>JAZKJV010000777.1:600000-1073781 GCA_037367405.1 Ottelia alismoides
TTCAGATCTTCTAAGACTGCTTTAACCCACATCATCTCCGTGGTTTCCTGAGCCATGGCTCTGTACTCGGATTCGACACTGGATCTCGCCACAACAGTCTGCTTCTTGCTTTTCCAAGAGACTAAGGAGCTTCCTATGAAGATAGCAAATCCAGAAGTAGACTTACGATCCCTTGGACATCCTGCATAATCTGCATCTGCGCAGGCTGAAATAGACAGATCTGTATCTTTCTTAAATAGCAACCCTGTGCCTGGGGAAGACTTCAGATATCTCAATATCATATGCACGGCATCCATATGAACTTGCCTCGGCTGCTCCATGAATTGACTCACCCGGTTTACTGCAAAGGCAATATCCGGTCGAGTTATGGTAATGTATAAGAGCTTACCCACCATTTCTCTGTACCTTCTCTTGTCCACCTCCTCGGTATCCTCATCGTACAGCTTCATGCTCGGGTCCATAGGTGTACTTGAAGGTCTGCATCCAGTCATTCCTGTTTCAACTAGCAAATCTGTAACATATTTCCTTTGAGTCATCACCATTCCTTGTGCATTTCTTGCAAACTCTATCCCCAGAAAGTAACGTATTGTGCCTAGATCCTTTGTAATGAACTGGCTCCCCAACATGGACTTGGTTCTCTCAATCCCCTGAGCATCATCTCCTGTGACCAATATGTCATCAACGTATATCATAACGACAATAGTACCTCTAGGAGTCTTCAGGACGAACAGTGAGTGGTCTGCATTTGATCTTCTGAACCCCTGCTGTTCCATAAGCTGGGAGAGCTTTTGGAACCATGCCCGAGGACTCTGTTTAAGGCCATAGATAGCCTTATGAAGTCTACACACCATCTGAGTCTCCCCCTCAGCAGCAAACCCGGGTGGCTGCTGCATGTAGACTTCCTCCTGTAGGTCACCATACAAGAAAGCATTCTTAACATCAAGCTGGAAAATCGGCCAGTTACGTACCACAGCAACAGACATAAGGATGCGTAGAGTAGTGTGTCTCGCCACCGGTGAGAAAGTATCCAAATAATCAACCCCATATGTCTGAGTAAATCCTCGTGCCACGAGCCTTGCCTTGTATCTGTCTAGACGACCATCCGCATGATATTTTACCGTAAATATCCATTTGCAACTCACCACGGATGCACCTGGAGGAATGGGGACAAGAGACCAAGTCCCTCTAGATCGCAAGGCACACATCTCTTCTTCCATTGCTAAACGCCAGCATTCAGTCTTCATGGCATCTTGATATGTACGTGGAATCTCTACTGACGATACTGCAGCTGCAAACCTCTGGAAATCCCCAGTGAGACGATGAAAGGAGACGTAAGAGGCAAGGGGATAGGAGGCACACTGTCTCCGCTGCTTCCTGTGAGCAATGGGTCGGTCCAAATCATCCAGGGCCGTGCTAACTGGTTGATCTTCCTCCTGTAGAAAAGGCTCCTGCACAGGTGCATTATCTAACCCATCATTAGTGTTAACATCAGAACATACCTGAGGCGTGTTGGATGGTTGACTTGTAGCTTGAGCAGGACCTGTTCGTCTCGAATAGAACTTAGTGAAAGGGACAACTGGAGGTGGTGGCAGGGGTGGTGGTGGTGGTGGTGATGGTTTTGGTGGAGTAGAGGATTGACCCAGACTTGGAGGTGGAGGAACATAGACAGTGGAATCTGGTGATGTGGAGGAGACCGGTCTGTCACCTGCAGGGGAGAAGTACATGACAGGTTCGAAAAATGTAACATCTGCGCTCACATAGTACTTGTTATGGATAGGGTTATAGCAACGGTATCCTTTTTGTGTTCTGGAGTAACCCACAAAAACACACTTGATAGCCCTAGGAGAGAGCTTATCAAGTCCCGGAGATAAGCAGTGGACAAACGCAACAGAGCCGAAGACCCGAGGTGTAAGGTTAAACAAGTCTCTGTCGGGAAAAAGAACAGAGATCGGGGACTTTTCCCCAAGAACAGTTGTAGGCATTCGGTTGACCAGATAGCATGCTGTAAGTATGGCATCGCCCCAAAAAGATAATGGAGCACAACTCTGAATCAGTAATGTGCGAGCAATATCAAGAAAATGTCGATGTTTTCGTTCAGCAACCCCGTTTTGCTGAGAGGTGTAAGCACATGTTGTTTGATGAATGATGCCTTTAGAAGAAAGAAAACTAGCAAGAGAGCGAGTGCAGAATTCTAAGGCATTGTCAGTACGCACATACTTAACAGCAGATGAAAAAACATTCTGAATTTCATTAATAAGATTTTGAAGAACATTTCCTGCTTCAGATTTATTTTTCAGAAGAAAAGTCCAGGAAACTCTTGAAAAATCATCAACCACAACCAAATAGAACCTGTGCCCCTGATGATCCGGGACACGACTTGGACCCCAAATATCTATATGAAATAATTCAAACGGGGAGCTACTGCTCCGACTCTGACGACTGGGGAAGCTAGACCTATGATGCTTCCCTAATTGACACGCTTCACAACGAAAAGAGGAACTCGGAGAGATCTGAGGCAGGAGATGACGCATTTTCTGCAGCGGTAGATGACCAAACCGAAGATGCCAGGTGTACGGAGAAACGGAACCTTGGGAATGCAGTGAGACGCCAGCGTAAGAGGTACGGACGAGACGATAGAGGCCATTGTGCTCAGAGCCACAGCCAATCACCCTGCCCGTTAGTATATCCTGAAAAATAACAGACGATGGATCAAAAATAGCACGACAGTGCAAATCACGTGTAATCTGGCTAATCGACAAGAGATTCATAGAGAATTCTGGAGCATGTAGCACATTCTGTAAGTGCATAGAGGGAAGCAAAGCCGTCTCCCCCTGACCAATGATAGGGGAATGAGTGCCATCAGCAATGAGTACAGAGCGACCAGGCTGAACAGCTCTGTAAGACTGCAGAATATCTCTCTCACGGCATAGATGATGAGTAGCTCCGGAGTCGACAATCCATCCTGTGAGATCATGACTAGTAAATGAAACTGAAGAACTACCTGAGGCACTGGCTGAGGCAGATGAACTAGCTGAGGCTGAAGCCGCAACATCAGAAACCTCAGCACCCTCTGACGACGATTGTGGCATGATATCACGAAGTCGTGCCACCAACTCCTCGAACCTGTGATCTGGAGTAGATGCAGATGGACCCTGAGAATGATCAGCTACACGTGCAGAAGGAGGAAAGCCATGCTTAGAATAGCATGTATCCTCCGAATGACCCGTACGGCGACAGAAAGTGCACGTTGAATGAATGCGACCTCCACGGCCACGTCCACCACTTCCTCTGCCACGAAATGAGGACGAAGCACCACGTCCCCTGGAAACTGCCATTGCTGATGGAGATGTAGTCGCTGTACTGGATGGAACAGGAACTCGACTGAGCCTCCTGTATACCTCTTCTATCGGCGGGATGGTGGCATCTGCTAGGATCTGAGATCGTGCTGCCTCGTACTCCGGGTCAAGGGCAGCGAGTAATACGCCAACCATAGTGGCGTTCCGGAACGTCTTCTGCTGTTCCGGCGTGGCTGTGAGCGGAATGGTGCTATAGAGCTTCTCGAACATTCCACGAAGCGACGTGTACAGGGAATGAAGAGGCTTCCCATTTTGCTTCGTGGTAAATATGTCGTGCTGCAACTGGAGCATCTTCGTCTCGTTGCGCACCTGTGAGTACGTCATGGCCAAAATATCCCACATCGCCTTGGCGGTGGGCTGGTGAAGGACATCATTCGCTATCTCCGACGTGAGCGTACCTGAGAGCCAAACCTTGGCGTACGCATCATCAGCCTCCCACGAGGCATAGATCCCTGTCTTCTCCGGCGGTTCATCTTCGGTAAGAATATGCTTCTTACCACACGACTTCATGAGACTAAGGAACCGCATCGCCCACAGTTCGTAGTTTGTCCCGTCCATTTTGACGATTGGTGCCGAACCTTTGAAAGCACCTATGGCGGGCATGTCGAGCTTTTGTTCTGACATAATGCCGGAGAAGAACAACCACTGATAGACCAAGAAAATGGTGTCTACCAAGACCTTTTAGGATTCAAGTGCATATGTAGACGTTATGCACTTGAATCCAACATCTATCCGAGACCGAGGGAAGAAGTGGCACCCCGGTGACGAGTAGAGGCTCTGAAAGCCTCTACTACGTAGAAACAACGACTAGGGAGGTCCCGACGGCAAGCTGGAGGCCGGGGGGGGGGCTGGAAGCCGGGTCGCTGGGTGGGTCCCGGCTACAGCTGGGGGCTGGACGGCTACGGCAGGGGGCTGGGCGGCGCCGGGGGGGAAGGGCGGCGCCGGGGGGGGGGGGGGCTGGGCGGCGGCTAGGGGAGGCCCGGTGGAGAGGCGGCGGGACCTTGGAGGTCCTACGGGCGGCGGCGGGAGAGGCTGGAGAGGCCGCTGGGCGGCGCGGGGAGGGGGGGGGGTGGGCGGCGGTGGAGAGAACCCTAGGTTAGGGTTAGGGCTCTGATACCATGTTAGGGTAAAACGATACTCTGATGATTATTCCATAGAGCCCTCGGGTCTCTTATATAGGGAGAGAACCCTTGGGTAAATTACAGAGACGTACAATAGATAAATAGAAAATATGAAACAGTACACAACATAAATAAGTCTCTACATTATTCATTGCTTTCCGACAAGTATGGGAGAAAGGGGAAGTATTGTGTAGAGTCATGAGTCTGTTGCTGATTCAGATGTCAGATTCCAGACCGGCCAGATTTTCCAAACTCTACAGATGATCAGATAATCAAACTTGATGTCAGATTGGTTCCGAGTGTTCAATTTCAGATACACACATGTATGCGGTCTTTTCAGATGAGCACTTGTTTGCCATCTTTTTTGTGTGGTCCCTATCTTTTGTGTTTCGGCCAGAGTTTTCTTGTGATCCATGGAGACTCCAGAGTAGAGTACCATTTCCTATGCCATGTTAGCTAGGATTTTCATGTGGTTTCATGGGGACTCTAGAGTAGAGTACTATTCTCTGAGCCAGATGGGAGAGACCCAGTTCTCCGACGAGGAGACTTTCAGACTCCATTCTCAAGCGATCATGAACTCCACTACGAGATCCTTTCGAGATTCCTATAAGAGAGAACCCACTTCAAGGTCCCGATGAGAGAGACCTATCTTCAGAGATCTACGTATGGATAATTACGATGCTCTTTTCAACCCTTTTCAGAAATGGAGCAGTTGTCCACATGTTGCGGTGGGGGGAAATTCCTAAGTACTATCTTGGATTTACGTAAATACCTAGGTACTACGAAATATTTATTTATTTGGATGTTACAGTGGTGTCGTATGTTGAACATGCGACACCCTTTAATGTTTTTTTGCCCGCGTACTACAAAGAAGCTACATCTTTGATATGTGCTATCTCTAAAAACTCCTGGATGTGCCATTCAAGGTTATTTTCTTAACACCACTTACTCAACATGCGATATATATGAAACTACCTGGACAGGGGCGTTTATCCTATATCGTATGTTGAGAATGCGATATTGGATAAATACCATGGATCCACCAAATTCTAGGAAGTTTCACTTATATCGCATGTTGAGTATGCGATATTAAAGCAACTTCCTGGATATATTTCCAGGAAGTTTCACTTATATCGCATGTTGAGTATGCGACATTAAAGGAACTTCCTGGATATATTTACAGGGAATTTTAGAGAATAAAGGCATTCAGTCCTAGTTGATCTTGATTTCCACATTCAAATTGGAATAAATTAAATGCACAGGTTCATAATATCAAATTATCAACATTGATGCATACAAACATTCACATAATTGACTCCCAAACATTCAAAAACACAAAAATTTCATTAACTTAGAATTTTACAAAATGTGTTTCCATGAACAACATTATATTTAAAACAACTTTGATTTTTACAAATCATCACCTTCTTTTCCATTGATATGTCCTCGTTGTATCATGCATATCAAAGGGTAATAAACGACTACTCTCATTTATCATCGTTATTTGGAAGGGTCCTGCACCGTCGTTCTCATATGTTGACAAATGGGTTGAATATCTCTAACGTCCACGCCTAGCCTCATCGGTGCCTGCGGTGTTGCCATGTCCTCACTCGGTCGCTCGACAACTGGTGTGACGACGTGGCTCTCCAATTCCGGAGATGGAACATCTGCACCTGCCCCCGCGTCTTCCTCCTCGTCCGCTGGTATGGCTGGTGGTTCATGCGCTCTTCCTCGGCCTCTTCCTCTCCCTCTGGCTCTTCCTCGTCTAGCCTCTGCCTGAGCCTGGTCTGCATGCTCCTCGTGTATTGTGAGCGCATATGCAAATTGGAATGCCAACCATTGCTCCATTTCAGCCTTTGCTTGGACTTCAATCTCCCAACACTCCTGGTGACCGATATCGTATATGCGGTCCTACGTGGACATCTGCATCAAAAAAAGGAATAGACATAGTGGTTAATCTTATAAAAATATCATGGTAAAACTGAACATATTTGGTGAGTTTTCTTACGTTGCTTGCCAAAGTTGCTTCTAACCGACGTACAAATCTCCTCGTAATCATTCTATACCAATCCATATAGCCCAAAGTTACAATGGTCCCATTGGATTGGTCGAGGGCAACAACTCTATCCACTCGATCATTCCACTCACGTATGTGCACCCAATGTTTGGAACTCTAATCAATATGTAACTTTCCCTTCAAGTCGATAGCGTGGAGGTCCTGGAATGTAAATCACAACACGAGAATGTCTTGACGATCGCCAAATTAACGAAGAAAACGATCTGGAAAATAATATTTCACAATGTAGAAGCATATCAATGATACCCTTGCCCTCTAGATGTTTTGTCTCTCGAGACAATAGGCAGGTAGATATGCAAGTATGCCATCAGTATATGACGTCCACAATACCTGCATGAAAAATTGATATGTAATTTAGTGGTTGTTTTTTGCAGAAAGTTGAAGGAATGTTTTGCTGCTTACTTACCTGCTCTGGTGGTTGCATGTCAAAAGCGTCGCGGTATGATCTTACGACGTGGGTTGGTTGTCGACAATGCGTAAACGTCGTAGCCCAACGAACACCTAAAGACGGTCGTGCCACTGCCGTGTTTCTCTAATCTAGGAGCAATGTGTGGAAAATGCTCCCATGCCTACAGTTAAAGCAATATGGCCGAGCTTCCAATCTCCTCGGTCGCCATATCTGCTGCTAAACATAGATGTATGTATAGAACAATGTTCATGAAATTGGTCAAACAGATCGTATATGCGGTCACATATGCCCGTGCGACATGCAGACCACACTGATTTCATGAATCAGTGCATTAGTGCCCTTCCCGCATATGCAACCCGCATATGCCCCGCATATCCCGCATATGCCCCGCATACTGCTCCAACAACTCCAACTTTTCAATCTTCTCATTCAAATCCTTAATTCTGTAGCTCTGCCTCTTCCTTCGTTCAATTGTAAGAATATGACATGCATTTGCATACAGTTGCAATGCATTATACCATTGTGTATATGTAATGTTTTATGTTTTCTCATGTATTATTTTCACGAGTGTATGCGATGTATTGTCGAATATTTTTATATACGCTGATTGAGGTTTTGCTCATGTAGTGCATGTATGTGTATTGAAGTTTTGTTATTACGAATCATCTAATATGTGAATTTTTTATGATAAATGTTGTTTTGTGATTAAATATGAGGCGATTAAAAAGCATATACACACCCATCTAACATGAATCAATTTTTAGATCTTTTTTAACTTCACTTAGATACATAAATTCAATGGTAATGTTATTCTTATTTATTTATTTATTTTTGAATTAAAAATTAGAAAACCGTATAAAACTGCATATACCCCGCATACCGCTTATTCAGTATCCGGTGACCTGTCCGAACACATATACATGCCGCTTTCTTGAACTTTGGTATAGAAATGCAAGTACCACACATTCCCAGATCAACATCCTAGAGTATTGTAGATCATGTAGACATGGAAGTGTAATCAGAGAAATCAATGACCCCGACTTATCAGTGAATAAAACACCATCTAGTAATTGTAAAATGTATATGTATGCTCGTGCATGCCTCTACAAGACCACCTCTTCAGCATCTGGTGACAATTCTGCAAAATGTGTGAATAACCAGCTCGCTATAACTCTGCTGCCAGCAATCTCAGAAGGTAGGGGCCTGACGCCGAAAAGCTGCTCGCATGTGTCAGCCTACGTCTCTCCAGGGGTGGTCTCTCCTGTAGCTACAAGTCCATCGATCCATAACCCCAAGATGAAAGCGACATCTTGCAACGTAATGGATATCTCGACTGGCCATATGAAAAGTTTGTGTCTCAAGTCTCCATCGCTCCACCAAAGCTTAATTAAATGCCAATCTAGTTTGATGAATTCCAATTCTGAAATACATCCAAATCCTGCCTGAGCTACATAAGGCTGTAGGCGGTTGTACATAGAGATGCTACGTACATGTGATTCTCGTCATCAACAATGCAACCGCGATTATGCCTACAATTGGAATGTTATAAGAAGTATTATGGTGAGTACCTAATGATTTGAAATTAATAAATGGCTTACATCGCCTGCCCAAAAACGACATAAACGATGGCGTTCCTGCTGACTCAAAACGGATGGGTCAAGCGGTTCAGGATCCATTTGCACTTGAAAAAAAATGAAATTTAGAAGACGGAAATTTGCATCAAGCAACAAAAAGAACATGCATTTTATTGACATTTACACCTAAAAAGAAGGTAAACTTACTCAAAACAAGACATTTACATTTGTTATGACCTTCGCCTCCACATGTGCCACATTTATTTTTATTCCTTTCCGATGGTTGTGCATTAGATGTGGATGCTTAAGAATCCCATATACTTTTATTAGGATAAGATGTTTTATGTGACCAAGTATACCACAAAAAGAACATGTATTCTGTCGAATAACATCTTTAACATCCATTTCATTATGAATTCTAGTTGACCGTGGACGACCTTTGCCACGCTTACGCTTTTTATCCAGACGTAATTTCGGTACTCCAATGGAGCCTACATTTCCCGATCACCAATGGAAAAAAAATTCTCCGTAAACCTTTAGTTGTTGTTGCCATGTGTACCACTCACCAACGTAAGAATCAATTTCTTCTCGACATTTAGAAATGACTGCGATAACGTGGGAACATGGGATATGAAAAATTTGCCATTTATTATATGTACATTTATGTTGGCCCAAGTTCATCATGTACCGTTTGTAACCTCGAATCCCATACCGTGTATGTCGAAAACCACTCAATACCTCAAACAATATGTCCGACTGCCTTTGTATTTAGGTTACTATGTGTCCATTCGCAGCTGCACTCCAACGGTATAGCTCTGATGCTGCAAATTGCGTGAATTTACGTCTTGCCGCGAGGGCAGCGCTAGCCTCTTCTGCATGCTGGTTGAAATATAAGATACAATTATAAAATATCTTCTCGATCAATCAGAAATCGACAAACATCAGGCATCCGAACTGCATTATAGCTTTCACTAAGATTTGTAGTCATCTGACCAAACCTATAACCACCATCATATGCTAAAGTTAATTGCTATATGCGAGAATCGTGAGTTGAAAACAATCTACCTGCTTCTGTGTTCCACTCCTGCAATTTCCTTATGAAATAAGCAAACTTCCTACTTGTCATTTGAAGTGCGGCTGCCTATACCAGTGCTTTCGTAGAGCCATTTTTAAAAACACTATTGAAGATGCTTGCGACATACCTTGAACAAAAACACCGGTATGCAAAAGTTTCTAATAAATCCATATCAACATTATTCATTGTGGATTTTATTCCAAAATTACGGTCAGAAATGATACATATTAGCTCTGCACGCATACCAATTACTCTGATACATAGCAACGAAAGAAATCACTTTCATGAGGAACGGATTCCTTGTCTACAATTTCGAATGCCAGGGGTATGCCATGTTTATCCTCATCAATCCCACACGCAATCAACAATTTTTGTTTGTACTTGCCATACAAATGGTCCCGTCAATACTAATCAATGACTGGTAATATGTGAATGCTTCAACACAAGGGCCAAGTGCCCAGAAACATCGTTGAAATCTACGGCAATGTGGTT
Organism: Ottelia alismoides; assembly: GCA_037367405.1. NCBI lineage: Eukaryota > Viridiplantae > Streptophyta > Magnoliopsida > Alismatales > Hydrocharitaceae > Ottelia > Ottelia alismoides. Next base: position 610,105 of record JAZKJV010000777.1, read on the forward strand.
TTCAAGAATCTGGATGTTCGCTATGTTCGATATCTATTTCAGTCTCCAATATGGCAGCCTTCATTGCATGCAATAGATAACACATCTAAGCATAAGACTTCTTCCAATCATCGAATATTATTCCGATCGCTTTCCTTTGAGCATCCTATTCCCTTTTTTTGCCAACCTAGTAATTGTACATCTCGTGGATGTGATCTCTACAACTCGACATCCGAACATTAGGGCATGGAATGAAATTTTGCGAAATTTCGACGAAAATTCGCCGAAATTTTGATTTCGACGGGTCCAGGCTTTCGAAACTACTCTATATATCGATTTCCAGGGTTTCGAGCGAAATATCGCGAGATATCGGCAATATTTCAGCTTGACTCGATATCTCGGCTGATATATGGAATCTTTTAATAAAAAAATACACGGATATGTCGATATGTGCCGAAATTTCGGCCGAAACTTCCCCATTTCGACCGACTTCGTGCATAACCAGCTCCTTCCTCTTCCAAGGTCTTCTTCCTTCGGGTAAGCCAAATCAGGCTAAATCTTCTTCAAATTCATAAACTTTTTTAGGGGTTTCACTGTTAGGATGTTGATATAGCTTGCCATGGTGTTTAATTTGAGAGATTTCCCCAAAAATACGTATAAATTTGGAGAAAGAAATTGGGGCTTTTGTGTTTTTATTGCACAATAGTGCTAGCTATGATCATTGTATCTCAGATCTGAAGTTAACGTGAAGTAAAACATAGTTGGAGAACATTTTGTTGGATCTATGTTAGAGGAAATTGGGACTTTTGAGGTTTAATGTGGAACGATAATGAGTTGGGGTATTATATATTCGGATCTTGAGTTTTGGAAGTAGAAATCATAATCAGGATTTTTTTTGGATTAATCAAATTTGAAAAATATAGAAAATCCTAAAATCATTTGTTAATTATTTAGGTTTTTATTCATATTTTGTGTCACTTAGGTAGTGTTTCTTGAAAATGGTCCCCTAATTTGTTGATCTAAGATTCTAATGTATAGATCTAAGGTCCTTTTTCTGTAAATCGGAAAAGTAGGTGTTTGAAAAATTAAATATATAATAATTCCGAAATTAAAAACATAAAATAATTTGCATATTCATAAGCAGTTGCCTTGTATGCCAACTTAATGTTTGTTCTTGAATTTCCTCGCAGATTTCGACGTTCATTACCATGGTACATTCTGGTTCCGGTTCTGGATCTGACAATTCTGATGATCATAGGGGCGAATTCAGTGGGGACATTGGCTGGAGGTATGCCTCCGCTCCTGAAGGAAATAAGGCGAAGCCGCAATGCAATTTCTGTGGGAAGAAGTTGGGAGGAGGCGGGATCACAAGGATGAAGCAACATCTTGTTGGCAACAACAAGAATGTTGCCAAGTGCACGCGTTGTCCCAAAGATGTGAGGAACAAGGTCAAGGCGAGCTTGGACGGAAAGAAGGAAAAGGAGACGGAGAGAATAAGAAGGGAAGAACAAATGAAGGAGTTCATGTTCGAGAAAGAATTCAACGTCATTTTTGATTCAGGCGACGATGATTTTATGTACCCCGCCGACATTCTGACTGCAGCAGAGAGGAGGGCATACAGAAGGGCTACACAAGAATCATTGAGGAGCGAGTTCGAGAGGAGAGAACTCGGTGGTGCACGGGGCGGCTTCTATGGTACAGGTGGGAGTGGGAGTGGATCTGGGCGCACCAGTACCACCACCCACCAAGAAACACAAGGGGAAGGGAAGCCCTTCTTGACGAGGAGCGTATCCATGCAATACAAGGCAAGCAAGGATCCGAGGCAGAAAACGGTGAAGGGAATGTTCACCAATGCACGAGAAAGGATGGGAAAAGCCATCAGCAAGCTCTTCTTTGGGGAGAACATTCCTACCAACATTGCAGACGGGCCATTCTTGCAGCATGCCATTGATGAGATCGCTGCAGCGGGAACGGGAGTGAAGGCTCCTACATCCTACGAGATCATGAACAAATATCTGGGGATGGAGAAAGAGAAGATGAATGAGTACATCGCCGAGTTGAGGAGGAGATGGCCAGAGTACGGGGTGACATTGATGTGCGATGGGTGGACGAGCTACACAAGGAAGCAGATCATCAACTTCCTTGTCTACTGCGATGGGAAGACAATCTTCTTGAAATCTGTTGATGCATCTGAGCATGTGAAGGACCACAGGTACCTTCTGAAGTTGATGAAGGACGTTATAAAGGAGGTTGGGAAAGAGCACATTGTGCAAATTGTGACGGATAACGGCAGCAACTTCAAGAAGGCTGGTGAAACAATAATGAAGTCCAGCAGCTACGGAATTTTTTGGACACCGTATGCTGCGCATTGCATTGATTTGATCCTTAAGGATTTCAGCAAGAGGAAGCTCGTCTCAAGGGTGGTGGAGAAAGCACGAATGATCACCACATTCATCTACAACCACGGCAAAGTGTTGGCACTGATGAAGCGGATGTGCAATGGGGAGTTGGTGAGGCCTGGCATCACACGCTTTGCAATCAATTTTATAGCGTTGCAAAGCCTCAAGCAACATAAGATGGGTTTGAAAACCATGTGTTACCAGGGTGAGTGGTTCCAGATACCTGAAGCTCGGACTGAAGGTGGACGGAAGGTGGAGATATTGATCAATGATATCTCCTTTTGGGATGACGTGACTCGGGTCACGAGGATCATGGATCCAGTTGTTTCTGCATTGCGGATCCTGGATGGCGACAAGAAGCCCACCATGGGAGTCATCTACGAGGCAATGCGCTGCATGAGAGAGAAGGTCAGAGAAGCGGTTGGAAAGGGATCGAAAGCATGGTTGGACATCATAGACGAGCGATGGTCCAAGATGCTCTCACATCCTCTTCACAAGGCCGGTATGTATTATGTAAAAATGGATTTTTTTTCATTTTTTTAAATTTCTATAGTTGGACATCATAAATGAGCTTGTTCGTGACTTTGTGTGCAGCTTATTACTTCAATCCTAAGTACCAGTACAAGAATGGACTTTGTACAAATGCTGACCTTCTATCAGCCGTACAGATTGTGGTGGAGAAGCTCGTCAAGGACGAGAAGTTACAGATCATGTGCATGAACGAGGTAATCCTCAATTTCTGCCTAAATTTGGGGTCACAAGAAATTTCGTAAAGATGTAGTACGACTCTACGACTTAAACCTATGTGTGCACTGTGCAGGTTAAGTATTTCCGAGATGCGTTGGGTTCCTTCGGTCGGATTACTGCGGTCAACGGACGGGGCAATACTCTTCCTGGTAGGGACGAAGGCAAATAAAACCATTACTTGTGTGTTCATTTATTCCTACTTTGATTTCTCTCTTTTTCTTTTTTTGCAGCCGAATGATGGTTGTTATACGAGATGGAAAGCTCCCAACCTTCGAAGTGTGGTAGTGAAAGTGTTGTCTCAAACCGCATCTGCTGGCGGGTTGTGAGAGGAACTGGAGCACGTTCAATTTGGTCCATTCCAAGAGACGGAACAGGTTGGGAGAAAAGAAGCTCAATGACCTTGTCTACGTGCATTACAACTTGAGGCTGAAATTGAAACATGCAAGGGAGGGACAAGACAAAGATGACTACATGGACCCTATTGATCGTGCATACATTTTCAAGATGCACGATGACGATGCTGATGAGACGTTCTCCAGAGGTGGATGGATTCCAATGGTGCCCCGTTCTCGATCATCCAGGTGGAAGACCAAATGAGAACATAAGCCAGCAAATGGGAGCAGACGTTGGTGACTATTTGGCAAGATCCAGGCGGATTACAAACCCTGTTGGAGGGTTGGAGGGCAAGATTGATGCGGCTGTTGATGAAATTCTTTCGAGTAGCTCCAAATCCAAGTCAAAGTCAAAGGATGACAGTGGAGATGATGATGTTGGTCGTGGTGGACCTGGTGGTGGTGGGGAGTCAAACTCAGGTGGGCCAGGAGGGAGTGGTCGTGGACCACAAGATACCAGACTTAAGGAAGGCCTACAAGCAGGACGTGAATATATGGAGAGACAACGGAACACACACGGACAATTTGTTCCAAGTCCGAGTCCAGAGCCTACGGATTACGAGTACGGTCGAGGCCATCGTCCAACCGACAGCTACATGGAAGATTTGACATCATCTGTAGGTTCTTTGAGCTTCATGGACATTGACAGCCTATATCGCGGAGGAGCACCAAGTCCTTTAGGCGGATATGGATCGTCGCACGATGAGAGATCATTTGGCGTCTTCTCGGAATACTTTCAAGCTCCTCCTCCAGGACCTCCTCCTCCTCCTCCTCAGTATGCACCTCCATCATATTCATATGGTTACAATGGGTATGGGGGATACAATAGCGGAGACAACTACCAAGGTAGCCAATCTGAGCAGAGCCAGGGCAGCTTCTTTGGGGGTGACAACTACGGTTTCTTCCCTGAGTACACGCCAGTTCCTCCTCCTCCGCAGAGATCTCCTACTCCGTCGTCGTCGTCCTGAGGATCTCAGGCAGTAGTTCGCAGCCTCGTCGTGCCACTCATGATACCGGATCCAGTGCTGCTTATCCTCGTCTCGGGATACTCATAGGCATCGATGACCACCAATACAGGCAGTATGTGATGGATTAGAAGGCCATGTACTCGTACATGACATGGGAGAACTACTGCGAGTTCATTGAATCTGCGATGCGTTATGAGAGACAACAAGGAAGGGGGGGGCATTCAGATCCACCACGGAACTCTTGGTTCTGAATAAAACATGTCACCAGGTACTATATTTTAATCTTTTATTGCATTGATCAGAAATATGCATGTTCTTAATAATTTTCATTTGTTATAACTTGTATTGTATTTGTAAGACTATTACTCTGTTTTATTATGTATTAACAATGTTACAACAATATCACCGATATGACCGATATGGCCGATATGACTGATATGTCTATATAAAGGGTATAGATGACCAATATGTGTGAAATAATTGTGTATTTGTATATTATTTATTGTTCTAATAACTTGGAATATTGAAATTTTCAATAAAATTGGGAAAAAAAATCGGATTTTTGAGCCTTTTCCGACTTTTCCACCGAAATCGTCGAAATTTCCCGAAATTTCAGCGAAATTTCGGTTTTATAGGTCACCAAAACGAGATCGAAATCGAGATTTCGAACCTTGCATTAGGGTCATCCCTCACCAAAGATAAAAGTGATATAGACATGAATTTGTAGTCTAATTGAGGATGATCCTGATTAACTGTAGGGTTGATACAAGTATGCGGACTAACAATCTTAGAGATCACCCACAAACCATCGAATTTCCTGTAATGACCAAGTAAATACCAAACACATCCTTTCGATTGGTAGGTGCAAAAAAATAGACCAGATTAAACTGGTGGATTATGTAATAATGAAGTCGTAGTGTGCCAGGATGTGATATTTCTTTACAACATAAATCAAATCATCTCTACATTTGAAGGTTCTGCCCTTGCGTATTTCATCAACAATACCGTCAAGTCCAGACTTCATTCAAATGTCATCCTCATAGGTTGAAGAAGTATCGGATCCTCTCACCCCAAAAAATGGTAAACAGAGAACAATCGGTTGTGTGATTTGTTCATTGGCTCGCATCTCCTCGTTTATGACATTATCTTTGTGGAAAGTATGAAAGAATAGAAAGACTTGTCTTATTCGAGAGGTCTAGGGGTCCTTATATAGGACAAAACCCTAGAGTGCTCAAAGGAGAAAAATACATAAATATCCCTACAGGTTACAAGAATCTTCTCTTAAACATAGAATATTCCCTTAACAAATATTCTCTCAATCAACGCAATCTATTGCAATCTCTTGCACTCCCCCCTCAAGTTGGAGCATATGTATCGATCATCCCCAACTTGGAAGTAATCCAGGAAATCTGCTTCTTTGACAAGGCCTTTGTAAATATGTAGGTAAGTTGAACATATGTCGAGATGTGTAGTGTAGCAATCTTGCCTCCTTGTATAACATCGCGAATGAAATGGCAATCAATCTCGATGTACTTGGTTCTCTCGTGGAATACAAGATTTGTAAGTAGCAGATTTGTTATCACAGTATAGAGGAACAAGAGTGGTGATATCAATGCTGGGTTCTCGCAGAAAAGTCAGCAGCCAGGTAATTTCATATGTAGCCTGAGCCATTGCCCTGTATTCTGCCTCTGCATTGGATCGGGAGACTACAATCTGCTTCTTGCTTCTCCAACTAACAAGGTTTCCTCCTACCATCATAGTATAGCTCGTAGTTGAGCGACGGTCCTCAGGCGAGCTTGCATAATCAGCATCAACATAGGCAACAACATCAGTGTATCCATTTGCCCCATAGAATAGGCCACATCCAGGTGATTCCTTCAGATATCGAAGGATCAGAAGAACGTCCTCCCAATGGCTGTAACAGGGTTTCTCCATGTATTGGCTAGCTCTGCTCACCGTATAGGATATGTATGGTCTAGTAACTGTAGGATACAACAGTTTTCCAACTAAGCTTCTATATCGTGTAGTGTCTTCAAATAAAGGATTAACAGAGGTAGAGTGTTTTCTTGGTTTTGTAGGAATATCAGAGGGTTTGCATCCAAGTAATCCATCCTCAGTTAGTATATCTAGGCAGTACTTCCTTTGTGACATATGAAGTCCCTTCTTGGTATATAAGACTTCAATACTCAGAAAATAGCGAAGTTGTCCCTGATCCTTTGTGACAAAAACCTTTTACAGAAACGCCTTAGTCTCCATCACGCCTTTATCATCGTCACCTGTAACAAACCATATCGTCTACATATACGACAAGTATAACAGTACCAGATGATCGTTTCCGGATGAAAACAGAGTAATCAGATGTAGTTCTCTGGAATCCTAGAGTGCTAATTTCTGTACTTAGTCTGTCAAACGATGCCCTCGGGCTTTGCTTCGGGCCATAGATTGCTTTGCGAAGTCGGTATACATACTCCCCCTCGACTTCGTACCCTGGTGGTTGTATTATGTAAAACTCCTCTAGATCTCCATATAGAAATGCATTCTTGACATCCAGTTGAAAAATATTCCAACCTTTGTTTACTGCCACTAAGAGGATGGTCCGTATGGAGCCCATTCGTGCCACATGTGAGAAGGTCTCGAAGTAGTCAATTCCATATGTCTGTGTAAAGCCTTTAGCCATAAGTCTTGCCTTCAATCTGTCAATGGAGCCATCTGGAGACTGCTTTGTAGTAAAAATCCACCAACAGGAAACATGTTTTGTTCCATGGGGACGCTGCACCAGATCCCATGTTCTTTGGGAATTAAGAGCGTCCATTTCTCCATCCATTGCATGTTGTCATCCAGAATCCTTCAGAGCACTATTATGATCTCTGGGAACCGAAATTGCCATAAGAGTATCTGCATATCTCTTGTCAGAGTATGATAATCTATTAGTGGACGTGGAATTAGATATTAAATGAAGTGTACATTTCCTCTTGGTTCTGCGTAAAGTGATGGGAAGCTCTTGAGGATCATCCGGGACAGAGTTGGTGGGAGCACTTGAAGTTGTGAGAGACATGTTTTCTTTTGTACACAATAGGTGAAGCAAGAAGGTCTGATGGTATTTCTGACACGTCTTGAGTAAAGAAGGAAGTTTGTTCAAAGAATATGACATCGACTAATATGTAATACCGATGGACAGAAGGATCATAGCATTTGTATCCTTTTTGAGTATGAGAGTAGCCCATGAAAACACGTTTAATTGCACGAGGAGATAATTTATCGGAAGCATGAAAATTGTGAACAAATGCTGTACACCCAAAAATCCGTAGAGGCAGAGGGAAGGCTGAGTCATTTGGCTATAGTAGGCCAAATGGAGTAGAGTCGTTAAGTGATGTCGAGGGGACCCTGTTTATAAGGTGGACATAGTCAGTATGGTATCTCCCCAATAATTCTTAGGAACTTTCATTTGGGTAAGAAGAGAGCGAGCAATGTCTAGGAGATGTCTTAGTTTTCTTTCTGCCACTTCATTCTATTGAGAGGTATATGGGCAAGATTTTTGGTGGATTACACCTGAAAGGCAAAAAAAAGACGTCAGATCTTTGTTTGTGAATTCCAAGGCATTATCAGAACGAAAGATTTTAGTAGTTGTGGAGAAGATATCTTTGTCATAAAGAAAGAAATTCTTGACAACGTTATTAATTTCTGAACGCTCTTTTAATAAGAAGACCCAAGATAATCGATTGTAGGCATCGACAAAGACAACAAAATATCCATGACCATTCAGAGTTCGGACTGGACAGGGTCCCCAGATATCACAATGAACAAGAGAAAAAAGAGAATTGCGACGAGGCTCAGTCCGTGCAGGAAAGGATGCTCTGTGATGCTTCCTGGACTGACTTGCCACACACTCAATAGGTTTGAGCGTCGAGAGTTCATGGAACATCATGAAGAGGGCTTTGGCTGAAGGATGACCTAGATGACAATGCCACAGAAGAGGATCGCTAGAGACGGATATTGCACCAACAAAGTTCGAATTAGAAGGAATGTTGAGGTAATAGAGGCCGTTCTTCTCATGTCCCTCACCAAAGATCTGCCTCGTCCGGATGTCCTGAAAATAACAGCAGAACTCGTCAAAAATAATACGACAGTTAAGTTCACAGCATAGCTTCTGTACAAATAAGAGACTGAATGGAAAATCAAGAGCACAATGATCATCTGTTAATCGCAGCTTGGGAGAGAAATCAACGGTACCAACTACAGTAATCGAGGAATGATCCCCATTAGCAACCCGAACAATCTTTACTAATGAGGACGGTTGGGAGGAAGTAAGCAAGCTTCCTTCTCCCGTCATATAGGTAGAGGCTACAGAGTCCATAATCTATGCATGTTTAGAGGAAGAGACGAAGTTTTCTACTGTACCTGAGGTAGTAGCTAGACTAGCAAAAGAGGCAGAGGTGATATTATTGCCGGCAGAGGAAGTAGAGTCTTGTAGCAGTTGTCGTAGATGAGTATATTCAGATTTAGTTAATGGGGTCTGTACCCCCTCGGTTTGCTGAGCAGATGCATGTCTAATTACATCTGAAGCAACTTCATCATATGTATTATTGACATTAGGTTGTATGTCAAAAGTCGTCCAGCACCTGTTAGAAGGACGATTCCAGCGTCCACAGTGCACACAAGATGGATACCGAGTAGTAGAGGACTCACGACCACGACCACTGTCACGTCCCTGTCCAGACTCACCTTCATATCCAGAATCATGGCCACATCCACGTCCAAAATTTCGACCCATGCCTCCTTGACGTCCTCTATATCCTGAGGAGGTATAATGGTCCGTCGTCTTTGTAGCAGGGTAGATGGTAGATTGCTAAATTGGAGCTTCAAACTCCTGTAACCATCCAAAGATGGTTTCTAGGATCGGTAAAGAAATCAATAAACTTGCCATTCAGCGCGTTCGCCTACCTGTTTATCACAACATGCATGCTGAAAGATAAGGAGCTCCTCAAATATGCTTGTAAGAAGCTTATAGTACTCAACAAGACTCGAATCTCCTTGAGTGGCTGACCATATCCTCGTGTATATGTTAGAAAAACGAGACTTGGTCATCATTTGAGATTACGTGCACTCCTGGTTTTCTCACATTACATTAGCAGTGTCTTTGTAAAGAAGATTAGCAACAATATTTGGATCGACACTGTTTGTCATCCAGGTGATAACTTGACAATTGTCAACAAACCATGTGTCGTAGTCTTTGTCAGTTTCTGCAGGTGGGTCCTTTGTAAGAATATAGCTTTTGCGCTATCCACCGATAAATACTTTGAAGGACCGAGACCATATAACATAATTCTCAGAACTCTTCAGTTTGATAGAAGTGCCCTGTACCATCAAAGAAGAAGTAGGGTACACGGGCTCTGTCTCCATGGTCTTCATGGTGGCGACTTAGGTCAAGAAGCAGTGACCTAAAGAATATACCTTGTTCTTAATCGAACATCAGGTGTGTTGCCACGCAGAGAGGGGTTGAGGTGTGGCCTGAGGTGGACAGTCTACCTAGTCGCGATGCATCCCAGTCAGGGGAGATGCCCCTTGAACCCTAGAACCTGCCAGAGTGATGACGCACAGGAGGGCCTAATGAGCCTGGTGAGGATGCCTGGTGGCACAACAGGTCCTGGCAGGGTTGGTGAATGAACGGCCTGCAACACCCAGGCGGCGTGATGTAGGATCAGAAGAACTGGGCGACGTTCAGCCTAGCTACTGGCAGTGCGCAAGGCTCTTTGCGACGTACAACCAGGTGGCTTGGGGCTCATAGCCTGGAGATGCTCAATCGATGAGGTTGGTGTGGTGGGGCCTCAAATAGGGAAGGGAGGTGCTCCCTAGGGCTGTGCGTGCCTACGACGTGCAACGGGAGAGGAGGAAGCTCGAGGCGACGCCCTAGGGTTGGAGGCGAAGGGGATCGCAGGAAGCCCGGGGCTGCACCCTTAAGGCTGAAGGCTGCACGTGATGGGGCTGCAATGCCCCTAGGGTTGGAGGCTGCACGTGATGGGGCTGGGGAGGGGGTGGGGGAAGGGGCGGATTTGGTCAGAACACCGGTCTAGGAACGTTGCTCTGATACCATGTGGAAAGTATGAAAGAATAGATGACTTGTCTTATTCAAGAGGTCTAAGGGTCCTTATATAGGACAAAACCCTAGAGTGCTCAAAGGAGAAAAAATACATAAATATCCCTACGGGTTACAAGAATATTCTCTTAAACATAGACTATTCTCTGTAGAATATTCCCTTAACAAATATTCTCTCAATCAACGCAATCTATTGCAATCTGTAACAATCTTCAACATCTTGATCACTATCCTCTTCCAGATCATCGCTGATTCCTCAAGGGATGATATCATCCAAGACATGATTAACCTCTCTCAGCAGGGCATCACTCATGCGTCATTCGTGATCTGTAGATGGCTGCGTTATAGGCACATCAGTGCTAGGGACAACGGAGGATCCTGTGCTAGGGACAACGGAGGGTCCAAGAGCAAGGTGATCATCCACATTAACAACATTCAGGACTTCGCCTATCGATATAGTTTCAATAATAATGTCAGTAGGCGTAGATTTTCCAATGGTCGGAGCATAATAAAAAACTCCTTGTGCATCATCATCGCTGACGATAAACGAAAACGTTGGCTTTTTGCCTGCGCCCCCGAGGGATGCGATGTATTAGTTGGATTTTTTGATTATTCACATCCAAATTGAACTTACGGTAGACTAGGTTCAACATCTCATCGTATGTCATAGTCAATATTAACCAAAAATCACATACATTGGACGCCGAAGAACCAATAATCACACCCTTCAGATCAAACATATAATATATTAATAAACGAGCAACATACAACTCAATATTATACAATCATAAAATGAAGAGAAATACGTGTATTATATATCATAAACCTAACAACAAAAAAATCAGGGATTTTACCAAAGCTTTGGGATGTAACGGAGGACACAAGAGGGATGACGACGACGTAGGAGTAGGAGGCGGGGGAGGACCTAGGAGGAGTTGGCAGTAGATATCACATGTTCGAAGTGCGATACTGTTGGAGTATTTGGTTGTGCACTATATGAGTTATAGGAGGGTAAATGGATCTCTCCAAGATCCATTTACCCCATCCATGAGTTTAGTCCCACATCTACCAGTGGTGGGACTTGGAGGCTCTGTGGATATAAGGAGCCTCAGACCTCATGTATCCATTGAGAAAAAGGAATGCAATATCCACCCCTTTGAGGGCTTCTCCCGTGGTTTCATCCCACTCCTTAGAGAGTAGGGTTCCACGTAAAAATCCTTGTGTTATATGTTTTATATTTATTTATGCTATGTTTATCATTCGCTTCCGTATTCTCTATTTTCTAACATGGTATCAAAGCGGGTTCGATTCTCGAGATTTTTTATGATTATTTTCGAGATTCGATTGATGATTGTAATGGTTTGTTTTGAAAGATTTATATGTTGAATATCCTTTCTTGTTCATGATTTGAAGTTTGTTCAAGATCTAGGGTATCCTCCACCCTAGATCTGGGATCACTGTTCTTGATTCCATCCACTGGCGACGCAACATCAAGGGTCATTGTACTCTATGCCTGGAGAATGAAGGCTTGCGAGAATCAGAGCTTAGATCCCACGAGAAATCCCAGAAGACAGGGACTCTTTGGTGGTGGATTGGACGAGGCTTTCACTACGCTACAGGAGCCAACCGGGAGCCTTAGCCACCTTCAAACCATGACCCCTAAATCATGCATATCCAGCTTGCGTTGCGGCAAATGCTCTAGCGGTATCTCCCGCAGAGCCCCTCTAGGTCTCCGCATCGACAGCTCTTTTTCCAGCGCCACCTCCCTCATCTTGGTTTCCGTATCAGAGCGGGCTCGATTCTTGAGATTTTTCATGATTATTTTCGAGATTCGATTGATGATTGTAATGGTTTGTTTTGAATGATTTGTATGTTGAATATCCTTTCTTGTTCATGATTTGGACTTTGTTCAAGATCTAGGGTATCCTCCACCTTAGATCTGGGATCACTGTTCTCGATTCCATCCACTGGCGACGCAACATCAAGGGTCACTGTACTCTATACCTGAAGAATGAAGGCCTGCGAGAATCAGAGCTTAGATCCCACGAGAAATCCCAGAAGCCAGGGACTCTTTGGTGGTGGATTGGACGAGGCTTTCACCATGCTACAGGAGCCGATCGGGAGCCTTAGCCGCCTTCAAACCATGGCCCCTAAATCACACATATCCAGCCTGCGTTGCAGCAAATGCTCTAGCGGTATCTCCTGCAGAGCCCCTCTAAGTCTCCGCATCGACAACTCTTTTTCCAGTGCCACCTCCCTCATCTTGGCCGACCCTCCTGAGGAGGTGCTAGCCCATCACGCCAGAAGCATCATCACAGGCCACAAGAGACCATCCTGCCTTTCATCGTAGGCGAAGGGCTCCCAAGCAGAGAGCTTCCAAGCAGCATCGTTGCACCTTCGTCTTCCAGGCTTGCATCCATCTACGAGCTCCCTCTTGCAGTAAGTCTAACGCGATGGCTACAAGCGGCTCTCTCCTCCCCTCCCGATCTCGCCTTCTGCGAGTCATCTGCTCCAGGCAGCACATCCCTCCAACGCAGGCGGAAGCGGCACCTCATTGATACCAGCCATCCTTCGAGTCTAGCGGCGATGCTAGAGAAAAAAGGTCCCTTCAGGGATGCGTGACGATGTGTGTGGGATTCCCATGATACGGGGAAGCCTAATGGGAGAGTGTTAAATGCTCGAGCTTAAACGGGGCTGAAGTAAAAAAATGAAGTTAAAAAAATGAGGCCGAAAGTTACAGGTTGGGCCGTGTGTTATTCCAAAAAATGGAATGAGGCTTAAAAGAAGGGAAAAGCCTGGTTCAAAAAAACGAAGAATTTGTTTTGAAAAAATTTGCATATAAAAAAAATACACGGATAAAAAAAAATAAAAAAGTCGAGAAAAAAAAGATTGAACGGCTTTAAAAAAACTGAAAATGTGTGACGACTATTAAAAAAATGTTAATAGCCGGAGGAAAAATGATTTTGACTGGAAAAAGCCGAAAAAAATGAAGTCCGACTTATTTCATTTCTTATTTTCTCCTCAATTTATTGTCTTCTTCCAGCTTTATTGATGTTCATTTCCGACAAGTATGGGAGAAAGGATGAGTATGGTGTAGAGTCACATGTCTTGATTCAGAGGTCAGATTCAGATATTGTCCAGTCCAGCCTATTTCTAGACTGTATAGAGATTTTGTCAGACTCAACATCAGATTCCGAGTCAGTTTCAGAAACGCACGAGTATGCGGTCTTTTCAGACGTGCACGTGTTTGCCATCTTTTGTCGTGGTCCCCATCTTTTCTTGTTTTGTCGGCCTGATTTTTCATATAAGTCATAGGGACTCCAAAGTAGAGGACCATTTCCTATGCCATGTTAGCAAGGGTTTTCATGTGGTATCATAGGGACTCCATAGTAGAGGACCATTCTCTGTGCCAGATGGGAGAGACCCAGTTCTCCGACGAGGAGACTTTCAGACTCCATTCTCCAGCGATCGTGGACTCCGACGAGGATTGCACTTCCACGGCCTTTTTCAGTTTGGCCCTTTTCAGAGATGGAGTAGTTGTCCACATGTTGTGGCGGGCCAGAATACTCCGATGAGGAGACTCATTTCTTGTTGCAGTGACTCTGACAAGCATAGTTCAGAGCACGTGATCTCCGACGAGGAGATTCAGTTGACTCACACTCCAGTCCGTTCGTCTTCCTCACCTGCACGATATGAGAAGCAACGTCCTCGACAACAACCGACAGTTATACGCGTTGAGTTGATATTGTCTGTAGTGTCATATAGCGTGAGTTGAGTTTCTTTCTGTTTGCCTAAGCTGAGTATTGCATGCTCCAGCTTGAGGGGGAGTGTTGGAGTATTTGGTTGTGCACCACATGAGTTGTAGGAGGGTAAATGGATCTCTCCAGGATCCATTTTACCCCATCCATGAGTTTAATCCCACATCTACCAGTGGTGGGACTTGGAGGCTCTGTGGAGGCTATATAAGGAGCCCCAGACCTCCTGTATCCATTGAGAAAAAGGAATGCAATATCCACTCCTTTGAGGGCTTCTCCCGTGGTTTCATCCCGCTCCTTAGAGAGTATGGTTTCACGTAAAAATCCTTGTGTTACATGTTTCATATTTCTTTATTTATGCTCCATTTATCATTGGCTTCCGCATTCTCTATTTTCTAGCAGATACCAATGAACATGAGATACCACTGTAGCATCCAGATAAAAAAAATTTCGTAGTACCTAGGGATATAAGTAAATCCAAGATACTACTTAGGAATTTTCCTAATTGTGGCGGGTCAGAATTCTCTGTATAGAGACTCTTCAATTGTAGTGATTCTGACAGGCGCAATACAAAGCACATGCTCTCCGACGAGGAGATTCAGTTGACTCACACTCCAGCCCGTTCGTCCTCCTCACCTGTAAGGCATGAGAAGCAACGTCCTCGACAACAACCGACAATTATGCACGTTGAATTGATATTGTCTGTAGCGTCTTGTAGCGTGAGTTGAGTTTTCTTTCTGTTTGTCCAAGCTGAGCATTGCATGCTCCGGCTTGAGGGGGAGTGTTGGAGTATTGTTTATATGTGCCACTTATGAGGGAGATGGATAAATGGATCTCTCCAGGATCCATTTACCCCATCCAATTGTTTAGTCCCACATCTATCAGTTTGGAGATGTAGAGACTCAGTGAGAGCTATATATAGATCGCCACACCCATTGTATTCAGATGAGAAAGTGCAATGCATTCATCAACCCTTTGAGGCGTTCTCTCGTGATTTCATCCCGCTCCTTAGGGAGTAGAGTTCCACATTAAAATCCGCATTCTTCATGTTCTTATTATTTTATCTCTGATATGCTTCAGCATTCCTATTTTCTAATAACTAATATATCCGTTCATGTGTTTTATGTCAGCATATCCAGTGTTATAATGAAGTCCTTTTCCTTTCTATTATCTAAGCATGTCCAGTGGAACAATTTATCTTATGTTTGTACACACGTCCCTTACTATTGACTGCTTTATTGTACCAATACCCATCTTTATATAGTGGTATACTTAATTATATACTTATACATCCAGTACCTCTACAGGTATATCTTTTGAAATTAATGATTGATGATTATGTAAGTATAAAGTAGACATGCCGAATCATCAAACAAGAACATATATGATTTTACATGGAACTTTACTCCACAAATTAGGATGAAATCACGAGAGAAAGTCATTAAGGGCTGGATATTTTATTTAGTTTCTCAATGAGTATATGGGGTATATGGTTCTTTGTATAGCCTCAGCAAAACACGGAAGTCCTACCAATAAATGACATGGGACTAAACATAAAGTATTGCATTCGGATTATGGAGATATCTATTACAAACCTAATAAATAGTGTAACACTCTCCATCAATCTACATCTAGAAAAGGTACAGGTTGTTACATAAAAAATACTCAGCTCATCTTAATTCGACACATCTTCAAAGGAGTTGGGAGGGGACTCGGTCAAAGTAGTTGATGTCGGGGGGAGGTCTGCACGACGAAGATAACACATGGAGGAGACTCGTTCCTTGAAAGCATGCTCGATGAAGATGATTGGCTGAAGGTAGATGGGTGTCCGACTGTTAATTTTCATGCAATTAGTTGATGGGCAACAAAAGTTTGAGGTGTTTCCGTACAATATTAAAAGTCCACTAGAGTTGATGCTAATCATAAGTAGAGTGGTCCTCTCTCATACAAAGATCTCGAGAGTGGACCTTATATGGAAACTATGAGAAATGATCTCTCCCATACAAAAGCATTAAAAACAGCTTCTCTCATATGGGAACATCTAAGATTGAGTCTCTCATATAGAGACCTAAGAAAGCAAGTTCTCTTATATAGGAACCTCGAAGAGGATCTTATTTTACAGAGCCACAAGTAAAAAAGGATGGGTGGAAAATGATATTCTCGTGGGTGATATCCCATAGAAGTGTATGCCTACTCTCCTAGTCCCCCTTTCTCCATACTTGTCAGAAACATGCAGTTAATCTACCAAGTTAGATAATAAGTGCGGGTAAGCAAAACTCTCTCTCTCTCTCCTTACATTTTTTGGTGCATCATTCTTTCAGTAATATTTTTATTTTGTGCCTCCCTTTTTAACACATGGAAAAAAAGGCGAAGAAGAGGGCTTTTTCTTTCCTACTTCAGGACATGGGAGAACCCAACTCTCCCATTCTCTTCCATGGTTAACGATGTTAGAACCCATTGATTCTCGTTGCTAGGGTTCAAAGAATCCAAACAAAGGGCAGTGTCAGAGGTCTATGATGGTGTGGATGTGTGGTAGCCAGTTATGACCTGATAACGAGGGTGAGAAGCCTCCTCCCAATGTTGTTGCTTCTAATGCCGTCGCGTATGTAACTGCCTCTTGCATAGATACACATAACAGATATCAATATATCCGTATCCATATTCCACTGTATCTGTTTTATATAGTTTTTTACATCCGTATCCATACAGATATGGATATCATTTTTGTACCGCAAATATTCATATCTGTATAAGTATAACCATTTTCAAATATATATACATATAGTCATAGGTTTATTTTAAACTATATGCAATGTAATTTTATACTTTTTACCATATTTAACATAATTATTATGAAATAAGATTTCATATATTTGTATAATGTGTAAGCCTTGTGATAGATGTTTTTAGCTTATCTATAGAGTATTTTCGCTACTATTTATGTCCTTTTTATATTTGTATATGTTTTAAGGTTATGGTAACCCAATTTTAATTTCCACCAATATTTATATCTGCATGAGTATTTATATTTTTAAACTGATAACAATATGGTAATACCTATATTTGTATCAGTATCCAGCCTTTACATCCATGCTTCTACGACTTATCTCTAACACGATCTCCAATGTCGGTTGAGGTAAAAGGAAATTTGCCACAACTAGAGAGGAGATGGAGGCTACTGTCTGCTGAGGAGATATGCGATGTTGGCTAAAGAGGACCTGATTGCTTTATTGATGCTTTTACCAAAGCCCGTGAGGAACTGTCACCATACCTTCCTTTTTCATTATGGTCCATGGAATCGGATTCACCTTCTATGGAGGCTATTGCTTGTTGAAGAGAGGAGATTCAGAGCTTCAATGTTAATGGATCTGATCATTCGAAAACATTGTTGTTGGAGTATTGTTATGTGCGCCCATTGAGTTGTAGCAGGGTAAATGGATCCTGGAGAAGATCCATTTACTCCCATCCAGTGTTTAGTCCCACACCGCCTGTGGGTAGGACTTGGAGGCTCTGGGAAGGCTATATAAGGAGCCCCAGACCTCCTGTACTCATTGAGAAAGTGAATAGAAAAACACGCCCAATTCAGGGGCTTCTCCCGTGGTTTCATCCCGCTCCTCACGGAGTAGGGTTCCACGTTAAAATCCCGCGTTCTTTATTTGTTCTTTATCTTTTCCATGTTCGCTTCCGCATTCTTCATATTTTATAACATGGTATCAGAGCGGGTTCGTTTCTCGAGGATTTCATGTTCTTCATCAATCCGAGTTTATGTTATTAGGGTTTTATTGTAACCCGAGTTTGCAAAGATCAAGACTCATTTGATTGTCATTCTGCAAAATCGAGAGAAGTTATTTCTGAGTTTTTTTTCTAGAACCCTGGCGAGTTTTTGTTCCTTATTCATCAACGAAGGGCATCCGAGGCGATCGTGCTCCCTGCGGCGCGAATACTAGATAATCAGATGTTCCAGATCTGCTCGACCCATCGCGCAGGTGCAGCGGCGCACCTCGCATAGCCGGAGCCTCGGCCCAGAAGAGGGCAGCGAGCCCTCTTAGAACCTCCATCGGGTGCACCCTCCAGACCCGCAACAGCCTCAAGTCCTCACGCAACCTCCAGCGGCAGCAGCGTCCTCTCGCAATGCGCAGGCGCTCCGATGGCGGGCTCCTCTCTCTCGCCTGGCGGCCGCCAGGAGGAACCCGATGTCCAGCAGCATGGCGAGCTCCAGACGGCGCCGTCCAAAGACCCTGGCGGCCTCCTTCGATCTTCTCCAGCGCGCAAGTCTCCAGCATGTGAATCCTGCAGGTGGTGCACACTCCAGGTCATCGTGCGCATCCCCAACGGCAAGGCCTAGCCGCACTGTCCAAGCACGACCTCCAGGCCGATGACGCGCGCACCTCCGCGCGATTCCGCACGATCTCAATCCTCGTGCAGTGGCAGTTCCAGCAGTCGCATACTCCGCAAGGTGCGCACCTCTGTCCAGGCGCAGCACGCGAAGCCCCTTCCCTCACGATCTGGAAGGCGATGTGAAAGCCGCCATCTCCACGCGCGCGGGCAAGCCGCTCCAGGAAGGCGGCATCACCTCCTAAGCACGCGCAGCCCTGTTGCCCCATCTCGAGCGGTGATCCCCAGGCGCAAAGCCCTATCTCAATCAACGGCAGCGGCGGGGGCATTCCAAGGGGTTTTCCACGTTGGGAAACCCTAAGGAGGCCCGATGGCTTATTAATTAAAAAAAAAGGAGGAATTGTTTTTGATGTGTTCGGTCCAAGTGGGCTGCAGCATTAAAAAAATCTGAAAAGCCGAGGAAAAAAATGGTTTGAACGGCTTACAAAAAAAAATATACAAAAAAATTTTGACGGCTTATTAAAAAAAATGAAAAAGCCGCAAGTTTCATGTTTGATTTTTTCCCCCCATTTTATCTTGTCTTCTCCCAACTTTGTCGATGACATTTTCCGACAAGTATGGGAGAAAGGGGGAGTATATTGTATAGAGTTCTACAGGCCAGTTTGTCAGATGATTCAGATCCATATTCTTCAGTCCAGATTACATGGCCGGCCAGATGATCAGACTCTACAGTTCGGTTTCAGAGTCGACGATTGTCTTCCGAGTCTCCAGTTTCAGACACGCATATGATTGCGGTCATTTTCAGATGAGCATATGTTGCCATCGTTGTCAGAGGTCCCCATCATTCTTCTTGTTGTCAGGCCAAAGTTTTTCATGTGAGCCATAGGGACTCCAGAGCAGAGGACCATTCCTTGTGCCATATGTTGGCAAGGGTTTTCATGTGGTATCATAGGTACACCAGAGCAGTGCACCATTCTCTGAGCCAGATGGGAGAGACCCAGTTCTCCGACGAGGAGACTTCAGGCGCAAGTTCAGACTCGATGGTCAGATTCCGAGTCTTCAGTTGACTCACACTCCAGCCCGTTCGTCCTGCTCACCTGCACGGCATGAGAAGCAACGTCCTCGACTGCAGCAATGTGCGCGTTGAGTTGATATTGTCCGTAGTGTCCTGTAGCGTTGAGTTGAGTTTCTTTCTGTTTGTCCAAGCTGAGCATTGCATGCTCCAGCTTGAGGGGGAGTGTTGGAGTATTGTTATGTGCGCCCATTGAGTTGTAGCAGGGTAAATGGATCCTGGAGAAGATCCATTTACCCCCATCCAGTGTTTAGTCCCACACCGCCTGTGGGTGGGACTTGGAGGCTCTGGGAAGGCTATATAAGGAGCCCCAGACCTCCTGTACTCATTGAGAAAGTGAATAGAAAAACACGCCCAATTCAGGGGCTTCTCCCGTGGTTTCATCCCGCTCCTCACGGAGTAGGGTTCCACGTTAAAATCCCGCGTTCTTTATTTGTTCTTTATCTTTTCCATGTTCGCTTCCGCATTCTTCATATTTTATAACAATTGTGAAAGATGAAGGTGCCATCCACTGTATGAAAGTGATGTTCCATAGTGTCTCTCTCTTCTAGAGCTCGCTTCATCTTGTAGACGCTTATGCTTCAGTTGTGCATCAAGACTAGTATAAATTTTGCGTTGAAGATGCAACTAAGGCACAAACAACCATGGTCGTTTGTGTTGCTACTTTGAGAAAAATGATCCAGATCTTGATCATCCCTATATTTCCAACATGAAGTAAATTCTCATGAACTATATAAGAAAAAATCTTCCATCAATGAGATCTCAAAATAACATAAATCATAATTTTCTCTTGAAGAGAATCTAAAAACAAAAATCAAGATAAAACACGATTTTTGAGCATAGTTGAACTTTGGAATGACTTTCACTATTATCATGTAAAAATATAAAATAGAACTTGCGAAATCATGGAACAAGAAAGAAATCGTGGAACATAAACAAATGTGATTTTATGTAGAACCCTACTTTGTAAGGAGTGGGATGGAACCATACAAGAAAGCCACAAAGGGTATGAGTTCAATTTAATTTTTCAATGAGTACAAGAGATTTGAGGTTTTTTATAAAGTCCACAAACACACCAAACTCCCACCAATAAGCGATATGAGGGGTAGGGGAAGACAACAACCTTGGAACAAATATGTTTTCTTTTTTTACTGCCTTTTTTCCTTCATGGGTTGTTTCACGAGATTGAGGGAATCCTATGTCTCGAAAAATCAAATCATTCCATCTAAATCTTCGGGTAGGAGGGACAAAGGTTTGGAAAGAACAATAAAAATTGGAACCCTAAGTCTAAAATCCTCGATCTTTTGATAAGTCTTCAAAACAAATAGATTTATAGGTCTGCGTAGGGTTAGCTTTGAGGGTAATGGGAGAAATGTCAAATCTGAGACGCAGGGAAGCATCAATGATGAGGTCAATATGATTTCCCTCTTTCATCTCTTAAAATTTTGCACCTCTCTTCGTCTAATATTGAGATTACTAGCAATCTGGCAAGCTGCAAGGTTCATGCTCACACCGCTTTCCCTTTTTTGATGTGTTATCGTTGGTGCATCATAATAAAGACGAGTTTCTCCCAATTTCTCCTTGTAGTATTGAGAGCAGTTACCAAAATTTGTGCGACTTGAGACGATCATTATTATTTGGACAACGATAGCTACAATCTAAAAAACCTACAAGCATCATTGCTCTTCCATAAAACATGTGGAACATAAAATCACTTAGAAAAGCTCCCTACTCATGGCCTCCCAGTATGAGAAGCTTGGAAATACATCTTCTAACAACTCTCCTTCGTCAAAATCACTGTGAGCACCATCCGCTCACCTCTCGTGTTATACGAAGCCCTCTATGGTAGGGATGCTCGCCACACCAACATGGACGATAAACAATTGCATGGATCCCCTGATTGTAAAGAATCCGCTATTCAAATGTCTAATAGTGGAACTCTCCAAAGATATGCCATCTATAAAGTGGGCAAAGGAGTGTTTGGCCATAGAAATTGATTTAAAAGCATTTTGCTCTTGCTGGTGAATTAGAAAAAAACAACTGATAGCACAAGTAAACACGGAATCACCGTTCAACTTGTTGGTTCATACATCCAGAAGCATGGTGGATGAGGCCAAAATTTGGTTCTATAAGTGGTTGTCGTAATTTGGAGCCAAAAGAGTGGACGAATTTTGGGTGTACTAGGTGGTTGTAATGGGCCTTCTATTGCATCATCACTACCCTTTTGTTCTTAATAACCCTGTTAAGACATTTGGAAAGCTGATGGGTTTCAAGTTGCCTCCTCTTAACAAGGACAGGGAAGATGCCTATGCTGTCAAGTTAGTGGTAGACATCCCCCGGTACGTCAACGATTATGGTGGTGGAAGTGGCTACAACTGGTGGCATCTTCGAAGCTATTTTCACCCTCCATGGATTAATACTGAGGTTGCCTTTACTCGTTATGATTCACGTATGATACCCAGTTATACCCTACATCCTCCAAAACTCCTATCATATAGAGGATCCCAATCAGAGGAGTGCTTTCAAATGGAACCATGAGGGAACTACTAAATCAGGAATTATTGAATTAGTTCTTGGAAAGTTTGATCTATCTATGAGAAGCACTTGGAAATCGATATTTTTAAATATTCTTTCGTTCCCCAATCACCATGGTCCTTCTTTTGATTCTTCCATACTTGTACATAATGATTTAACTAAGGTGATTGCGGAAATTTTGCCAAATGGATGGAGCACAAGAGCCACTCACCCCAGGACCATATTCGCGAGAAGATGGAACAGATACAACACTCTCCCCTCGAAGATGACAAAATTATGGATGCCATTATGATGCCACTGGTTAAGGCATTGGTGGAGAAGGAAGAGTCTGAAAACTCTAGTTTCATCCCCCTCTAGGCAACCCCTTATTGCCATCTCACTCAATTTGAACTAGAGATAAGGGATCTCTGTTGATGATCGACAGAGAGGGAGAGAGGGGCACGCGGGTGGGGGGCTGCAGTGGGGGCCTAGAGAGATCGGAAGATACGGGAGAGAGAGGGCTATCGATCAAGAGAGGAGGGAGAGAACAACGCGTTTTGCCTATTATTTCAAGTACGGGCTGGAGGGCCACGTTGTGACCTAGTGTATGGCCGACACTCCTGTGTTTTACTGGTGCCGTAGGGAAGGACATCTCTGCAAGGGCTGTCCTCTTGTTACAGAGGATGAAGGAAGGTCTTACACAGGTGCAAAAATTGAAGACGAGGAGATGACGAAGTAAGAAGATCTGGTCGAAGGCGTGCTTATTGCAGAAAGACAGAGAAGATCTCCTGGTGGGTTTGGATTTGATTGCGCCAGGGAAGGATTTGGGTAGCTCGAAGGATGTGATTTGATTGAAGGAGTCCTCTCTTTGAGTGCGAGGGTTGGAAAAGGAGATCAAAGGTTTCTTTTTTGGCTAAAGGGGGGGGGGTCTGTTCTTGTCGGAGGTGACTTGGAGAAAACCAAGGTTGCGAGATGGTGCAGTGGAGGTGAATCCTATATGGGTAGTGAAAGTCTGAGACCTATCAGTGAGGTGTCGGAGCCTCGGTGCAGTACGAGATGCTTTGCGGTAGGTGGGCATGGTCGAGGAGGTGATCAAGACCATCTTGAAACCTGGAGAGGAGTGGGATGTTCTTGTGTTGATTAAGGGGGCTCCATACGCGATGCCAGAGTCAGTATGGTTTCGAGTGGGGCGAGTCTTCTCCAAGCTTATACTGAACTCGATCGACAGAGGGATGAAGCGATCATATGGGAAACGAAAAACGAAAGAACGAGGAGATTGAGGTGCAAATATTGAAAGACTTGAGGCTAAGGTAAACATGGAAGGGTGGCAGGAGGTCGAGCATCGTCCTCAGAAGGAGGCGGTAGTGAAGGATCGAAGGTCACGAGAGCTTCACATGGAGAGGTCATATTCGTCTGAACGCCATCTATGGAAGGAGGTGGTGGTCATGCCCAAAATTGTAGGGCAATTTCTCTTTATGTGGGATTCAACCCTATTTCCAATATGGGGAAAAGATATATCATAAGGGCAGATGCATTCGAATCGGGGAGAGGATAATATTATTGGGTCCTCACGATCAGACCCGGTCAAGCTCCACAACTTGTTGTTCGGGTTCTTTTCCGAGATCTCTTAAGGGAAAGGAACCATTGATGGGTTTCAACCCGAATCCAAGGGTGCGGGGGTGATCCAAAGTTGTAGCGTACCCGGATTAGGATACTGGTGGTTCTCTTTTGTAGCCCAGCCTCGAAGCAACATCGATGGAGGTGGAGGGGCCTTCGACGATGGAACTTGATGCTCAAACGAGCCTCAATGTGGTAGAGTAGACTCCTCGTACAAAGATGTAGTAAGTTGCGGAGGGGGATGGTGGAGATGGGAAGTTACCGATGGCTTTGGGGCTGGTAGGGGTGAAAGACTCCGAGCAGAGAATGGGCGCTCTGTTGCGACGGATCCAATGGGTTTTAAAAGCATGGGGGTGATGACCTTGAAGCATGCGTCCCAAAGCGAGAAACGTCTGATGGCTGTAGCGAGGGCAAGTCGAGTGTGAAGGCTCGTATTGGGGAGGGTTTGTCTAAGGCTCAAGTGGGACTGCTTCTTTCATTCTCATGGAAGATGTGAAAACCATAAACCCATCAATGGTTGGAGAGGGAGATGGTAGACAAAGACAACGGAGTAACTACACGTTTGGGGGATGTAGATGGCCATGTGGAGTGGATGGGAGAAAAATAGCGTGAGGGGACTCGCAATAGTTGAGTTGGAGCGGCTTTGGAGGTTCAAACCGAGTCAGTTGACATTTATACGCAGGTTACGGAATATCTCGAGCTTGTGATACCCGTCGTTAACCCTCCATGTGGATCTAAATGAAGAATCGTTACATGGAACGTGCAGGGATTGGGGGATCGAGAAAAGAGAAGTACAGTTGGAAGGCTTTTGAGCTCATGGCTTGCTGATGTGGTGTTTTTCTAGGAAACAAAAATTACGAACGGAATTGAGGTGCTGGAGATCAGCATGGGGTTGTAAGTTCTTGGGGTTCAGGGCATTGGTGGTAGTCGAAAGTGCTGGATGTGTGGCTTTGGGATGGGATGGACATCTTTTCTCTTTGGTGGATGAAAAGGTGGGGAGTGATTAGGTGTTTGTGGTGCTGGAACGAAAAGCATGTGCGCGAAGGATGCTTTTGAGTTCAGTGTATGGACCACCCGGAGGTCAGTCGGGATTGAAAGTCTGGGTGGGGTTGAAAATGGTCAGGAGAGATTATCCGAGTGTCCCATGTCTTGTCAGAGGGGATTTCAGTGTCACAGTTTTCATGTCGGACCGACCTGGGGTTAGAGGAGGGCAAGACCCATGATCTAGAGAGTTTCTGGGCCTGGTTGGTGAGTTGGAACTAGAGGTGCTTGATGCGGCGAATTTCCATTAAAGTTGGCGAAACAATTCATCTAGATCACGTTTTGGATCGCTTTTTGTCATCGATGGCGATGTTTGAATTGTTTCCCTTGTCTTCCACAAGGGCTCTTCCAAGAACAAGGTCAAATCATAACTCGTGTTGGGATTCATGTGAGGGTTTGTATCCTCGTTCCTTTTTTAGATTTGAAAAAGCTTGGATGTTGGATAGTTTCAAGGAAATGGTGTCTTGAGTTTTGGGGATCATTGCAAATGGAGGGGTCGACAGCTCAAAGGTTGGCGAAGAAAATTTGAAGGCCGAGAGATACGTTAAAAATGTACAAGAAGAGTCTGAGTGTTTGACAAAATGAGAAATGTGCACATACGAAGGCGGAGATAGCTCGACTAGATAAGATGGAGGATGATCGGGATCTTTGTATGGAAGAACTACAGGCTGGATTTGAGTAGGAGAAGATTGTGGCGAGTGAAGACCTGAAAAGAGAGGTGCAATGGCGACAGAAATCGAGACAAAGATGGGTTAAAGAGAGATGCAAATATGCGTTACTTTCACGTCGTGGTGAGTGAGAGAAATATGAAAAACATGATTCATGAGTTGGTGGTCGAGGGGGAGAGAATGCAGGGTGATTATAAGATAGGAGCGTCAACAATGTCTCATTTCATGGAGTTCAACAGAAGGATGGCGTATCCCTGTGCTTGATGGACTGAGAGGGGAGTTCAGGGGTTGCATCAGGGACATGCAGAAGCGTTGACGACGATTGTCTCTAGGGAGGAGGTCTGTAGGGCTATTTTTGACCTCAATGCCGATGGTTGTCCGGGTCCAGACGGATTGCTTGTTTTTCTACAAAGAATTCTAGGAAGTGGTAGAAAATGATATCATGGAGTGGTTCACAAAGTTCAAAGAGGAGAGCCGGGGCATCAAGAGGTTGAACAGATCCTTGATATTCCTAATCTCCAAAAAGGTGGTTGCAGAGCGTGTGGAGGAGGCCAATATCTTCGCTAATGCGGTCTCTCTCATTGTAGACAAGGTATTTGCCAATCAACTAAGGGGAGTTCTTGACGAAATTATTTTTCCTGCTCAGACAGCTTCTATCCCTGGACGTCAGTAGTTTGATGGTGTTGTTGTAGCATCAGAAATCATTGCAGATTGGAAAGGAGAGGAAGTACATACTTTTTATGGAAAGTGGACTTTGCAAAGGCATATGATTGCTTGAACTGGTGTTCCATTTGGGCATCATTGGCCCGAAGGAGATTCCCGGATGAATGGATTACTTGGATGAAGCGATGCATCACGACTTCATCATGTTCAGTTTTGGTGAATTGGAGGCCAGAAGAGCGTTTTTTTAGCCGCAACGGGGAGTGAAGCAGGGTTGTCCCTTGGCTTCGTTACACTTTGTGGGGGCAGCAGAAGCATTGTTGGTAATGTCGAACTTGTTAGAGGAACATGGTTTTTTCCAGTGTTAGTCAAGGGAGGATCTCTCGATCTCGATTCTCCAATATGCTGATGATACGATCTTTCTTATTGAGGGGGTGGAAGAATGCAGAGCTGTTAAGGATGTTTTGGATATCTTTGGGTAGGTGTCGGGGTTGAGAGTAAATGGGACAAAACCAGCTTTGTCCCATTTAACCAGACACATGAGGAGATAGCGTTTTGCGAGGAAATTTGGAAACTGCACGACAAAGGGCATTGGTCTGTAGGAAATTAAGACGGGGGGGGGGGGGGGGTGGTTGCCGGTGATAGAAAAGTTAGAAAGAAAGCCGGCAGAATGGAAGGCGACGTTCCTATCTAGAGGTGGGAGACTGGTGCTGGTGAAAGTAGTCTTGTTGGCCATTCTGGTTTTCTTTATGTCTATCAGATTGATGTCAGTGGGATGGACAGACGATTGGAAGGGGTGATGTGACGTTTTTTCTATGCAGCTACTGTTGACGCATAGGCTATTTTGTATCTGTTTGTTATTTCATTTTCCTGTTATTCTCTTTATGTAATTTACCCATAGGCTACTCTCCTATATAAGAGAGCCTAGGGCTATGGAATAGATCATCTCATTTCACGTTTCCCAACATGGTATCAGAGCGACGGTCCTAGACCGGAGTTCTCGAAACCCTAACCCTAACCCGCCCCACCCGCCGACCTCTCTTCTCTCTCTCTTCTCTCGGCGATCGCCTCTCCCCGATCGCTCATAGGCGCAGCCTCGATAGCGATCACCTCCCAGCCCCGACCCTCCAGTGCTTCTCGCTGATCGCCGTGGGGTTGGCTTCTCGCTGATCGCCGTGGCGCAGCCCCACAGGGTTGGCTTCTCGCTGATCGCCGATCGCCTGGCGCTTCTCACCAAATCGGGCCCTAGAACCGATCGCCTAGTGCTCCTTGCGCTACTCGCCGATCGCTGCGCTGCATAGCGCGCATCACGTGCACTCCACAGTGCACCTTGCGCCTCCTGCGGTGCGCCTTCTGTGCGCCTCCTAGTGCGGCACCATCTCCTGTGCGGCACCATCTTTGCGTGCTGTGCTGTGCGGCAAGCGTGCACCTTCCAGTGCAAGCGTGCTGTGCTGTGCGCATAGCGTCAGTCTCCTGTGCGCATAGCGTTTCGTGGTTTTCTACAAGCGTGCTCTAGGGTTTCTACAATAGAAACCTGTACGGGTGCGGATCGTAGCGCGCGTAGGTCCATGGGGATAGTTGCTTGAGGTCTACACATGCAGCTCATCCCGTCTATGTCATTGTAGACAAATATTATCTGTTGCAGGTCACTCCAGTCTTCTGTATCCAATATGTCAGAAAGCAAGGCAGATATTCCATCCATGGGCGCATTTCGTGGTCCAGCGCCCATTGTCAAGATGGATGGCACGAATTATGAACTGTGGGCAATGCAGTTCATGAGTATGATGAAGTCCACGGGCAAGAAGCATATTCTCACAGAGCCCGAGCCTGCAGAGAAGACTGGAGTCCATGCCTCATGGGAGGCTGACGATGCATATGCAAAGGTGTGGCTATCTGGCACATTGGCTATTGAAATCGCCAATGACATTCTTCATCAGCCCACAGCCAAAGACATGTGGGATATCCTAGCAGCGACATATTCTCAGGCGAGGAATGAGACGAAGATCCTGCAACTTCAACATGATATATTCACAATTAAGCAGAATGGCCGCCCATTACATTCTCTCTATACATCTTTGAGAGGAATGTTTGAGAAGCTCCATAGCTTCATGCCTCTTACCGCCACACCAGAACAGCAGAAGACATACAGGAATGCGACAATGGTGGGTGTGTTTCTCGCTGCACTCGATCCAGAGTATGAGGCAGCACGTTCACAGATTTTGGCGGACTCGACTATTCCTCCCATGGAGGAAGCTTTTCACAGATTGAGCAGGATTACTGTACCTTCAGCAGCCACTAGTCAGAATCCCTCAGCCATGGCAGTCAACAGAGGCCGTGGTTCTCAATACCAGGGCCGTGGACGTATTCCCCGTGGAAGGGGTGGCCGCACTAGGCCAACATGCTCGTATTGTCACAGAGTCGGCCATACTGAAGACACATGCTACTCAAAGCATGGATTTCCTGCATCTGCACGAGCTGCTGAGCAGATAGAGCCCCCGTCTGCATCTACACTGGATCAGCGTTTTGATGATCTGGTTGCCCGCCTCAGGGGCATTATCCCACCATCTGGCCCAGCACCGATGACAGAGAGTCATACTGATGTTGCTGCTTCTGCTTCTGCTTCTGCGTCTGCCTCTACGAGTACCTCAGGTAGTACACTTGCACTTCATAGTAGTAGATCGGATACATTGCCATGGATCATGGACTCAGGCGCTACACATCATCTATGTGGCGACCAGAGTCTACTTTCAGGATATACTCAGATCCCTCCAGGACGGACAGTAGTGATTGCCAATGGCACACATTCACCCATCACGGGCCAGGGGGAGATTAGATTGACATCCTCCATGCAGCTCAAGAATGTTTTACATGCACCACATTTTTCTATGAATCTTTTGTCAATCAGTCAGATTACGAAGGATCTCCAATGTCGAGCTATTTTTGATCCATCTTCTTTGATTTTTCAGGACATCCGTACGGGCAACGTGATTGGTCATGGCTATGAGCAAGGAGGCCTCTATCGTCTGAACCAGACCCCATTTGCCGGAATCACATCTTCTCCTGCTGGACAAGTATCTTCTCTCCTGTGGCATCTGCGTTTTGGTCATCTACCGCTTCAGAAATTGCGTCTTGTCTTACCTTATAGTTTTTCTCACACACCTATCCAGTGTGAGGCGTGTCAGTTGGGAAAACATCACAGGTCATCGTTTCCCAGTAGTCAAGGTCGGAGTAGTAACTCCAAATTTGAGTTGTTTCATGTTGATGTCTGGGGTCCAAGTCGTGTTCCCGATCATCAGGGGCACAGGTTTTATATTGTTTTTGTAGATGATTTCTCAAGAGCATCATGGGTCTTTCTAATGAAAAATAAGTCTGAAGCTGGAAATATTATTATTCAATTTCTAAATGAGATTCAGAATGTTTTTTCCACAACTGTCAAAATTATGAGAAGTGACAATGCCTTAGAGTTATGCACCAATAATCTAACCAACTACTACTCCTCTAAAGGAATTGTTCACCAAACTTCCTGTGCCCATACGTCTCAACAAAATGGGGTTGCAGAAAGAAAACACCGTCACCTTCTTGATGTCACAAGGTCACTTCTCATTCAGAGTCATGTTCCGTATTCATACTGGGGTGATGCAGTCCTTACTGCATGTTACCTTATAAATCGTATGCCCTCGTCTGTCCTGAATGAACAGGTTCCTTTCTCACTGATTTATCCTGATAAGGATCTGTTCACTCTTACCCCTCGTGTGTTTGGGTCAGTCGCGTTTGTCCATCAGTTGTCGCCCGGTTCTGACAAGCTCTCTCCTAGAGCTGTCAAGTGTGTATTTGTGGGGTACTCCAGAACTCAAAAGGGGTACAAGTGTTTTGACCCTGTGCGTCGGCGGTATATGATCAGTGCAGATGTTACATTCTTTGAATCCATCATGTATTTCTCAGATTCTGGGAAAATGCAGCCGCCACCTATATCCCCTGACATTGTATTCATGGCACCACCAACATCACAACCGCCACCAACATCTGAACCAACACCACCACCGCCACCACCATCAACAGTACCTCCGTTACCATTCCATTACACCCGGAGGCCGAATCAAACTCATGGTCCTGACCAGTCAACTAGCTCGCCTACGGTATGTAATGAGAATATTAATGTTGATGGATCTGACGACATTTCTCAGCAGGGTGCATTACAGGAGCATGGTGATACCACAGAGGACCTCGATGTTCCAATAGCTCTACGCAAACCGAAGAGAAGCTGTGTCCAGTATCCTGTATCAGCAGTGGTGTCGTTTGAGAGGCTATCTGGACCATTCAGGACGTTTGCACTGGCACTTTCAGCTACAGCCATTCCACGGAACCATCATGATGCTATGCAGGATGCTAGATGGCGACTAGCAATGGAAGAGGAGATGGAGGCACTTCAGTCTAGAGGGACCTGGAGTTTGGTTCCTATACCTCCAGATGTTAGCCCGGTGAGTTGCAAATGGGTGTTTACAGTTAAGCACAATGCAGATGGCTCCATTGACAGGTACAAGGCACGCCTTGTTGCTCGGGGCTTCACGCAGACATATGGGGTAGATTACCTAGACACCTTCTCCCCTGTGGCGCGTCATTCCACTTTACGGATCCTGCTATCTGTTGCGGTTGCTAGAGACTGGCCACTCTATCAACTGGACGTAAAGAATGCATTTTTGTATGGAGACTTGCAGGAGGAAGTCTATATGCAACAGCCACCTGGTTTTGCTGTTGAGGGGGAGTGTTCCAAGGTTTGCAGATTGCATAAGGCCATCTATGGTCTTAAGCAGAGCCCCAGAGCATGGTTTCAGAAGCTTTCAGACCTCTTTGAGAAACAAGGATATAAACGCTCCAATGCTGATCATTCCTTGTTCGTGCAGAAGACGGCGAGAGGTATCATTGTAATCATGGTTTATGTTGATGATATCTTGATTACAGGTGATGATGACCAAGGCATTAAGCAAGCAAAGGAAAGGCTGGGGACCGAGTTTGTCACCAAGGACTTGGGAGTTCTTAGATATTTTCTGGGGCTGGAATTTGCTAGAAATCCATATGGATTAGTCATGACACAGAGGAAGTATGTCACAGATTTACTGAGTGAGACAGGTATGCTAGGGTGTCGACCTGCTACGACACCAATGGACCCTAGCATGAAGCTGTATGATGATGACACAGAAGAGGTGGATCAGAGAAGGTACAGAGAACTGGTAGGCAAATTACTGTATGTCACTATCACTAGACCTGATATACAGTTTGCAGTGAGTCGTGTGAGCCAGTTCATGGAGCAACCACGCCAGGTCCATATGGATGCCATACACATGATTCTGAGATATCTAAAATCATCTCCAGGTGCAGGCTTGATATTTAAGAAAGGAAAGGAGATTTCTGTTACAGGATGTGCGGATGCAGACTATGCAGGATGCCCCAAGGACAGGAAGTCAACATCAGGGTTTGCAGTCTATGTTGGAGATGCTCTAGTTTCGTGGAAGAGCAAGAAGTAGACAGTAGTAGCTAGATCCAGTGCTGAATCAGAATATAGGGCTATGGCCCAGGCGAGCACAGAAATGATGTGAGTAAAATCCTTACTTGCAGACCTATGTATTGATATACCTCTTCCTATGAGGTTGGAATGTGACAATCAAGCTGCCTTGTTCATTGCAAATAACCCAGCCTTTCATGAGAGGACCAAGCATATTGAGGTCGACTGTCACTACATACGTGACATGATTCAGAAGGGGTTCATTGCTACATCTCACGTCACATCAGAGAATCAGACTGCTGATATTTTCACCAAGGCATTATTTAAAGGCCCATTCCAGAAGTGTGCGTCCAAGCTGAGCATGATTGATATCTATGCTCCATCTTGAGGGGGAGTGTTGACGCATAGGCTATTTTGTATCTGTTTGTTATTTCATTTTCCTGTTATTCTCTTTATGTAATTTACCCATAGGCTACTCTCCTATATAAGAGAGCCTAGGGCTATGGAATAGATCATCTCATTTCACGTTTCCCAACAGCTACTGCACAGGGAAAGGGAATAACTTTGGTGGATTGGAGGACTGTAACGAAGCCAACCAAGGAGGGTGGATTGGGTGTGCTGCGAATTGAGGACTTGAACAAGGCTTTATTGTCAAAATGCGTGTTGAGGATCTGGATGGACAGGACGGATATGCCTTCGCGTCTGGTGAGATCCATGTACTCTGTTTCATCTAGCCTGCACACAAACGTAGGAGTTGTGACCGCACCGATGACTCTATGGAAAGGCATTTGTGCAGTGCCATCAGATATAGCAGCCACATGTGGCCCTTATTAGGAAGCGGGAGAGATTTCAGATTATGGCCAGGCGATTGGATGGAGGAGGGAGCACTCTATGATTTATATCACATGCTTTTCGTTTTGTCTACAAGGAGGGATGCAAGTGTGACAGATAAGTGGTCAGAGGGTGCCTGGATGCCAAAGTTCGTGGCAGATTTATCATCAGATCATAGGCTTGAAGAGTTCGTATCCCTTTCGGGCAGACAACCAAGAGCGGAAGAGCCATCGGAAGGCAGAGATACCTTGTGTTGGAGCTAAGATGGGGTTTTCTTAGTGAAAAAAGTTGTACAAGATCATTTCTGACCTATCTACAGGAGTGCAAGAGGATACTTCATGAGATTATGCTAGAATTTGGAGGTGGAATTACCCACGAGGGTAAAAGACATTTCTATGGTTGAGGAGAGGGTGGTTGATGACGGGTGTTAGAAGAGCCATGATGTTCCTTGGTTGTAAGGAGATGTGCATGAGATGCGGCGAGATGACGGAAGGTATATAGCATCTGTTTTTCAAGTGCCCTTAATCTAGGGAGATGTGGGAGAAAGTCGAGCTGCAAGGGGTGAGGTGAGAAAGTTTTAAGTCCTTCTGTGATTCACTTTGTGTTTTGTTAAAATTGGACATGCTCAATCGAAGGGAGGTCAAGAGTTTGTGCGATTTGTTTGGGCATCTGGACAAGGACGAAACGGGGTTATTTTCAAGGAGAGATTTTATGCAGAGAATGTGCTCGCACATGCTAGAGTACTTTGTGAGATTTGGCGTTTGCAAATATACTTTTATAATTATATTAATATATTCTTTGGATGGGTCTCTAAGGAGGTCCATCCCATTTCCTCTCAAAAAAAGGGAATCTCTGTTCATAGCAAAGCAGGATTCAAAGTCTTGTCACTCTTTTCCTGATATTGACCCTGAAAATCAATCGAAAGCAGAAATGGCAGCCTCCCTGAAAACCTTTGGTTTCACAAAGAAAATATTTGAATCATATAAGTTGATTTTGATAGACACGATCATGAGAAATCACTTTGTCAACTCGGTTAGGAACCTTAAAAGCCGAGGTTTCTCTGACTGTGGGCCATTCTTTTACTATTTTATCATAGATGTATTTAAATGTTCTATCCTACTGGAACATCAGGGGATTAGGTAGATTGGAAAAGAGCTCGACTTAGGGAGCTGAAGAGGTATGCTAAAATAATTTTATGTGCCCTTCAAGAAACTCGTACGTACGGACACAAATATAAATGAGAGGATGTGGAGCGTGGACAATTTGGTTTGGCATTCAAATCCACGTTGCAAGTCTTGGGGAATTGCTGCCAGGTGGAATAACCTAGATTTTGAATGTTTAAGCATTCAAGATTTTAGTTATGATTCACGTTTAATCCTAAAGTGGATTGTTCGTGGGGTAATTGTTCAGCTTATCATCTATGGCCGACCATTGGAGTATGTTAAGGATGAGTTCATGCACTTCGTAATGATTCCTATCCATATCCCTCTCCCATCAATTTTGGTAGGGGATATTTCAACATTATTTGACATCGTTCCGGACTCACTGTCCGGGGCACCTATAAACAGTTTTTGATCCCGATTCAAGCCTTGGATTGAATCAGAAGGCCAATTAAAAGTACCAAATAAGGATATTACCTATACTTGGTTAGGCCGAGCTTCACCTTTCACCTGGAAGCTGGGTCATTCTTGAGCAGATCCTTTGTGACATTGGCATCCTTAACACTGCGCTGAGTTTAGATCTAAAAACACTACCAACCACCTTCTTTGGTCACCACTTTCTTCTTCTTGCGGCTTGATCCTTCAAAACCCATAAAATAATTTCAAAATAGAATCATTCTGGTTAAAAAAGACATTCATCAATGGGCCCAAAAAAATGGAAAAATATTAAAACTCAATATTTGTGCCTGGAAATCGATCAAGCGCCCCCTCATGCAGGGAGATTAACAGTCATTGCTCAAATTGAGGAAATCAGAAAAAATATCAAGTGTCAGGATGAGGGGCGGGTCAGTAGACTAAAAAGTCTCTATGACACACACCTGAGGGTCTTAAAAAAGATGTTTTTAAAAGTTGAATTCAAAGGGCCAAACTGGGATGGCTTATGGAGGGAGACAAAAACACTCTACTCCATAAGGCGGCCTCTGTCAACAGAAATAAGAAACATTATATTTTCTCTTAAAAATAAAAATGATATCTCATGCCCAGATCCTACTGATATAGCAAGTAGAAAATGGAAATTTCCTACTTTACAATTTTGGTTCAGGATCTTACGGCACAACTGAAAAACACAGAGGATCCCACTATCCTTTTCCTGTCATTCAGGTGGAATCTGCCTGTAGGAGATTTAAACCTCATAAAGCCCAAGCCCTGATTCTACAATTTCTGAACTCTTTGCCACCATTTGGCCCACTTTGAAATGGAACCTTCTTGACATGATGCATTACGTACATTATCTGCCTCACCTGGAGAATATTAGACATACAAACAACTATATAATCTCTCTCATATACAAAATAGGGGATAGAGAAAAAAATAAGAAAAAAAGAGAATTACAGGTCTACCGATCTCATCAACATGCCCACCAGGATCAATTTAAAAATCTTAGCAGACAGATGGGCTCAAAGACTGCAATTTTTTGTCTCTCCCAATCAATGTGCATTTCTTAAAAATAAATTGTTACCTCCAAAATCTTAGCCAGTAGAACAATATGAGATGCAAGGTTGTTATTTTTGACATGTTAAAATGGGATTTGGTTGTCAGAGACATGGAAATTCCGGGGCTTCCAAGCCAATTCATCAACTGGGTCATCTGTATTCTCAAGACTACTGGAATCTCCGTCAAAATAAACAGGGGTTCAACTGGTTTCTTCAAGCACAATAAAGGAGTTCGTTAGGGGGACCTACTTTTCCACTTCTATTTATTAATTCCATGTTGGATTATATGTTACAAATACTTGTGGAGGATGGTAAAATTAGGGGCTTCACTGCCTGGTCTTGCCATGGAAATAATAAATATTCAATTTGCGGATGATTCTTATTTTTCTACACATCGAGGGGAAGCCTTTAGAAAGGTCGTGATTGTCCTCAAAATATTCTCTCACATTCAGACTTCAAACAAATAAAGCGAAATCTTCTTTGCATTGTCTTAACCAAAATGGAAGAAACAATCCTAAAATCCTATTTTGATCAGAGCATTGGAGATTCCTAAAGATATCAACGTAAGTTGTTGGCTGCCTCGGATTGAAACATTTGCTCAAAATTGAGTGAGTGGAAGGCTCGTACGCTTACGATGCCTGTCACGCTTACTCTGTTAAATTCTAGTTTGACCACTCACTTTCCATTTTTATCAACTCTCAAGCTAACAAAGTATGTCATAGAAAAAATGACAAAATAATGAGAGATTTTCTTTGGAATGGGAACACAAATACTAAACACAAACACTTGATGGTTTGGAAAAAGATACATAGACAAAAAGACAATGATGGTTGGGGCATTTCAGATCTTGGAAATTTCAGTAATAATGCTCTCAAAAAAATTCTCCATCATGGATGGAAAAAAGCCTCTCTCAATGGACATCATTATAGTATCTGCTTCCGAGGAAAACCAATTCGTCTTTATATTGCGAAAAATTCGTCTAACATACATATTTTTTTTAACCCAAGGAGTGGTCGTGTGGTAGAGCAGTGTGCCTCCACTTTAAACGACCCGGGTTCGAGTCCCAGTGGGGACTCTCCGGACCCCAGAAATTACTGGGCCTACTATTAAAAAAAACATACATATTTTTAATCCAATATGAACTAACCATGCAATTAATGTAAATCCATAATATTTCCTGCACATGTGTTGCATATATTTGACGTTCCCACATGGACCTTACACATTATGTGTTACTGATGAACTAAATGTCAACACGTTGTACATCTTCAATATGTTCATTCAATATATATTCTCAAATAAATTATATCTTTAAGGGATCGTTTGTGTGGGGAATAAGGATGAGGAGTAAGAAAAATAACGGTATATTCTCTGTTCGATTGGAAATATATGAATAAGAAAAATAAGATAAAATAAGGGTAGGTAATGTGGAATAAAGACAAGAATAAAGGTGAAATAATGAGGAATAATCATACCATTGAGAATCGTGTTGGGATGAGAATTGACCCCTTATTCTAAGGCCTATTCTCCAACCAAACATGCCCTATTGATTTATAATGACTCTATGTTGAATATACGTGTGAAGTTTGTGTACAATTTACTTTTATTTTCTTTTTGTAAGAATATATTGTATAAATTATTAGTTTAAGATCTGAATTTATATCGGATGTGTGGATACGTGCTGGGTACATGGATACCTAATGGGTATATGGACATTCGCTTAGAATTAGCTGTTTAATAAATGAGTGATGTTGGGTAGGGATTTTATAAATGAGTATGGATTTGAGAATATTAAAATTCGCCACGAACTCAACGAGCTAACATCTCTACAAGGTAGTACTTTGAGCTCCCACAAAAAGGGAGCACTACATCAAATAACAGGGAAAAGAAATGCGAGAAGGACTACGATTAAAACAATGGAAGAGAAAAGCATCATTCGTCACTGGGACTAGAACACCTTGGCTAACAACGGGCATTCCATCGAGATGTCTAGCTCTTGAGCGACAAGTCGATTAAAGTGGGCAAACAAAAAAAAAGATGCCATCAACTCTTCAATACACAAGCTCTACTCCAAAGCTCGTTGAGCATGAGCAGCATGCTTAATAAGAGTTAAATCTCCATATGGAAATGGATTGGAGAGGTTCCAACGGAGGGAAGTGCGCTAGATCCAACGATGGAAGCCTTCCAACGAGCTTCACATATGCAACTAGGAGGGAAGGGGGCCGTGGAGACTATAGTTGGGAATGGGGTGTTGATGGTGTCAGTTCGGAATGGCGATGGAGGCAAAATGGGCGAGACTGTGAAGGCGATGGTGGACGATGTCAGCTCGCTAGTGGAGCGGCGAAGGTGGTCACGACAGTTGCAAAGTGGCGGGGATGGAGGCATCAATCCAGTACAACAATGGAGTAGTGGATGATGTCAGCACACTAATGGTCGATGCTACGAGGATGAGAACCCTAAGATCATATTTGGGTTGAGGGTTAACCGAGAACTATCTTAAGTTCCAGGAGGATTATTAATAATACTAGTCTTACTTATTATACTCAATTAATAACTATGAAATTATTTAATATTTCATTTATATCAAATGATTCTACGTCATCTTAATCTTAATAAAAATTTCAAATATATATAAATTTATTTAAATATTTTAATAAATTAAAATGGATTTTGATTCATTTTATTTTATTTCTTTATTAATATTTATTCATTAATGAATAATTAATATTAATATCTATTATTAATATCGCTTATTTATTAATAGAATAATGTAAAATGGAAATTAAAAATCAATTTCAATTTCATTGAAATTTCATTGTTATTGATTATTATCATAAATGAGATATATTGTGGACATATGCATACATATCAGAAACAACGAAAATGCAGATATAGTAGAATGGTAAAAACTTAAGATAGTTCTCGACCCTGCACACAATATGATCCAAACGCATAAAATCCACCCCTTCTCTCACTTGTGGTGTCTACTCTTCCTCTATTTTTTAATAAATTATATAAATCATTTCTCTTTCATTTATTCCATCAAATAATAATATATTATACCAACATATCATCTAAAAATTATAAACCACTCAACTTCTACTCACTTTTCTAATCTTCAATACAATCACATCACAATAACTACTCACTTTTTCAAACTCCAATATAATCACTTCACAACAAATCCACTCAACACAAAATCCTCTATCCAAACACCAAAAATACAAAAACGGGTTACCCTCCCCCAGTTTACCCCAAGGTAACATGGCAACCATACACACCCTAAGGGTGGAGAGGGGAAAAGTCCGTGGCAACACATTTACTCTTATTAGCGGGAGGAATAACTCTTTTTTAGTGAGCTTCTCGGCTAAATAAGATCACAGTGAAGCTTTGTTCTCAAGTGATTCTTAAACATCTATCAAGCTTTCCATTAGCCTTTCGATTTGAAACGTTTACTTTGTATTTTTGAAGGTTTTATAAGAAAAGAATTTTATATTTATTTTGGTTAAGAGACATTTTCCATGAAGATCTTTCCTCCTAAGATGAAGAAAAATCCTTGGAGAGATGGGTGCTCGCATTATGTATGGTCTGAACTCTACATTAGTAGTTCTTATACCGAATGTTTGTAAAAAAATCTTAAATATGCTAAGCTTTATCATATGATGTATTCATTTCATGAATCATACCTTCTGATTTTCTACTAGTTTTTTGTTGATTGTTTATCACAATTTAAATTTGGTATTAAATTTCGCAAAGTACTACAAGGTTGCAAAAGTCGATGGTTGGTACTCAATTAGCATGATCACTGATTACAAATCAATCGTCAGTCGGACAACTAAAAGGATTAAGCCATACTTAATCTGTTTTGTATTTATTTAAACATTTTAAATGTATAAATCATATTCTAGAAACATATTCTTGATATTTACATAAATTTATACATTTTCTATACTATCATAATGAAATAAAAAAATAATTGAATTTCAATCGATGTTGAACATCTTAGATAAAGTTCGATTTAAAAAAAAATAGGAAAAAGAAAAAAACATGCTAAATAGTGAAGTTGGATGAAATCATTTTTGCAGCTATGAAGTATTGTTTGCCCTTCTATAGTGCAACTTTAGACACACATTCATTGACCAAAATAGCGAAGTTGGATGAAATCAATTATGCCTATAAGAGTCATTAGAATGAGCATATTCTTTTGGAATTTGAGCCTACTGAAAAGAAGGATAAATGCTCCATGCATATAAAGGATAATGAGAAGGTCTATACATGGCTACTCAATAGTTTTATCTCACGTATTATTGATGAGGTCATTTACTATGAGATAATTAAGGACATCTGGGATAGGTTCATAGATACATTTTCTTTTGAGAAGAATGTTTCACATATCATCCACATTTACTATGAAATGATGAAAGTAAAGTTGATGGAAAACTCGTGGCTCAATTCTACTCGTAATTGAAGGTTTTAAGCAAAAAAAATATAACTTTATGACACATATGCTAATAATAGAGAGATCATTGTGATGCTTTTATTCTTAGGACTTGATCATGCATATTTGTCTGTTTGCGATCAGTTGTTCACATGAGCTTCATTGCCCACCCTTAGGAGACATACATCAAGCTCAATTGACTTACAATACTCTATATAGTGGGGGTTGTCGATACTTGATACCTAACCCACCATATTGGTTGTTCCTTTGTCATGTGGGGAACATAGCTACTTTATCTCTTCACTAGAAGAGGGTGCAAAAGAGGAGGCCTTAGACGTACTCACGGAGTATATATCACCTAGTACTGGAGGAATGACCATAACAGGGACTCATGTTGGACAAAGTATGGGCAACCACTTGTTGTAAGTATAGTCATCATAGAAGGAGATATTTTTGATGTTGATCGACTCTTCAGGTTTAGGGATATGTTTGTGTAGTTCACCCATATCACATTCAACACTTCTATGTCTGATATTTTTGTGATTGATGCATCCTAAGATATACAATCTTATTTCATTTGATTAGGTATTGAGACGGTGAATCTTAGGGTTTAGTCCTTAGCACATCATGGAAGCGTGAAGATCACATAATATGCGACCAAGAGCGACTAGTCATATTAGTTTCTCGGGGCAATGGAATTTAAACAATTTAAAGAGATGAAACTACATGATTCGAGAACACTTCTCGAATTATTTCATCAAGACAACAAAGAAGATATAGGAATGTCTCTTGAAGCGTGGTTGCGATCGATGTCTCTAACGTAAGAGATCTTCTGTCTCAAGTTCGACCCGACCGAGGAGATGCTTGCGAGTGCATGGATGAAATGCTTGCTTCTCGCAATCCAAGTCGAAGATCCAAGTAATGAATCTTCTGAGTTTATCTCACAAAATCCGACATCTTCTTCACGAACAAGGAGCATCGAATATGATGGAGATCCACGAGTGATCGAAGCAGTGACACAACGTCGTACGATAACAACAACTCTCTCTAGGTCAAGGGGGTGGACGACCACTCTTGAGAGAGAGAGAGGGGGTGTGTGATGAGAATGAGAGAGAGTCTTACAATTGTATTGTAAAAAAGAGCTAGGGTTGCCTCTTCTTTTATAATATTTTAGAAGTCCATGGATTACAATCCATGTGCTACATAAAACCAATGACATCGATTATTTTGTGTTTTTAATCAATAGCCATGATGTTGTTGCATAAAAATATAATAAAGATTAATTTAATTAAATATATTGAGTTATCATCAATATAATTTAATTCAATTAAATCAATATGCATATAAGGATTAGGAAGGAGGCTAGCCACCTTCCAATATTGGAGTGAACGACCCCTTGGTTTTAGGAGTCAAAGGGTGGCGGTCCACCCTCCAAATATTGAATGGGTCAACCTTCTTCCAATTATATGAGATATTATATCTCACATAATCTTCTATTATTTGTAACAACATTTATAGAAAATTAATTCACAAAAAATAATTCTAAATTATCTTCGTAATAATTGCAATCATGCCATTGAAAAATGTGCATCATATTCACACATCCAAAAGAAAATGTAAATTGCATTTTCATTTAATCATCCAATGTGAATCCAATTCACATCAACAATTAACTTGTAACTACTATTTACAATAATCTCTCTCTAATAGATTATAAATCATATTTATAATATATATAAATAATAATGCTATATACATTATTCATATCCTTGATAATTAAATCACATTTAATTATCTTGGATTATTATTCTCATGCAACTACATAATATGAATCACATTCACATTATTTATGATAATTAAGTCACATTTAATTATCATTTTCTCAGTGCTCAGATACACTATTCAATAATGAAATTATTCTTGACCTCTTTTAAGAATAATACGCTTTCTCCGTGGATGCTTGGAGAAAAAGACATGGCAATTGTATGTTCCACGTATAGTGACTTGGATGTTGAGATCATATCTCAAGTCCTGATCTCAGGGACCTCTCAAAGATGTTTGATGAAATCAAAACCGTAAATCTAATC
The DNA here is from genome assembly GCA_037367405.1 of Ottelia alismoides. Classification (NCBI taxonomy): domain Eukaryota; kingdom Viridiplantae; phylum Streptophyta; class Magnoliopsida; order Alismatales; family Hydrocharitaceae; genus Ottelia; species Ottelia alismoides. Next base: position 651,855 of record JAZKJV010000777.1, read on the forward strand.
TTCTCATTGTATCTAAATCGTATTCATATCAATGTCCATTGTTTGACTAAGATTAGGTTACTTCTCTACTGAGAGGATTCACTAAAATCCAGACCTATTTCATCACTTCCTCGGAATGGAAGCGTCTTTGTTATACAATCAGTTATGATCACATCACCCACAAGTATTCCTAATACCCATACATCTTACATACGGGAAGACCTAGAATAAACCCGGAGTTTCAAATCACTTTTAGCATGTCTTCTTCAGGGTTTTATCATTAAGTTTCTCATTCGGTCATTTGAAGTTGGTATCAATCTTATGCTTTCCAAAATCTTATATCATTCCTACAAATTCTTGCCATGCTTCCAAAGAAAGATGACCATGCATGGAATTTGATCAATCTCTATACCTCATGAGTGAGCTCATGTCTTTTGGTTCAATAGTGAACCTGTATGATCCCTTTGAGAGATCATATTACCCATATGCCCTATTACGCACACAATTCGCTGAGGTATAGACCTTGATAGATCATCAACCTATATCAAATATACATATTCTGACATGTAGCAATTCATTTGTCTACTATCAAAGGATGCATGCCTATATCATGAAAGTATATGACATAGGTCTTTGTTATCTCGATCCCATTAAGTCAACTCTTTGACCTAACTTCTCTGACACCTCTTAATATCTATTCTGATGTAGAGGACCTGCACTAAGTGATTGGTCAGATATCAACCTTTATAAAAGGATTTTCATCTCCTTCTTAGGCTGGAGACCATCTCTTAACAATCATTTTACAGTGTTGGATGAGTCCTCAATCTAAGTCTTTAGATATCATCCAAACACCAACCTTTTTGATTCAACCATTGAATCAATCATTGTATGATTATTAAGATGTCCATGGTACATAACCCTATTATACTAAGAGACCTTATAAGTGTATTCATTCATTTAATCTCAGACATGGAGTGAAACAAATCAATAACTTTTATTGATATATCAAAGCTTACAATAACATTTATTATATAAATGGTTCACCTCTGGCTCACGTGGATAACATTCTCCCACTAGTCCTCATAACCATTTAGGTACAAATATACCTATATTCATTACATGATGGTCGAAAATCTTTTGAGTAAAAGGTTTGGTAAGGGGATTGTCAACGTTGTTGGTAGAGGCTTCCTTGGTGATGACAATGTCACAAAGCTTTTGAATCTCTCGAATGATGTGGTATTTCCTTTCCACATGTTTGCTCTTTTGATGCTCGCCTGAGCTATGGCTCATGTGTTACCCCAGAGTAGAGGGATGGGAGTATCAACGGAAACTATGCAAAGTTCCAAGACAAACTTTTGCAACGACACCGCCACCTTTGAAGCATTCAATGCGGCAATGTATTCAGCTTCTATTGTTGAATTAGCTATAGTGTCGTACTTCTTGCTTCTCCAGCTCACAACACCACCATTCAACAAGAACACAAACCTTGAAATTGACTTGTGATCATGTATATCGGACTGGAAGTCTGAATCTATGTATCATAAGACTTGGAAATCACCATCTCCATAGACCAAGATGTAATCTTACATCCATCTTAGATACTTAGATATGTTCTTAACTGTATTCCAATGTTGTTCTCAATAGTAAGATTGGTAACAACTTACCACTCCCACTGCGTGGTAGATATCTGGCCTTATGCATATCATGGCATACATTAGGCTTCCCACAACTGATATGTAGGGGCATCTGGCCATGACTTTCTTAGCCTCAACACTTTGAGGAGCCATCCTTTTAGATAGGTGGATACTATGTCTTAAGGGAAGGAAGCCTTTCTTGGAATTCTCCATTTGGAAACGTTCCAAGATCTTTTTAATGTACTCATGTTGTGACAATCTCAAAATCCTCTTTTCTTTATTTCTGAACATCTTCGGACGCAATATATAAGAGGCTTTTCCAAAATCTTTCATATCGAAGGTATGGGACAACTAAATCTTAACATTGATCATCATCGTCATATCATTCCCCATGACAAGGATGTCATCTACGTAAAATAGGATAAACACAATAGCGCTCCGACTAAGCTTCTTTGCACACACATGATGATGAACATGAAATCCATCTCTTTAATATGATTGTATTGTCGTAGTATATGAGGCGAAATCGAGATATCAAAAAACACAATCTTTGAATGTTGTAAAGAAATTTTTACTTGGTAAGTCTACCAAGGTCCAACACAGGGAACATAGATTTTTAGTTGCATTATTTTAAATTAATTTCAATAATTAACTAAATGCAATATTAATTTCTATGTTTGAAAATAAAATAAAGAAATGCAATGAAAGAGATGCAATGCGATGATGAAAATGCAATGCAAAGAGGCAGACAAGCCCCAGATATGTGATTTGTTTAATTTTAATACAATAAAAATTGCCAATATCCTAAAAATTTAATTGCATATCAAAATATGCAATTTCAAGAGAGATATTCAAATAATCCCAAACTGCAGGCAAGAAGACTAATAGATCAATTTATACTCCTGCGAAATAGATCGGTGATAATTTTTAAGAGGAACATCTATCCCCAAAATTCCTGTGATTTATTACTTAAAAATATAATCAATTAATCCAAGAAAATAACTCAATTATTTCTCTTTTAGTAAGTACCTACAAGAATTAGTCATTAGAAGAAAATGATTAACTATCAAAAGAGAATTAATCGTATCAAATTTCTTCTCAATTGAGTCCCCTACAAAGATTAAATCATCAAAGAGAGATCCACAATAATTAGAAAAGGGTTAATCAAATTACAACCCTCAATAGCCCCCTACAAAATGATCATCAATTTTCTCAATAAAATAAGGCACAAATATGTCGAAGATGAGCCTCCATAAATCGAGAGGTTCATCAAATAATCACCATAAATAAACATCCTATGATCAGTCTACTAAGTATATAAAGTGATAGAGTGTTGAATAAGCTTTAGAATGACATATTATATGCTAAAACAAAGTTCGTATGAGAAAGTTATGCTAAAATGATAAATCAGGGACTAAAATGCAATAAAAGTAAACAATTTCTTCTCAAAGTAGCCCTTGGAGGACTTATATCCAAATATCAAAACTTATATGGGGATTCTTATAATTTTCCCACCATAGCACGTGTGGGACACATGATCTTGGACAGCTGGGACTCAAATGCAATTCTAGAAAGTCGGAGGGTGTGGAGCACAATTTTCCCAGATGACACGTGATCGGCACATGCTCTCAGCTGCCGGGGGGGGGATGCACGGATATAATTTCTTGAAGAAGCATGGGTGTCACTGTAAATTTTTTTTGTAATACACATGTTGCTAACGTCACTAGGCGTGTGGGGTGGCGACACGAATTCCCAAAAGTTGGAGGGTTCTCCTGCAAATATTCCTCTGCGTACGCTGACGAATATCCATTTCATCACCATTATCCTATCATTTTGTTCTTAAAAACCCTAGCTAATGCATGTAAATAACATTATTTTGTACATATTAACATTCATTAGTTATTATATAAAAAACTTTTTTTAATGTCCAAATTACATAATAAAGAAAAGGAAAAAATAATAAAATATTAAAGGTATTTTATGACCATAAACCCCGAGACCTAGGCATCCTAATGACTGGGTCAACAAGGAATAAAGTAGGGGAAGATAGGAGCCAGGAATCACCAAGAATTTTTATTCTTTTAATTCATCAATAAATCATTTTTGGGGCCCATTTTTTCTTTATTATTTATTCATAAAATAAATAAATATTGTACACAAAAGTTGTAGATAATATTATATAGGAAAAAATAAAATTGAATTTGCATAAAAAGAATATACAATATACATTCTATACACATAATAAAAAGCCAAAAATCCAAACTTCACATACCCTTATCTCCTAAATAAAAATTAAAAATGAATCAAAATAATCTTTAATTATATATAACTTTTAATAAGCTATTTAATGAAGGTGGTTTCACTTAGTTTAGAGTTAATATGCAAAAGTTAGGTTTTGGACCATATTGTACTATATACCCGAATAAAATATTCATTCTTCATTACTTTTTTATAATTTTCATATCTTTATAACTTTTTAAATATTATTTATGGTATACGTATGCATTCAGAATAGAATAAAACCACAAATAAAACACAAAATAAAATAAGTATACAAAGTACATAGACAAAATACCTAACTTATACCTATATAGTTTGTACCCCTATTTATTTAAGTACGCAAAGAACATTAGAAAATATAGTAAAACATTAATTTATTTATTTACATAAAAAGAAGTTATAAATATATAAAATATGAAAAATAAAATAATAAGATACAAAATACAAAATAAAAATAAAATGACCAAAAATAGATGAACATATTTATAAATACACCCTTAAAAATTAACTTGTAATAAATAATGTCAAAAAATCATATTAAAATACTACATAAAATAACAAACATTTTTTATTTTTAAATAAAAATATATAAAATCATTTCCTAATTTTAATTAATCATTTTCTATTAAATCCTGCCCTTTTGTCCTTTAGTAGCTTACGTGGGCCTATTACAACCCTCCTTTCGTTGACCCGGTCAACTCAGCCTCCAGGTTTCTGAACCCTATCAGGTGTGCCATCTCTCGCGATTTATACACTTTTCCCTAGGCTTCTCATCCATCATTTTCGTCAGTTAATCACACAAAGATTGACATCTATCATTAATGATCCATTCCAAAGCACTAAATCCCTTGTACATACCTTCACTTTGTCTATAAATAAACCACTCCACCTCCAAGCTCTGTTTTGATCCTTCTCCGAGCCTTGAAGTCCCCCTTCGTGAGTGAGAGAGTCTTCCTGGTGATGACTGGAGCACCCCCGAGCCTTGGGAGTGCGATTTGGGAGAGGCAGAGCGATCTATGACAACCCTCCACCTCTGTTCCATGAGCAACCCTCATGTTTGAGCTACGTCTTTTTATCATTCCTAGGTAGTTGTAGGTCGTAGTTTTCTTTCTGTGCCTTTTATTTCAAGTTTTTATAACGTTAGTAGGGTAGAATAGATAAATCATCTCGTCGGAGCTCTCGAGCTCCAACCATGTCCTCACTATGATCCACCTTATCCTCAACCCACCTTTCCATCCCATTATCTTGCCCCTTCGTTTCTACGCTTCTTCCCACGATCTAGTTACCAAATTCACCCATGTGATCTGGAGATCGATGCTCATCCACCGTCGTACGTCGGAGTATCTCCATTCCAATCATCTAGAGTGCATCCCAACTTCACAACTAGTCGAGGTGATTCGCCTCGAGCCAGTGAACCTCTTTGTGCAGTTGCTATGGAGAAAGGACTTCTTCTAGAGCACAATCGCACCTAGATGAGGGTCCCCAGGTATTTCTTCAAGTACGAGGGTCCCCAGGTGCTTCTTCTTCCTTGACGTGCTAGGAACCCATCGCTAGGTACTGGATCTTCTGGAACTCCTCAGTCGATGCAGATGAGCTCCCCGAACATGTATATCCCATGAAATGCGTTAGAGACCGATGGGGAGGAGAAATCACGACGCAAAGTTCGGGGAAGATCACCTTCTTCCATGTTCTTCACGTGAAGCAGATACCATCCGATCCATGGCACCCCTCCATTTTTAATCTCCATCGTCTCCTCTGCGCTCGCCTCGACTGTTCGATGGAGTCCATGATCAAATCAGAACCGATCATTGACGAAACGGTATCGCGAGCGGGTAGCACGATGCGTGGCAAGTGGATCGTTGTCAGCTGTATGAGGGCACACATAATGGGGGTAATTTACATATTTTACCACCTTTCTTTTTGTCTTTATATTAACCATGTAAATAAAGTATTTAGTGTAAATAAAATGGATATTTTGCATTTAAGGCCCATGTACTTCTTGCATATTGCACTAGGGTCCATGTCAGGTCACCTCATGTGTCGTCCCAAGTGAGGCGATCATTTTGCAAGTATGTCCTTACGGTCCTCTATATTTGTACTTAATACAACAAATTTTAATATACGTTGTAAATTTCTGGGAAAATTACATGAATGCCCTCGATATTTACTTTATTTGCAAAAATACCCTTCATTTATTAAAAATAGCACTCGTGCTCCAAAATTATGCAAAAATATGTTAGATGCCTGCTAACATGCATCTTCATGATCTATTTTTTTTATTTTGGTAATTTTTACATTTTAACTATTTATTAAAAATAAAATGAACACATTTTTATCCCTGTCTAATTTATAAAATACCAAAAAAATAGAAAAACATTTCGAAAAATTCCAAAAAAATTATATGTTGTTTATTTTAGCACGCTTTATCTCCAAACCAAATATCCCTAAAAATAGAAAAAGAAAATGGCAAAAAATAAAAAAGCTCCAAATCCTTTATAAAAATGTCAAAATAATCGAAAATGCCAAAAATATGTTTTTCTATTTCTGAAATTTATTTATATTATTATCTACCTATTAAAATTGATTTGAAGGATTCTGGACTTATTTGACTATTTTTAATCTTCATTTCAATTTCGACCTATTATTTATCCTTGATTTGGGATAGTTTTTGACATTAAAATACATAAAAATTAGCGAAAATTCCAAAAAACCACAAAAATATTAGAAAATATCTAAAACCCAAAAACTCTCTATTTTCTGCATTTTATTAATTTATACTAATATTTATTATTGCATTACTCTATATGGTATATATAGCCTTATATAGTTTAGTATATATTAAAAAGAAAAAGAAAATATAAAAATCACAAAATTAAAATCTTATATATATAATATAAATAAAAATATATAAACGTAAAAACCCACAAAAGACATGCTTGTACATACTACACATTGATTAGCAATAATGGTAGGCTACCAATCTCGCTCTCGGTGGTTCTACCTCTACATGCTTCCTTGTTATACCTATGACTTTGTGGAGAATAATAAATTTTAACTCCACCATTTTCTATTTATTGTTTTTTTATGTCACGAGTTACTTGTTGATTAATTAGGATTTATCGGGTGGTCAATGCATCGACTGTAGTTTGGCCTTGTGAAACCGTACGCCCGTTAATATTATCATCAAATGACACATTTTCCGGGGAGCTATGTATGTATCTTATTTTGTGTATATTTATTTGTGATGTTTATAATGCATATTTATTCATTTATTGATGTAATTAGTGATTCACTTTTCTTGTGCATATTTATTCATTCATTTGTTATACACAACTCATTTTGATATTTTTATTTGATTATATGTGTTAATATATTCTCTTTCTGAATTTGTTGTGAGGACCCGCTATGCGAGGATGGCTTCCTAGGAGACTGGTGCAGCCAAGCTTGGTGGAGATTGATCTTCACCCTTTGAGCAGACAACAAGTGAAGCAAGGGGAGAAGAATTAGCATATAAGTAGATTAGACTTATTGATTTATTTATTGGTGTGAGAGAGATTTATTATTAATTTTCAATAATTAAAAACCTAGACATTACTCTACTCTACGGGGTCCAGTGCCTGGGTGATTGTTCACCTGGGGACCTCTTTGCGGTTTTCTCGTGTTTTCACCACCTTTTTTTACTTTGTTTCATGATGTTTTTAGTTTTCCGCCTTTCTTTTTATTTATTTTGTGAGCATGGAGCCCTTAGACTTAGGTTGATTGAAGCTGTAACTATGTTTAAGCCCCAATAAGAAGCATGTAGTTATATTCTCTTACGATTGGATCTTGTCAAATAAATAAATGATTACTTATTTGGATTTAAATCCACGCGCTGCGAGAGATATCATGCAGCGCTTGCAGGACTCGTTGTGGTGGGTACCGAGATATCTTCAAGACCAGACTCTAGGGTTTGTATTTGAATAATTAACATATGGTTCTTCACGAGTTATTGCTGCTATTGTTTAGGGTGATTTTATCGATTACACACCATCATGTAGATAAGTTTAAAAATTATGTTTTGCATACCACATGGAGAGTGCTGGGAAGCACTGTAAGTCCTTTAACTCCTCATGCATCATTCAATTCAATGATGAGATTTATAGAATCGACTTGCACGATTTTTTTGCTATCTCCCTCTGATTTTGAGCACCTATGATTTATGTGAAAATCAACAAAATCATTATGCGCTTGTATGCAAAATATCAAAAAAAAGTGAAAGCCCAAAAATTAAAACAAGGGGAAAGCTAAATAAACTTTGACTTTAATTAAATTCTATAATGGAATTCATTGCCTCGGGTTCATAAAGTCCCATTATTTTCAGGTACCATAGGAGGGGACCAAAACCCCTCCCATGAGCGAGGCATGACCCGCTAAGGTTTAGAGCAAAAAATCCAATCTGTAACTGCCTTGTGTATCGCCCGGATTTCCAAAGTAATGGCACTTCTACTGTATGTGACCGAGTAGGTCCTCGCCAGCGATGGTGTTTTTATCTTGTTTGGAACATCGACGTGGTATGAAGTAATGAGCTTCAGACATGAACTTACGGGTGTGTCTGTTTCATCGGTTTGCGTCCGAGTATGTCCTAGCACGCTCACGAGTGATTCCGTTGCGATCGAGGTCTGAAATAGTGGTTTCGCCTATCGCCTTTCAGCCTCTATTTCTTTGGCTGAGTAGGGATCCATGAAGGGTTACAAGGACCTCAAAAAGTGCAGACTACAAGTTACAAAGGAGGACAAGTACAAGATACTTTTCTGACAGTACTTTTTCTCCTATAGGGTTAGTATGCTAAGGACTTGTTATAAGATATGCCTGAAATAACAACTCTAAAAATGAAAAGATAATAAATAATCGATCCCTTACAGCTTCAAATGGCGTGAGTTGGTGAACCCAATTTTGTATTGCATTTGTGTGGATCTAGATTAAGGTTTAAAAAAAGTCTCGTGCATTTGCATAAATTTTGTCGCATGTGTCTTCTCTTTAATACCCTACTCAGTTTGAGCCTTTCTAATGTTTTACATGCCTTTTTATTCCTCGTTGATCACCATATCTTTATTCCTACGTAGATCTTGTCTTACTCTACGATGGTGATCCATGTATTGTTTAGTCAGGACTCCGCCAACACCCACATCGATTCCATGGACTCGACACCGTTAATAAATTTGAGGCGATTCCAGAGAACCTGGTTCAGACTTTATGAATCGATCTCCAGACTCCTCATTTTCTTCCCACTGTCCTTTATCACCCAATAAACTGGGACCACTCGTGTCCCACTTTTGCCTGTTGTGAGTGGAGTCCGATTACAATCTACATCTCTACTCCATTCACAACTATCTGGGATTGTCCCTAATCTCAAAGTCATCATGGAAGCTGGAAATTTAATTTCAAGTGGTCTGATTAGGATTTGTCATAATTGCATATAGAAGCCAACCCCACTCCTGGATGCTAATCCAGAATTCATCTCCTCTGATTCAGACCCAGAGATGACACCTCAAGGGAAATGAAGAGGACAAGAACCTCCCCAAATGGAGACTTGTCAGAGGCCTGACCAGAACCAAGTAAATGCTTAGTTTCTAGCTTCCATACATGCCATACACCAGCAATTGAATGAGCAATCATTATCCCAGACTGCATTTCAGGATATGCTGAATGTTGTAATGAACATACCAACAAGAGGAGACAACCAGATGACTGAATGGATCCGCATCCCACCAATCTATTCTCACTTTGAGCTCAAGCCCTAGTTCCTTGCGCCTCCTCCCTTATGAATCCCTCCTAGATCATCATTATTTGTTATTTTTATCCTAGTTTAATAAGAACCTCATGATAAATCTTCATTAATTGCATATCCTTAAGAATGAACCTATATGCATATAATTGACACATTTTTTAACCCTAAATTATTGTATTTAATTACTAATCTTTTTCTTTATTTTTAGATTTTATTAAAAACCCTTAAAAGTAAGATTAATTATCATCTATATCCTTTTGGTATTAAAAAGTAATTAAAAATACAAAAAATATCAAAACCCTAAAATCAATGTTTTTAACCTATTAAAAATTATCCTTAGAATACACCTTTGTACATTTGACCTCTTTTGACTTTTTATTCATCATGAACTTGTAGATCTCATTGAGATCGACAATTTTCATGTTTTGACTCTTTGTTAATTTTGCTTCCTTCCATTTCTTTTTTAATTTTCTTTTATTTCTTGTTTTTTAGATTTTCTAGAGTGGCCACGTGGCGCTCTCTCGAGCTACCATGTGGTTGCTTCTTTTTACGCCACCCGCCTTTCTTCTGATCATCTGATCTCCACTAAGTGCCTTCATCTGACATGTTCCTCTCCTCTTCGCTCATAGCCATTAGATCCTCCAGATCGCATCCCCGCCGCATCTTCGCACCTCAACCTCAGCCACTTATGTCCTTCGGATCTAATGGCTAACCTCCTCCACATCACCACTTCATTATTCACCTTCGAATGGAACCCCCAGAACCAATCCAAGATGCCCGCTCCTGCATCTACCCTCATCGTTGGATCATATCCTAAGGATCTGATCTAGATCGTTTGCTCGTACTCTAATCCTGGTCGTTGGATCGTGATATCTAATGGATAGGTCTTTGTCTTCCTCCTCAATGTATCCCCCTCCCCCAACCATTTCACCTATCAGCACCTCCTCCCCCTTATATTTTTATCAGCCGCTCCTCTTCACCAACCCATAACCTAAAGCCCTCTCGCCATAGCCGTTACCTCCACCTTCCTCGCTCGCCCATCAATGCCATGAGTCCTCCCTCAAATGCCCTTTGACACCCATTCAAGAACTCTCTGCCACCATATGAATCCAACATCTCTCTTCTCTATAAAACCACCTCTGCCGCCTCTCGTACACCCCGTCTACCAATCTATGGCCTAAACCGTAGCCCGTCTCCACCTCCCTATGACAGATGAGGGTCGGACGAGGGGCCATCATGGGCCTCCGACTAGGTGTTGACCCATGGTCAAACCCGACCATGTAGCAGTCGCTCCCAACACCGCCGAGCTTGCTGGATTAGCTGACCAACAAGTGCAATGACCCGAGCTTCAAGCAAGCTCATCCCAAAACCTCACGTCATCGTTCTTCCTCCTCCGATCGTCCAGGTAAAATGCTTGTTTTATCTTGTTTTCTCCTAATAATTCCAATGCCTCCACTCGATTTCACCATCACATAACCATCGTACCATCTCCACCAACCATCGAACAACCTCGCCCACAACTCCGCCTGACACCCTCCTTCTCCAAAACCTCCGTCACCTCCACTCCGTCTCTCCTTTGGCCCATCAGAGAAGAGATCGTCGGGTCCCTGACTTCTTTGCGTTGTGAACCCCTCACTCCATTCACACCACACACACGAGTCACTTTAGCTATACTAACAATGCAGGACTCATTATTAACCGGAGCTCGCGACTCCTCCAGTCTCCAGCTCCGCCTCATGTGAAGCTTCGTCGATATCACCCTCCAGCTACCCTCACGTATTCACCTCCGGTATGCCACCTTCTCTAGGTAGCCATGAAGGTCTAGCGACCCTCCACGTGGACATAGGAGCTCGGTAGTACCTAGGCAATCTCGCCGGAGTCCCGTTTGTGCAACCTTCGATTGAAGAAGGAGGAGTTATATGTGCCATTAGATGGCACCCTCATGACGGCCATCCAACGACTCAGAGAAGACCACGTCACCCCCTTCGAAGCAATGAGGCTCAGGCTACCCGAACCAATTCATGAAGCCCGGGTTCCAACCACATGTCCCAAAACTGAATCGACTCCCGAGCATGGCCCCTCACATGCCTCGCACGTGAGGGCTTGGATAATTTTTATTGAAGACCCTAGAATGTTCAAAAGTTATAGTTAGGTCCCCAGGAGTGTGCCTTGCGTGTGCTTGGGTAATTTACAAGGAACCCTTGTGGCTTTTGGAAATTACAAAATGGCCCCTGTGTTTCATAGAGAAATTACACAGAGGCCCATATAGTTTTTAAAAATTACAATTAGGTTCGTCTATGGCCTAATTGTGTTTATTTATCTTTATTCTCCATGCATTTTTATTACATTTATACCCATGCATTGTTTCTTTCATATTTTAAGTATTTTAGATCCAAATTGCATGATTTTAATGTCATTTTGAAGCTTGTTTCATCCTCTCTCTAATGACATGTTTAATTTATTGATTTAAAACTAAATTAAGTGTGATGACTTTTGATGACATATAGTGTCTCTTGCTTGATAAATCCTTTCCATTAATAGATACTTTTTCTTGATTTTCACGCTCGATTTGACTCTGAATTTAAACCATAATTTGTGCTCATTGATTTGATATTATGTAGGGCATATTTGTAGATAGTCTTTTGCATGCCTATCATTTGCATTTAATCATGCATCATGTTCATGCATCATCTTCTAATTGCATTGAAAAATCAAATAAAATAAACTCATCACTTATCTTTGTCTTGATTCATCTGCATTTTATTATGCATATGCATGAAGACCCAAGACTAAAGAAATTACTCACGCATTAATTAAAGAATAAATTTCGATAAATAGACGAAGAGGCTCCAGTCCTATGTTCGTCCTTGGTATACTTGCCAAGTTATAAATATTACATAACATTCAAAGAATGTAGTTTTTGTTGAATCGACGATCGTCTCGTATACTACAATTCTTTATGATTGAAGAGGCGATGTTCGAGTTCATCACTCTCATCATTTCATGAGAACACCAACAAGGAGTGATACATTCACCTGCAACAGTTCTCTCGCATCTATAGGATGACCCACTACCCTAACATCTCTTTGGGTGTAGTGAAGATGACTGTGTTCCCCTTCAGCTAACAGGACAAGGCCCTTTGTTGGGTCAATCATTTGGGAAAGGTCATAACGACATGGGAGGAACTCAAATCTACGTTCATTCACAAATTCAACCCTCTTAGGTAGCTCAGCCAGATGCGACCAGGATCAGCAACTTCTCCCTGGCTGCCCACGTGTCAACTCATGAAGCACGGGAGCGATTTACGGATCTGTAAGAGAAGTGCCCCCATCATGAGATACCGAAGACCAACTTGGCCCATCAATTTTTTGGGCTCGTGAATGTAGAAAGTCAAAGGCTAGTAGATGTTGCATGTGGAGGTTCACATTTTAACAAACATGAAGATGTGGTCTGGCAGATTTGTGAAGAAAGGAACGAAGGAGAGGCCACCCTATCTTCATCACGTGCCTATCAGAGACAGTCGTAGGTCCTCCAAAAGTCCGTTCATATGGCAACTGCTCGTGAGGTAGAGAAAGATGAGAACTCCAATCTCAGTATCATCAGGGGCCATCTTTCAAAGGTTGACATCATTGAGAAGCGATTGCAGGATCTTGAAAAACTCATCGTGATTGAACAAAGGACTCAGAATATGGACAAGCTGGACCAAGTCATCATGCAGTTGGAGCTACCAGTGAGCACCATCAGTGCTGTCCAGTCAGCGACAGCATCATTAGAGAATCCTACAGAGAGGAAGGGCTGACCATCATCGCAACATCCGCCTCAGCTGAGTTCAGCAACAACCGGCCATCCAGCATGTGTACTACGTGCAGGAACATGAGTAAGGCCCACCGTAGCAACAATGGTTGTCTACCTGCCAGACTACCTCACATCTTCATATCCAATATTTCCATCGCCACTACTGATTTAGGAAGTTAATGTTGTATAGAGCAGGGATGCACGACTAACATGTCCTGCGGGCAACACCAGGGCCTGCCACCAGGCAACGAACCTTACCACCAACCATAGGGTGGTCGTTATGAGCAATCCTCTCAACCTCAGCCGCAGTATCAGTATTACCAGTCTCCACAGTATCAATGCAACTAGAGACAACAACAGTAGTAACCCCAGCCATAGTACCACCATCATCAGCTGTATCATCAGTACGTGGCTAGACAACAATAGTATCACCTCCTTCATATCCATGGTATTAGCTTCCTCTTCCTCCACCGTAACATAAGCAGTCCCAACCACAATCTCCCCACCATCAGCCACAATGTGGTCTGCACACTGAATCCTCAAAGGCAATTCTAGTGAACACCAACCTGGATTGTCTGGCCCAACTCATGAAGGGATTTGTAGAAATGACTAACAAGCTCGACATCCTAATTGCCACTAAAACCCCCATTCCAAAGTAGGTCGAAGCTAATCCCAATAATTTTAAGCTTAAAGAGCAAGTATAATGTGTTGTCATGTCTATGCTCGTAGAGTTAGATGATCGTAATTTTGTTTTATCGAATGATGTCATTCTCAGGAGTAGTAGGACTTTGCTTCTATCTGCCACAAGCCAAGGAAAGAATAAAGTTTTGATAGGTGAATCATCATCTTCTTCATCAACCGTTCTAGTTACAGGTTCAAGCAAGGAAGAAGAAGAAGGAGGACCCATATCAACTACCATCTCCACCAGTAAAAAATCAGAAAACTAAAAAGATAAAATATATCGCTGTCGAAGTGAAGGGCATGTGCTCTCAGCTGGTGGGGGCGGCGGGGGGGGGGGGGGGCTCGGATATAATTTCTTAATGAAGAAAGGGTGTCACTGCATTTTTTCTTGTAATACACATGTGTTGAAGATGATTTTGCGAGGGCCTAGAAATCTCACAAGGCGAGAGATCCATTTGATGCGATGACCGCTCAAGAACCCCAACTTCGAACAACCATTAACCCACAAATAAATCAATCAATAAAATAAATGGGTGGAGTTAAAATTTATTATAACTCTACAAAATATGTGTATAGTGCAAGTATGTAGAGTGTCGAACATAGGGAGCAAACTAAATAGAGTGGGCTATGAAGCACATGAGATAATTGTGAATTCTTTGTCTATACTTCTTTTTGTGGGTTGTTAATTTTCTATTTTTATATTTTCTTTTTATATTTTTATATTTTGAATTTTCATTTAAAAGATATACAATATAGCTATATATAAAGTATATATACAATATAGACTTATATATGTATAAATACTAAAAAGAATAGTTAAAATAAAAGAGATTAATTTTGGGTTTTAATTAATTTGTTATTGTTTTTGTGATTTTTTTATAATTTTTGCTAATTTTTAAATATTCTTAAAGTATAAAATAACCTAAATCAGGGAATTAAATAGTTCTAATTAAAATGGAGATAAAAATAGTAAACAAAATCAAAATGTCTCCAAATTAATTTTAATATAAAAAAATGTAGAGAAAATATGGAATAGAAAACACATTTTTTGGACATTTTAGGACTTCTGTAGATTTATACAAGAGTTTTTGGGGGTTTTCTATTTTAAGAGTTTTCTTTTGTATATGTTATGGATTTTTGGTCTGGAGTTGGAAATAACTTAATAAAGACGAAATATTTCTTTGTAATTTTTAAAAACTTTTTATATTTTTTTATGGATTTTATAATCTAAATAGAGAAAGGATTGGCACGTAAAAAATCGAGAAAACAAGCTAGAAAATAGGTCTGACACACTGGGGACATGGTTAGAGAGTTGGCCGAGGTCAACGGGCAGAGGAATCCGGTTGGTCCACGTAGACCAACCAGAAAAACCTGGACAAAAATTATTTAGAAAATAAATAAATAATAATAAATGATATTATTATTTTTAAGTTATAAAATAGAAAATGTTTATTATTCTATAAATTATTTTATTATGATTTTTATTTATTTTTTAGAGATATATAATTACAATTTACTTTTTCAGGTTAATATATATGTATATTTATCTACGTTTTGTATCTTTTATTTTTATTTGGTATTTTTGATTTTGCTATTTTAGTTTATTATTTCATAAAATTATAACTTATTTTATAGGCATAAATATATTTTTATTATATTTTTCTAATGTAATATATACACCTAAATAAATATGTATACTAAATACATATGCATAAGTATATGTATTTCATTTATATGTTTTATATACATATTTTATTTTAGTGTTTTATTTAGGGGTTTGTTTTAGTTTGAATAGGTACATATATTTAAATAATACTAACAAAATTATAAAAATATAAATTATAAAAAAATAAATAAAATGATTATTTTAATCTGATATATTATACAATAGGGGTCCAAAACCTAACTTTCACACCTTAACTCCAAAAAATATTAAACCACCTTCACTCATTTCTTATTAAAAGTTATATACTATTAATGAGTGTTTATTTGAGAGATATGGGTTTGGAAAGTTGATATTTTGAAATTTTAATCAGACTATAACTTTTACTTTGTATATTATTTTTGTATGAAATCAATTTTGTATTTTCTATATTTTATTATCTACATTTTCATGTAAATAGTTTCTTTATTTGAGGTATAATAAAGTGGAAAATAAAATAGGTCCCAAAATGAATAATAAATGAATAAGTAAAAGAGATTTTTATTGTTTAGATGGTCTTATCTTCCACTACTTTATTCCATGTCGACCTAGTCTTTGAGATGCCTAGGTCTCGGGGTTTAGGCTCATAAAATATCTTTGATGTTTTAATCTTTTACTTGTCTTTTCTTTATTCTATTATTTTGGAATTTAAAGCAGTATTTTATACACAATTTGTACGATTGCATGAATGTTAATTCATGCAAATTAAAGGTATTTACATGCATTTACTAGGGTTTTAAGGCCAAAATGATATAATAAAGGTGATGAAATGGAGATTCATCACCCCCATATACTTACCTTCACTAGTCGTTAGCAAACACTTATGCAATAAGTGTAGACAAAGAAAAAGAGAAAAGAAAAAGAAAGAAAATGGATTAAGTTTAATCATCAAACTTGTCTTTACAAAATCAAAGTTTAGAGCTTAAGTCGGGCCTTTGGAATTTTAATGCAGGCAGAACCTTATTGGGAGTCAGACTTGAAATCCAATAGCCTTCAAGAATCTCAAAACTCTGCTCAAATCTCCTCAATAGCTAGGTCAGAATATTTCAACTCATACGCAAACCCTTATGACTATAAATCTGACTCGTACAGTGTAAGTGATAGTGGTTCTCCCCAATTAAAATGATAAAGAGACTGACTTCTCTAGCATGACAACCTAGTGATTCTCCAATCCAGCAACTCCTTCCTCGAGAAGCAGTGTATTCCCTTCTAAGTTCAAGTGACAACCAGCTCAAGAGGAGAGGGTGAAGAGAAGAATGGACGATACCCCGTGTAGCTACCTATCCTAGGATGCATGACTAGTGTAGTTAAGTCATCCATCTGTAGGCTCACTAGATATGACTTTGAAGCTCAAGCTTGCTTATTGATTATACAAATATATACATTCTGATAGGTATTTTTAATCAGGCATGATCACTTTTTTAGAGTTTTTGCTTTTTTTTAAAATACCATATACAATAGCATTTACATAAGGAGTTTTTCCTCTTGAGCTAGTAGACTATCCCTCTTTTGAAGCATTATTGCAACCCACCCTCTCCTATCTTTAGACATCTATGCCACTAGATGGGTTGGGGTGCACTTCCCTCCCTAGACGAGGACAAATGTTTCCACTTGTGTGCGTCTCATACTGGCAAATCCAATCCCCTCACCACTCCAACTGAGTTGAACCAAGTGAAAGGTGCAGGTGTCCAAGTGAGGTCATTATCGACAAGAGTCATGCTTGTGCTCTGAAATACTCTACTTAGGCAGTCAAGAATCCATTGAACCAAGTCTCGTGATTATCAAAGAATTAAGTCAACTAGACCTGAAGTACCTCAATTCCAATTCCTATATGGTTCCTGTTATTAGGTAGATTTAAGGTCCAACCAAGCTCCAATCTTCGGATCTTGCTTAGACTAGTTCAATTATCAAACTCAATCCGAAAAATGCACATTCTATGTAGAAAATATTTTTGTGATGCAATTTTCAAAGTTTTGTATCAGTTTATGAATTTTTGAAAGAGATGATGCACATGCAATTTTTTGGTATTTTCAAAAAGATTTTGCAAATGTTTTTTGGTATTTTTTGTTTTGAAAATGTTTTTGTGATTTTTTAAAATAAAAGATTTTGGATAAAGACTAGGTACAAATATATACACGTAGATGTATCTTATATTTACAAGAATTAGGTTTTTTAAGAATTTACAAGGGATCAATGAACATTGTTATAAATCTGAACAGTAAATAAAGAATTTTATCGTGATATATATATATATATATTCCTGAAACTTATTTGAAAAAGATTTTTCAAACAATTTTGAAAACTATTAAATAATTTCTACAAACATTTACACATATTTCAAAATCATTTTGAAAAAGATTTTTCAAAAAGTATATATAGATTTTTCAAAATATTTTTACAACATCCAAATATTTGCAAATAGTTTTCCAAACATTTTTATTTCATACAAAGAAAAGGAGTTTTTCAAATAAAAGATTTTTACGCAGGTTGCAAATATTTAACAAAACATTTTCCAAATAGTTTTCAAAGATTTTTCAAAAATATTTTCAAACTCTTTTTCAAACATTTTGCAAAAAAATATTTTTACCTGATTTATTAATTAGTAAATACAAAAAGAACTTGAGGAATAATAAGCATCTTTTATTAAGGGATTTTAACAAATTTTAAAGATATATTATACAATATCTTTAGCCATAATTATTATTAAAAACACGAAAGTACATGTAAGTATATACAAAGTATATACGAGCCTCCTATACTTAGCTTGAGCTATGTCCACATAGATCAGAGAGAAAAGAGAAGACATAACTCATACCGAGTATAGAAAAGTTTAAAGAATAAATGAATGAAGAAATGAGAAGTCGATCGCCCCCCATATTTAGGATCAAATAATCATAAGTATAGCATATTGTACACAAAGTGGGGAGGGTCAAGGGTGGGAATGGACAGATCATACTCAGACTGTCTCTCCCTATATTTAGGGTAAGTTGTCCCTAAATATAGACAAGAAGAGGAGACAATGGTGACGAGATCGAAAAGAATGGACGCATCACTCCCCCTATACTTAGGGTAAAAGAGCCCCAATTATAGGCAACAACAATAGTGATGAAACATAATGAAGAATGAACACTCGGCTCGTCTACACCCCAATACTTAGGAAAAAGTACATCCTAAGCAAGTCAAACATGAGAATGGGGTGGATGAGCGAAACATGAGATAGATGAAGGAAAACGAAAGCCAATGTACAACAGAATGGATATACAAAGAATAAAGAAGGTAGAAAGTGCACCTTCTTGTGAGACAGATGAGGAACAGATCTGACAAAATGAAGGTCAATGTAGGGGTCCACAATGAACGGAAGCCGATCAGGATCAACCTGGTGAAGATCGTCAATGTTCCTAGGGTCGAGAGGCATAGACCGATCAGTGGAAGTAGTGTGGCTAGGTCCGGCCTTAAGTGTCTTGCATATGTCAAAGTAAAAAGGGACGAACTCATCATCGAAAGAAGTAAGGTCAAGGTCGTCCTACAAGGTCTGTCCTAGGTCAAAACCAAAAGGAACGAACTCATATGTGGAAGTAGTCGAGTCAAGTTCGTCCTCAATAGTCTAAATATGATCATCATTCTCATCAAAAGGCTCGAATTACTGAATAAAAGCAAAAGATTCAAATTCAGCCTTATCAATCTCATCTAAATCTGCCTTTCACTCACATGTGTCAATTATGTAAATCTCGTGGATGTCATCTCAACACGTTGCCAAGTATCAAAAGAAGGAACTCCAAGGTCTATGCTTTCCGAGTCTTCCTCCTTGGAGAGGAATTCTCGAGTCTCAGTGGAATCCAACATACAACAAAATCTTTGATAGTCTCATCAAGGTCATAGTCCTCGGGGTCAGCCAAAATAGGTGAAATCACATTAGATGTAGATCTCTCGTCGTCAGTAGGTACGGTGATGATTATAGCACCCCCGTCATCAAGACGGAAGCGAATCTCTCTTGATCCATAGTCAATAATGACCCTCCCAGAGATGAGAAATGTTCATCCCATGATGATTAGAGAATTCTCTCTTGTGGGTATCTCCATGGGAAATACGACAAAGTCGACAGTGCAGCTCATGCCCTGAATCCAAATGATAGTATTTTCTAGAACACCCTTCGGCCTCTTAATAGATCCATTAGCAAATTGTATGATCATCCTGGTTTTCTAGAGAGGCCCTAAGTGAAGAGACTGTACCATCGAGAAGGGTATGATGCTAATCGAAGCATCATCGTCAAGGAAAGTGTGATCACAAGTACTGTCAGAGATAGTGCGACTAATGAAAGATGTAGTATTGTTCCTTTTCCTAGAAAATGGATGGTGAGTGATGGCATGGGCAGTGTCCATGGTCAGAATATGAAGTTCAGATCTGCTCCTATGCTTTCTCTTCTTATGATAAGGAGCAAATAGTTGGGTCATGGTCTGGCAAAGTGGGGCATCAATTTTCTCATGAATAACAATCACCACTTGGAGTTCAGTCAATATTTTTTTTGAATTGTTGGATCTCTTCCATACAAGGGAGGAAATTAGAATCATCATATACACGAGGATGACTAAGAGCAATCTGTATAGTGTCATCCTCAGGGTTAAGGATGGGATCATGTGTGAGTAGATGCATGGGTAAATGATGAGCAACTGGGCCTTCTCCTCATAGTTTGAATCGACAAAGTGTCTCCCAAAATCTTTTTATATTATTAAAATTTTCTCATTTTTTTGTATTTTGGGTGATTGCAAGCTCTCATGGAAATTCTAGAGTGAACCCATATCATTAAAATGGTGGAATATCATGGTCGCGCTTATTTTTATTAGTGGCATCGTCAATCCTCTATCTCATGTGTTCCATAATCTAGGTCAAGTGCTCAAAGGTGGACTCCTTGAGAGATGACTCCAATTGGTCAGTCTCAAGTGGATGTGAAGGTGGATTATGTGAAGGTGGAGGTGGGTAAAAATCAAAATCCTAATACTGTGGTTAAGGCATATATGTACAAAAAACAGGAGCAAAGTCCTTCTGGAAAAAAGGAGGTTAACCGGCTGGAGGGTAAGAGGGATATGCAAAGTCCAGATAAAAAGCGCTCTAGTCGGCCATCTCGAAGCAAAAGAAAAATGATTGGGAGAGCACGATGGTCAAATCAAGAGGAATGAGAAGAAAGGCATAAATGCACAAAGAGATCAAGTATATACACAAGCAATCATAAACAAACCCCGCACTTCACCTACTCAACTCGGTGAAGACCGTAAAAGTTTGATATTTTTATCTTGTCTGTTTTAGAGTTAGGTGAGAAGTCAAAAATTGTACAAACACTTAGGTTGGTTGAATAGGATTTCATCACTAATCATTACTATATATGTGAGCAATGCAAAACGAATACAATGAGGGGATTACTCGCCCCAAGACAAATATTTTTTTAGTCAATTTTAGGGTCAAATAATTTTAGCAGTCCCAATTTTATTAGTTATCACTTGTCTTGAATATTTAATTAGAATGCACGTGCCTATTGAGAAGTCAATTCTTCTTAGCTCCTAGGTGGTCAAAATCAGAGAGAGGGAGTTGGAAAGGTAATGCAAGCGGTAAATCAATGATGAATGCTAAAGCGTAAATGCTCACATTGCCTCCAACTCTCTACATGCAAGGATGCTAGATAAAATTGAAACCTAAACTATATGCAAATGCAACCGATGAAATCACCCTAAGTTCAGAAATTGCTATTAGCATGAAGAACTATATCCTGAACACTTAGAATAGAACCAAATGTCTGGTCTTGGAGTCTCCTCGGTGTCCACCAGAGTGAGTCCTGCAAGCACTGTATGGAGGACTCTCACGGCATGCAGTTCTAAGACTAGTTGAAAAGCAATTCAAAATTTGACCAAGTCCAAACGTAAACTATACGAGCATGCAAGAATAATTAAGTGTTTGGCCTTAATCTATCGTCAAGCAATCCTACAACTAGGCTCAATCACATAAAATAAATAAAAATTGAAAAACAAAATAAAAAAGGCGATGAAAACCTCAGACGAGGTCACCAAGGGAACAATCCCTCGGGCAGTGGACCTCGTGAAGTGTCTTGAGAGTCATGTATTATTACAATAATTATCTCTCTCTCTCTCTCTCACTTGACTTAAAATTAATAGCAAAAAATACATACACAAAAAATTTTCTTCAAAAACTCCTCCAAATCCTCTTTGGTGCTAGGTCAAAAAGTAGCTTCACGCGGGTGCGTAGGTTCTCCTAGAAGACCTCCTCCCTCGATCCGCATTCCTCGCAACAAAGTCAACCAAGAGAGGTGATTAGATAATTAAACAATTAATATCAAATAAATAAGAAAAATAAATAAAGCACAAAAAATAGACAAATAATGACACACTCAAATGAATCCAATCTATGCACAGTTGCTCCCCAACAACGACGCCATTTGTTGAAGATGATTTTGCGAGGGTCTAGAAATCTCATAAGGTGAGAGATCCATTCAATGTGGTGACCGTTCATGAAATCCAACTTCAAACAACAATTAACCCACAAATAAATCTAGAAATGAAATAAAAGTGTGGAGTTAAAATCTATTATAACTCTACAAAATGTGTATAGTGCAAGTATGTAGAGTGTCAAACACATGGAGCAAACTGGATAGATTGGGCTATGAAGCACAAGAGACAATCGTGAATTCTTTGTATATACATCTTTTTGTGGGTCTTTAGTTTTTAATTTTTTATTTTGTTTTATATTTCTGTATTTTGATTTTTAATTTTCTATTTTTATATTTTCTTTCTATATTTTTATATTTTGTATTTTCCTTTTCTTTTAAAAGATATATAATATAGCTATATATAGAGTATATATACAATATAGACTAATATAGATAAAAATACTAATAAAAAAACTTAAAATAAAAGAGATAAAATATTTTAGGGTTTTACTAATTTTTTTCCTTTTTTATGATTTTGAAGAATTTTAGCTAATTTTTATATATTTTTTAAGTCAAAAATACCCTAAATCAGGGTTTACTTAAATAGGTTGAATTAACATGGAGATAAAAATTAGAAAATAGAATAAAAATGTCACCAAATTAATTTTAAAAGATAAATAACAATATAGAGAAAATATAAAATAGAAAACACAATTTTTGGAATTTTGTATATTTTTACAAGAGTTTTTGGGATTTTTCTTATTTTAAGCATTTTCTTTTGTAATTTCTATGGATGTTTGGTCTGGAGTTGTAAAATAACTTATAAAAGACAAAATATATTTTTTTTATAATTTTTCAAGAACTTTTTATATTTTTATGGATTTTATAAGCTAAACAGGGAACAAATTAGGCCATTTTCTATTTTAAGTAAATATAAAAAATGTTTAAAATTGCAAAATAAAATTAGGGCATGAATCTACAACATGTTAAGCACGTAATTCTAATTTTTGGAATTTTTTGGAGTAGAATAGCTAATTAAAATAAATAAAAAATAAAAAGAAACTACAATACTAGTAGGGGCATTTTCTGAAATAGAATAAAGCACATGGGCCTTCCAATAATTTTACCAAAAATATATAGCGTAATTAAAATGTTTCTGGTCCTAGATAGAATATACAAAAAGCCAGGGGCTCGCTTACAAAATGTCACCCCACGTGTGTGGTCACGTGAGGTGATGTAGCATGGGCCGAAATGTAAATACAAAAAGCTCAAGGGCCTAGATGCAATTATTTAAAAAGTATTTAAACAACAAAAGAAAGTTTAAGGATTAAATATTAAATTACAAAAATTACTGGGGCTAGAGGTTCAAAATACCCACAGCGGGCACAGATCGAACATCTGATATGCTCTCACTTAGACATGTGTCGTCTCCACATAACGCGATGATGCTTCACGCTTGACGGCTTGGATTAGATCTTCAACGCAGATCTGAAGGTGTTGTCTCTACATCCAACGACTTTGGCTTGATCTGGGGGCGAGGGACGATTGAATGGCTTCTGCTCCTCGCGAAGAACACTGAAGAACAATCACCTTCAGTTGCTTTGATCTACATAATCTTGCGCACCCCAGCTTCTCCTTCACTGCAAGTAAGTCTAAAAGCTTCCTGATGTCCTCCAATGCCTGTGAGTCAGCTCAAAAGGGCGCATGAGGGTCTGAATAGATCCGACGACGGTGATCCACCTGGGTGGTACCTCCTACCTCGATGAGCCTCGAAGAGACCCTCCTTTCCGCTTCTTTCCTGCAGGAGCTTGTTAGGCCAAAAAAACGATGCTCGGGGGAGCGTCAGATGGGAGGATGGGTGAAAGGGAATGTCGAGCGGCGATCTCCGATTTGCGGCAGATAGAGGACATCGGGTGACCAAATCTGTGAGGGATCTGGGTGTATGAAAGGGCCTGGAGTGACAAGAGGATGAAGAGGATCAAAGTGGAGGTGGTAGCTAGGCGAGGCACTGGTCAGAAACAAGGGTTGGGTTTGTCGAAGCTTAGCTCTGACGAACTACGAAGGTGGCGACTTTTAGCTAAAACACATGATTAAATGCTGAAATAATGGCAAGAATAAAAGGCTGAAAATGAGTCTACACTAAAAAGCTAATAAAAATACCTCAATTAGTCAGACCGATGAGATGGTACCTCGCGACAGCTGAGGCTGCCGGAGATGGTGGAACGCACCACCAACCTCTCCTCACTCCGTTAAAATTGCCCGGAGGAGAAGCTGTCACCTTCTCCAGTCCATAGTGCAGGAGAAAAAGGCCAAGCTTGGTCAAAAGAGGTTCAAAAGGAGAAGGAAGTCAGGGGTAGGTTTTTGTATAGATGGTCGAATCGATCCAAAGAGCGAGGAAATGGCGTCGATTTTGCGATCCTTGGCCCAAGGATTCATGCCCGCGTCATGGATCGTAGATCGAGGAAGGAGATCCTAGAAGGAAGCCACACCAATTGGTGAAAGGATTGTCATGTGAAAAAATGAGAAAATAGGTTAGAACATAGGTCTGACAGACTGGGGATCTCGGTCAGTGAGTTGACTGAGGTCAATGGGTGGAGATATCTAGTTGGTCCACGTGGACCAACCAGACTAAACCCGAACAAAAATTATTTAAAAATCAATAAAATAACAAATGATTTTATTATTTTTAAGTTATATTTTTTTTATTATTTTCTAATTTATTTTATTATGATTTTTATTTATTTTTAGAGATATATAATTACAAATTACTTTTTAAGGTTAATATATACGTATAATTATCTTTGTTTTTTATTTTTATTTGGTTTTTTTATTTTATTAATTTATTTTATTATTTTATAAAACTATAACTTACTTTTA
Organism: Ottelia alismoides; assembly: GCA_037367405.1. NCBI lineage: Eukaryota > Viridiplantae > Streptophyta > Magnoliopsida > Alismatales > Hydrocharitaceae > Ottelia > Ottelia alismoides. The sequence goes on from JAZKJV010000777.1 coordinate 677,003, forward strand.
TAGGCATAAATATATTTTTATTATATTTTTCGGATATAATATATATACATAAATAAATAGGTATATTAAATACATAGCTATAAGTATTAAATACATAACTATAAGTATAAGTATAGGCATATTATTTTAGTGTTTATTTAGATTTTATTTTAGTTTTAATATGTACATACATTATAAATAATATTTATATAATAATAAAATAATAAATAATAAAAAAATGATTATTTTAATCAGGTATATTATACAATAAGGGTCTAAAACCTAGCTTTCACATATTAACTCCAAATATTATGTAACCACCTTAATTAAATATATTATTAAAAGTTATATACAATTAAAGGTTATTTTGATATATTTTTTATTTTTATTTGAGAGATACAGGTCTGGGAAGTTGGGATTCTAGAATTTTATTCAGACTATAACATTTACTCTGTACATTATTTTTGTATGAAATTAATTTTGTATTTTTTCTATATTTTATTATCTACAACTTTCATGTACAGAGTTTCTTTATTTGAGGTATAAAAAGTAGAAAATAAAATAATTCCCAAAAATGAATAATAAATGAATAAATAAAAGAGATTTTTATTGTATAGATGGCTCTTATCTCCCCATACTTTATTCCTTGTCGACCTAGTCATTGAGATGCCTAGGTCTTGGGGTTGAGGGTCATAAAATATATTTGATATTTTATTCCTTTTCTTTTATTTATTTTATAATTTTCGCATTAAAAATAATATTTTATACACAATTTGTACAACAATACATGAATGTTAATTTATGCAAATTAAAGGTATTGACATGCATTTACTAGGGTTTCTAAAGCCAAAATGATAGAATAAAGGTGATGAAATTTAGATTCATCAAGATGTTGCTAACATCACTAGGCATGTGGGGGTGGTGGCATGAATTTCCAGAAGATGGAGGGTTCGCCCTCAAATATTCCTCCATGCAAGCTGATGAATCTCCATTTCATCACCTTTATTCTATAATTTTGGCCATAAAAACCCTAGCTAATGCTGTAAATAACATTATTTTGTACATATTAACATTCATTAGTTATTCCAATTATTATATATAAAACACTATTTTTAATGCCAAAATTATAGAATAAAGAATAGAAAAAAATAAAATACAAAAGGTATTTTATGATCCTAAACCTCGAGACCTATGCATCCTTATGACTGGGTAAATAAGGAATAAAGTAGGGGGAGATAAGGACTGGGAATCACCAAGAATTTATATTCTTTTACTTCATCATTAAAGCATTTTGGGGGCCTATTTTATTCTTTATTGTTTATTTATGATATAAAAAATATTGTACACAAAAGTTATATATAATAATGTATAGAAAAATACAAAATTGAATTTGCACAAAAAGAATATATATGGTACATTCTATACACAGAATAAAAAGCCAAAACCTAAACTTCCATAGACTCTACTCTCCTAAATAAAAATACAAAATGCGTCAAAATCACTTTTAATTGTATAAAACTTTTAATAAGCTATTTCATGAAGGTGGTTTCACTTAACTATAGGATTTGGACCCATATAGTACTACATACCCAAATTAAATATTCATTTTATTTATTTTTCATTATTTTTTATAGGTTAACATTTTTATAATTTTGTAAATATTATTTATAGAGTATGTACATATTTAGAATGGAATAAAACCACAAAAAACACAAAATAGAATAAGTATACAAAGTACATAGACAAAATACTTATACCTATATAGTTTGTACCCCTATTTATTTAATTGTACAAATAACATCAAAAATATAATAAAAATATATTTATGTAAATAAAAATAATCTATAAATATATAAAAAATGAGAATAAAATAATAACATAAAAATACATAATAAAAATAAAAATAATAAAACAAAGATGAACATACCTATAAATACACCCTTCAAAATTAACTTGTAATATATAAAGCGAAATAAATAATTAAATATCATATTAAAATACTACAAAAATAGTAAACAATTTTTATTTTTAAATAAAAATAATAATAAAATCATTTACTAATTGTAGTTAATTATTTTTCGATTAAATCCTGCCCTTTTGTCCTTTAGCGACTTACATGGACATATCGCAGCCCTTCTTTTGTTGACCCCCGGTCAACTTAGTCTCCAGGTCTTTGAACCCTATCAAGTGTGTCATCTCCCACAATTTCTACCCTTTTCCCTGGCTTCTCATCCATCATTTTCGTCGATTAATCACACAAAAATCAACATCCACCATCGATGATCCATGCCAAAGCCCTAAATCCCTTGTACATACTTTCGATTCTTCCCACATCACCGGTTAATAAGGATCCTTAGGTTTGTCTATAAATAAAACCCTCCACCTCCAAGCTTTGTTTTGCTCCTTCTATGAGCCATGAAGTCTCCCATCGTGAGTGAGAGAGTGTTCCTGGTGACAGCTGGAGCACAATGGAGCCTTAAGCATGCGATTCGGGCAAGGCACAACGATCCATGATGACCCTCTGGCCTCCTCTGCTCCCTGAGAAACCCTTAGGTATAAGCTGTGTCTTTTTATCATTTCTAGGTAGTTGTAGGTCGTAGTTTTTATTCTATGCCTTTTATTTCCAATTTTCATCGCGTTAGTAGGGTAGAATAGATAAATCATCTCACCGAAGCTCTCGAGCTCTGGCCATGTCCTCACTGTGATTCACCTTATCCTCGGCCCACCTTTCCTTCCCATTATCTTACCCCTTCGTTTCTATGCTTCTTCCCACTCTCTAGTTACCTAGATCACCCATGTGATCTGTAGATCGATGCTCATCCACCGTCGTATGCTGGAGTATCTCCATTCCACTCATCTAAAGTGCATCCCAGCTTCACAACCGATCGAGGCGATTCACCTTGAGGCAGCGAGACTCATCGTGCAGGTGTCGGGGCGACGAGACTTCTTCTGGAGCACAATCACATCTGGACGAGGGTCCCTAAGTGCTTTTCTTCCTCGACGTGTTATTTTTCTATTTCTAAATTTTATTTATATTATTATATACCTATTAAAATTGATTTAAAGAATTTTGGACTTATTTTGCTATTTTTAATCTTTATTCCAATTTCGACCTTAATCCCTGATTTGGGATACTTTTTGACTTTAAAAATACATAAAATATAGCAAAAATATCAGAAAAATCACAAAAATATAAGAAAACATCTAAGACACCAAAACTCTCTATTTTCTTCATTTTATTCATTTATAATAATATGTATGATTATATTACTCTATATGGTATATATAGCCTTATATAGTCTAATATATATTAAAAATAAAAGAAAATATAAAAATAAAAAATTAAAAAATTAATATATATATAATATATATTAATTAAAAATAAAAATATATACAAGTAAAAACCCACAAAAAGACAAGTTTATACGTACTATACACTAGTTATCAATAATCGTAGCCTACCAATCTCGCTCTCTGTGGTTCTACTTCTACTAGCTTCCTTCCTATACATTTGATTTTTTTTGAGAATAATAAATTCTAACTTCACAATTTGCTATTTATTGTTTTATTTATGTCATGGGTTAATTGTTGATTGATCAAGATTTGTCGAGTGGTCAATGCATCGACTGCAGTTTCGTCTTGTGAAATCGTACGACCATCGAGATTCCTTGTAATCAAATGGCGTCGTTGCTAGGGAGCTATGTATGTATCCTACTTTGTGTATATTTATTTGTGGTATTTATTGTGCATATTTATTCATTTATTGATGTAATTAGTGATTCAATTTTCTTGTGCATATTTATTCATTCATTTATTATACGTAACTCATTTTGATATTTTTATTTGATTATCTATGTTAATATATATCTTTTTGTGAATTTGTTGCGAGAACTCGCCACGCGAGGACGGTTTCCTAGGAGGTTGGTGCAACCAAGCTTGGTGGAGACTAGTCTTCATCCTTTGACCAGTTGGAGAGGCAGCATGTGAAGCAAGGGGAAAGGACTTAGCATATAAGTAGATTAGACTTATTAATTTATTTATTGGTGAGAGAGGATTCATTATTAATTTGTAATAATTAAAGACTTGGACCTTACTTTACTCTACGAGGTTAGTGCTCGCATGATTGTTCACCTGGGGGCCTCGTTGTGATTTTCTCATATTTTCACCACCTTTTTTATTTTACTTTTTTCAAGATGTTTTTAGTTTTCTACCTTTCTTTTTATTTGTTTTGTGTGCATGGAGCCCCTAGACTTAGGTTTCTTGAAGCGGTAACTAGGTCCAAAACCTAATAAGAAGCATGTGCATATAGTCTCTTACTATTGAATCTTGTCAAATAAATAAATGATTGGTTATTTGGATTTAAATCCACACACCGTGAGAGACATCATACAACGCTTGCAGGACCTGTTGTGGTGGACACTGAGATGTCTCCAAGACCGGACTCTAGCATGTGTATCTGAATAATTAACATATGGTTCTTCACGACTAATATCAGATATTGTTTAGGGCGATTTTGTCGATTGCACATCGCCATGTAAATAGGTTTAAAAATTCTGTTTTACGTACCGCAGGAGAGAGTTGGGAAGCACTGTAAGTCCTCTAACTCAGCATGCATCGTTCGATACAATGATGAGATTTCCATCATAGAATCAACTTGGACAACTTTTTCACTATCTCCCTCTAATTTTGAGCACCTAGGTGAAAATCTACAAAATCGTTATGTGCTTGTATGCAAAATATCCAAAAAAAAGTGAAAGCCCAAAAATTAAAACAAGAGGACTGTTAAATAAACTTCGACTTTAATTAAAATCTGTAATGGACTTCATTACCTTGGGTTTATGAAGCCCTCATTGTTTTCAGGTACCTTAGGAGGGGACCAAAACTCCTCCCATGAGCTAGGCACAACCTGCTAAGGATTAGAGCAAAAAGCCCATTCTATAATTACCTTGTGTATCATATGGATTTATGAAGTAGTGGTGCTTCTATCATACGCGATCGAGTAGGGCCTCGCCAGTGATGGTTTTCCCTCCTTGTGTGGAACATCGACGTGGTTTGAAGTACTGAGCTTAGGATACGTTCTCACAGGTGTGTCTGTTTCATCGGTTTGCATCTGAGTAGGTCCTCGCATGCTCACGGGTGATTCCATTACGAGCGAGGTCTTAAGTAGTAGTTTTGCCTATCGGCTTCCTCCCTCTATTTCTTTAGCTGAGTAGGGATCCAGGAATGGTTACAAGGACCTCCAAAAGTGCATACTACAAGTTACAAAGGAGGAGGACTAGTACAAGATATTTTTCTGGCAGTACAGTCTCTCCTATAGTGTTAGTGTGCTAAGGACTTGTTATAAGATATACCTGAAATAAAAACGCTAAAAATTAAAAGATAATAAATAGTTGATCCCTTACGGCTTCACATGGCGTGAGTTGGTGGACCCAATTTTGTACTGTGTTTGTATGGATCTAGATTAAGGTTTAAAAATCAAACTTAGCATATTTGTGCAAATTTCATCACATGCGTCTTCTCTTTGATCCCCTACTCGGTTCGAGCCTTTCTACTGTTTTACACCCTTTTTATTCCTCGTTGACCACCATATGTTTCTTTATGCATAGATATTCTCTTACTCCACAATGACAATCCCTAGATGGTTTATTCGGGACTCCGTCGACACCCACATCGATTCCATGGACTTGACACCGTCAATAAATTCGAGGCGATTCTCGAGAACCCGGTTAAGACTTTGCAAATCGATCTCAAACTCCTCGTTTTCTTCCCACCCTCCTTTCTCACCCAATAAACTAGGACCACTCTTGTCCCACTTTTTCCTGTTGTGAGTGGAGGTTGATTATAGTCCACATCTCTACTCCATTCACAACTATATGGGATTGACCCTAATCTCAAAGTCATCATGGCAACTAGAAATTCAATTTCAAGTGGGCTGATTGAGATTCTCTCATAATTGCAGATAAAAGCCAACCTCAATCCTAGATCCCGATCCAGAATACATATCCTCTGATTCCGAACCACAGATGACTCCTCAAGCGAAAGGAAAAGGACAACAACCTCACCAAATGGAGCCGGGTCAGAGGCCCGACCAGAACCAAGTAAACACTCAGTTGTTGGCTTCCATACATGCCATACATCAACAACTGACTGAGTAAGCATTAGCCCAGGTTGTATTTCAGGATATGTTGAATGATGTAATGAACATACCAACAGGAGGAGGAGGTGGAGATATCCCTCGCGATGATCCTCGTGGGATCCCTAAACCTACGTTGAAAGAGATATATAATCTTGGAGATAGCTAGATGACTGAATGTATCCACATCCCACAATACATGCTCACTTCGAGATCAAGCCCAATTCCTTGCGCTTCTCCCATCATTTCATGGGAACACCAAGGAGGAGTCGTACATTCACATATAGTTGTTCTCTTGCATCTGCAGAATGGCCCACTACCCTAGCATCTCGTTGTGTGTAGTAAAGATGACTGTGTTCCCCTTGAGCTTACAAGACAAGGCCCTCTATTGGGTCAATCATTTGGGAAATGACGTAACGACCTGGGAGAAACTCAAATATGCATTCATTCACAAATTCAACCCTCTTGGATGGATCAACCAGATGTGATCCAAGGACAACAACTTCTCCCAGGCTATCCATGAGTCTATTCATGAAGCTTGGGAGCGATTTACGGATATGCAGGAGAAGTGCCTCCATCATAGATACCAAAGACCAACTTGGTCTAGCACTTTTTTGGGGGCATGGACGTAGAAAGTCAAATGTTAGCAGACACTGCATGTGAGGGATCACATTTTAACAAAGATGAAGATGTTGTCTGACAAATTTTCAAATAAATGGCCAAAGGAGAGGTAGCCCTATCTTCATTATGCGCCTATCAGAGATAGTCGTAGGTCCTACAAAAGTTAGTTTATATGGTAGCTACTCATGAGACAGAGAAATATGAGAGCTCCAACATCAGTATCATCGGTGGCCATCTTTCAAATGTTGACATCGTAGAGAAGCGGTCACAGGATCTTGAAAGGTCGTTGTGGTCAAACAAAGGACTCAAAATCTGGACAAGCTAGACTAAATCACCAAGCAGTTGGAGCTGCTGGTGAGAAACATCAGTACTGTCCAGTCGGCGACACCATCGTCAGAGACTCCTGCTGAGAAGAAGGACGAACCATCATCGCAACATCCGCCTCAACTGATTCAGCAACAACCGGCCATCTATCACGTGTACTATGTGCATGCACCCGAGCAGGGCATGCCGCAACAGCAAATGGTTGTCTACCGTCCAAACTACCTCACATCGTCTGATCTAGCATTTCCACCCCCACCATTGATTCAGGAAGTCAATGGTGTATGGAGCAATGATGCACAACTGACTCATCCTACGGGGCAACTCCCAGGCTAGCCACCAGCCAATCAGCCTTACAACCAACCACATGGTGGTCATTATGTACAGTCCTCTCAACCTCAGCCGTAGTATTAGTACCACCGCTCTCCACAGTATCAAGGCAACTGGAGACAACAACAACAGTAACCCCAACCGCACTACCACTATCAGTAGTTGTATCATCAGTACGCATCTAGACAACAACAGTATCCCCTCCATATTCACAATATCAGCTTCCTCTTCCTCCACCGTAGCATCAGCAGTCCCAGCCACAACCTCCCCACCATCAGCCATAGCGTGGTCTGCATGCTGAATCCTCAAAGGCAATTCTAGTGAAGCCCAACCTGGATTGTCTGGCCCAACTCGTGAAGGGCCTTGCATAAATGACTAAGAAGCTCGACAACCTAAACACCACTAAAACTCCCATTCCGATGCAAGTCGAAGCTAATCCCAATAATTTTAAGCATAAAGAGAGGGTAAAATCTGATGTCCCATCTATTCCTGTAGAGTCAGATGATCGGAGTTTTGTTTTATCTAATGTTGTCACTCTCAGGAGCAGCAGGACTTTGCTTCCATATGGCACAAGTTAATGGAAGAATAAAGTTTTGAAAGGTGAATCATTATCTTCTGCATCAATTGTGCTCGTTATAGGTTCGGGTGATGAAAAAGAAGGAGGAGCCATACTAGCTGCCATCCATCCCCATCTCCACCAGTAAAAAGAACAAAAAATCAGAAAAATAAAAAAGATAAAAAAATGATCGCCGTCGAAGTGAAGCTGCACCGACCATAGAGGAGCTAGCACCAGCATCCGATCCAATGCTAGCCGACAGAGCAGAGACCGTGTTTTTTGCTTGTCCATGTACATCATTCTCTTCTCCAGCTTGTACTTCTTTTTGTGATCCGGAAGTACAGAATATTGTGAACAAGATTTTTTTGTAAATAAAAGCACTACTTTTGATTTCAGTTCTATAAATATTCCTTTTCTTGGTGCAATAGAACAATCCAAAAAATTTCAAAAAGAAAAAGTGCATTGTCTGATTTAGGAGTTGTGTATATTCTCCAAAATTTAAATGTTGAGCTACCAATGATGAAATCCATGGAATACATGCATGCTGTGAAAAAGATTTGGAGGATGCATGTACGAACAAGCATCGGCCAACTCGTAACAACAGACGCAAGCAAGTAGAGAAGCATGTCCTCACCATGAACACGGTAGCATCCATCATCAATCTCTCGCGGAAAAAAATACAAAGGAGCGCCTTTGATCAGAAGAGAGAGATTTTTCAAGTGGATTGTTATTGACAATTTTCTTTCATAAATGTTCTGCCCTCTTCATTATTTCAAGAATTCGGGTTGGGTCCTCTTAAGTAGACATGAACGATCCTTCAGTTCATTGATCGATCCATCAAACGACCCAGGCATGTTGGAAGATGTTGTGGTAAAGGTGCAGGATATACAGTATCCCGTTGATTTTGTGGTCCTTGATATGGACTCACTTGCACCATTACTTCAGATCCCTATTATCCTTGGATAACCATTCCTGTATACTGAAGAGGTCGTAGTTGACTATGGGTTTGGTAATATCACATTCAGCTTGAACAAGCACATAGTTACAATAGACATAGTCAGTGAGCCAAAAGTCGTATCTGATGAAAGTCATGCAGCATCGCGTGAAGAAGGCTGTGACTTGATTGTAGAAATCATAAATACAAACCTCTCTTTGAATGATAAATGGATCCTGGAAATCCTTTCTCCTGAGGAGGATTGGGAAAGCACATTCGACACAAGCTTCGAGGGCACTTGGGAGATAAAATATAATTTGTTGATGCATCTCTTTGATTCAGAAAATCCATGATAGTCCGAACATGACGAATTCATTACAGATCTGTTCGACGTACTGTTAGTTGATAAACACAACATTGAGGTGAGTAGCTCTACCTCTCGAGTCATGGTAGATCATCCATCTACCAACACAGTATCAGAAGTGATTGAGAAGCAGGCTAGATCAGAACCAGAGTTAAAGACACTTCTGATAGGTCTCAAGTATTCTTTCCTTGTGGGTGCAGAAATATGTATCTGGTCATCATCAATAGGCTGACCCCCGATCTAAAATCTCAACTTCTCGAGGTTTTAGAGAAAAACGACAAGGCACTTAGATGGCAAGTCTCATATCTCCATGGGATAAATCATACTCTGTTCTCACACCATATTTACTTGGAAGAAGTTGTCAAATCATATCAAGAGTTTCAAAGGAGACTAAACCAAAATTTATGGGATGTCATCACGAATAAAATCATGAAATGGTGTGATGCATGCTTCATTTATCCCATCTTCGATTCAAAATAGGAGAGCCCTTTGGATATAGTTCCGAAGAAATTAGGGCTCGGCATGGTTATAATTGACAGAGGATAAAAGATCTATACTCGGGTACCGACATCGAGGCGTATATGTATTGACTACTACCATCTTAATAAAGCAACCAAGGAGGACCACTTCCCCTTGTCATTGATTCATCAAGTACTGGAAAGACTAGCCAACAAGGAGTTCTTCTACTTTCTGGATGGGTACTCCAAGTACAACCAAGTGACAATTACCCCTGAAGACCGAGAGACTACTACCTTCACTTGCTCGTTCGACACCTATGATTTCAAAGGAATGCCCTTTGAATTGTGCAATGCATCAGCTACATTCCAAATATGCATGCTTGCAGTTTTCGCCGAGATGTTAGGTAGTTTCTCATGGTGTTTATGGACTACTTCTCTATCTATGGTGACAGCTTCGATTCCCATCTTAAGCACCAGAACATAGTACTTCTTGTTGAAGTCAATCTTGTGTTATTTTGGGAAAAGAGCCACTTCATGTCACGGAAGGGATTGTGCTAGGTCACATCATTTTCAAATGTGTCATGGAAATTAACCCGGCAAAAAAGGTGGATGATTGCCAATTTAGAGATACCTCAAATAGTCAGAAACATGAGGTCATTTCTGGGGAATGTGGGACTCTATAGGAGATTCATTCATAACTTCAGTCGTATTGCGCGACCTCTTACAGAGTTATTGTGCAAAGAGACCAAGTTCAACGTGGATCAACAAGTTCACCTTTCATCTAATTAGCTGAAGGAGCTAATCACTCAAGCTCTAGTCCTACAACCACTAGATTGGTCTCTTCCTTTTGAGATCATTATGTAAACGTCAAACTTTGCAGTTGGGGTTGTTCTAGGATAGGAGCCTTATGCCATTGACTATGCTAGCAAAATATTGGATGAAGCTCAAAGAATTTACACTGTGATTGAAAAGGAATTGTTGGTTGTGGTTTTCACCCTTTAGAAGTTCAAATCCTATTTGCTTGGATAAAAAGTCACCATATATACTGACCACTCTGCTATCTGATACTTGTAGCAGAAGAATGATACCAAGCCTAGATTGATAAGATGGATCCTTCTCCTCTAGAAGTTTGATTTGGAAATTAAGGGCAATATTGGGGTTAAAAATGTAGTAGCATATCACCTCTCCAGAATTGAGCAGCAAGAGCCTCCACTGAGCAGTACACCCATTACAGACACCCTTCCTGACGATCAATTCTGGCCATGGATTCACTCCCTTGGTATACCGACATTGTAAACTACCTCGTTTCGAGTGTAGTCTCGTAATATTGGACAAAATTAAGAAAGATAAATACTTGTCCACCATCCATTTCTACCAATGGGAAGACTCATTTTTATTCAAGGAAGGAGCAGACTGTATTTGGCGTAGGTGTATCCCTCAGGAGGAGCATCATAGTGTCGAGCATTGTCATTTGCTCAAATCTGGTGGACATCACTCTAGAGATAGAACGACAATGAAAGTATTGTAGTGTGGCCTCTGGTGGCCTACACTATTTAAGAATACTGCTGCATTCATCAAGCGATGTACTGACTGACAGAAATTGAAAGGAAACTTACAACTAAAGATTTCATGCCTATGAAGTTCATCCAAATAGTAGACGTATTCGATTCTTGGGGAATTGACTTCATGGTACCTTTCCCTAATAGTCAGGGATGCAAGCACGTCCTTCTTGCCGTTGATTATGTGAGTCGCTGGGTTGAAGCAATCCCTGCACGAGACACTGATAACTGTACAGTTTTTCGATTCATGAGAGAAACATCATTGTGTGGTTCGAGATTCCAAAGGTACTGATATCAAATGGGTCTAGTCACTTCATCAACTGAGAGGTCAAGAAATTAATGAAGGAATACATCATCAAACATCGAGTCGCATCTCCTTACCATCCTCATACCAATGGCATGGCTGAATTATCAAACAGAGAAATCAGGATGATCCTCCAGAAGCTTGTAAAGCCAGACAGGAAAAATTGGACCCAACTCTTGGACTCCGTCCTTTGGCATGTCCCTCTTGGGCATGTCGTACTACCATCTTGTATATGGAAAGCCATTCCATATGCTAGTATACTTGATTCATAAATCATTGTAGGCAATCAACATTTGCAATCTGGACTCACAACAAGGTGGTCAGAAAAGAGGTTTTGAACAAGCTCGTAGAATTATGAGACTATGCATATGATAACACATTGATGTACAAGGAGAAGGTTAAACGTTAGCCTGATCAATAAAATAGATGAAAGACCTTCAAGACTGGAAAGAAAGTGTGGCTATTTGATGTAAAGTTAAAGATATTCCCGGGCAGATTAAAGAGTAAATGGACATGGCCATTCAGAGTTCAAGAAGTGCATGACAATGGAAGCATTGTGATATCAGAGTTGTCTCCTAACACACAACCATTTATCTTCAACAGCCAATCACTGATGCCTTACCTCGAGAAAGATACTTTCCTAGTCGTTGCCGACTCTGTTCAAGTGATAGGCACCAAATGCACATCCACAACCTTAGCCGCATCAAAATATTTATATAATGACACTAAAAAACTCTTCCCTTTAAATTTTCATGTTTCTTCTTCTTTTCATTTTATTTTTTTCTTTTTTTTTACCGAAAATGTGTTGCCCCCTTTTGACAATTTTTCATACTTAGGACGTATTTTATCCTAAGTCGGGGGGGGGGGGGGTGTGCTCCCGGTTCTTTCATTCGTTGATCCCCTCAGTGTCTCCTCTTCTTATCTATACGTAGGGATATCTTACCCTAAGTATGGGAGAGATAGTCTGAGTTATGATTTGTTTATTTTCACCCTTGACCCTCCCTGTCTTGTGAATAATCTGCTATACTTAGGATTACTTGATCCTAAGTAATGGGGGACTTCCAACTTTATTCCTCAAATTATTCTTGTACTGATTAATAAATCAGGTAAAAATATTTTGTAAAATGTTTAAAAAATAGTTTGAAAATCTAGTGAAAAATCTTTTGAAAATTGTTTGAAAAATATTTTGTAAAATATTCTTAAACTTTGTAAAAGATATTTTGTTTGTAAAAATTTATTTTCTTTGTGTGAAATAAAAATGATTTGAAAAGACTATTTGCAAATGGTTTTGAAAAAAATATTTGAAAAGTCTATATATACTGTTTGAAAACCCTTTGCAAAATGATTGTTTAAATGTTTGTAAATAACAACAACAACAAAGCCTTTTACCAAAATTAAGTAGGGTCAGCTACATGGATTCTGTACCTCCATTCAGATCTATCTTGGGTCAATCTCGGGATTATATCCAAAAAATTGAGATCCCTTCGTATAGTCTCTTTCCAACCCTTCTTGGGCCGTACTCGCTAGCCGGATCAACATCCCAGCACTCGCATCTCCTAACTGACGCATCGGCTGATCTTCTTTGCAAAGGACCAAATCATCTTAAGCAGTTTTCTCGCGTCTTATCCTCGATCGGAGCTACACCAACTTTCTTTCTTATTGCATCATTCTGAATCCAATCTTTACGTGTGTGTCCATGCATCCACCTTAACATTTTCATTTCTGCTACATCAATTCTCTACACATGTCTATGGTTCACAGGACAACACTAAGATCCATTGAGCATAGTAGGTCTCACGGTTGTTTTGTAAAACGTTTCTTTAATTTTTAAGGGAATTTTCTTATCACAGAGAGCAACAGAGGCTCCTCTCCACTTTATCCAACATGCATTTATTCTATTACTAATATCTCCATCAATTTCCCCATCATTTTGCAAAATAGATCCCAGATTTCTAAAAGAATTTCTCTTCCGAATGTTATCGTCACCAATCTTCACCTTGATTCCTTCATCATTGCTTCCATCAAGGTGCACTCCATATATTCCGTCTTATCCCTACTTATAAGAAATCCTTTAGACTTCAAAGCATGTCTCTAGACCTCAAGCTTCTCATTTACTCCATCTCTAGTCTCATCAATCAACACAATATCCCCAGCAAATAACATACACCAAGGTAACTCATCTTGGATGTGACTTATCAACTCATTCATAATCAAAGTAAAAAGAAATGGACTCAAAGATGAACCTTAATGTAAACCAATGTTGATGTCCAAATAGTCAGTCTTCCCAGACGGGGTCCTTACACAAGATAATGTCCTATCATACATATCCTTTATGAGGTTAACATATAGGACATGTACTTGTCTCTTCTCCAAAACTATCCACAATATCTCTTGTGGGACATAATCATAAGCCTCCTCCGGGTCAATAAAGATCATATAGAGGTTGTTTCTTTTATCTCTATAAATCTGCATTGTTCTCCTCGGCAAATGGATAGCTTCAATAGTTGAGCAGTCTGGCATGAATTCGAATTGGTTTTCTTTTTCTTTGGAAACTTGCCTCAACCTTCTTTCGATCACACGTTCCCAAATTTTCATATTGTGACTCATGAGCTTGATATTTTTGTAATTTGAACAATTTTAAACATCTCCTTTATTCGTATAAAGAGGCATCACAATAGTCGCCCTCCCATCTTCTGGCATTTTCTTACTTTTCCAAATAACATTCAATAGATTCATAAGTCCAGTCAAACTGCGCTCACCTAAAACTCTCCATACTTCCACAAGGATGTCATCCGGTCCTACACCTTTCCCAGGTCTCATCACCTTCAAATCCTCCTGTACTTCCTTTCTTTGTATTCGTCTATAGCTTCCACGATTCAAGTAACTTTCATTACTAGCTAGATCTCCCAAAGTGATCTCTCTATTTCCTTCCCGAATGAAAAGTTTTATAGAAGTATTGCTCCCATCTAGTCTCTATATCCTTCTGAGTAACAAGCACGTGACCTTCCTCATCCTTAATGTATCTCACTTGAGAAAGGTCTTTGGTCTTTCTTTCTCTTGCTTTGGCCAACCTGAATATATCCTTTTGGCCCTCCTTAGAGTCGAGATTTTGATATAAAACTTCATAAGCTTTGGACTTAGCTTCTCTTACAATCTTCTTTGCTTCCTTCTTTGCCATTTTGTAGTTTGTGGTAGTTTCCTTTGTTCTATCCTTAGACATAGATTTAAAGCATGCTCTTTTAATTTTTAGATTCTCTTCCACCCCTTCACTCCATCACCAAGCCTCCTTTTGACATTGAGCTCCTCCCTTTGACTCACCTAGCATCTCTTTAGCTACCTTTCAGATACAAGATTCCACTGCCTCCCACATCTCGTTTGCGCTTCTGCTATCCCTAAAGCTCGACGGCTTCAGTGGGAGATTCCACCATCTAGTTCTAGTGATCTTAGGAACCCTCCTTTTCTTTACCAACCCTTTTATTTGCACATCCAAGACTAACAAGCGACATTGGGTTGTCAAACTCTCTCTTGAGATTACTTTGCAGTCTTTACAACACAACCAATCTCTTCTCCTCAATGCAAAGTAATCTATCTGTGTTCTAGTTGGGACTCTTATAAGTAATTAAATGCTCCTCCCTCTTCTTGAAGAGAGTCTTTAATATGAAAAGATCACATGTTGTTACGAAATTCAGAATGACTTTTCGCTCTTCATTTCTATCCCCAAACTATGTCCTCCAAAAACACTGTCATACCCTAAAGAATCTTTTCCCACATGTCCATTAAGATCTCCATCTATGCAAATCATCTCTCTTTGTGGGATTCCTTGTAAAATCTTATCTATATCCTACCAAAAAGTGTGTTTAGTCCTTTTATCTAAATCAATTTGCGGTGCATAAACTGAGATGATATTCAGACTTTCTTCTTCAAGCACTAATTTTAGCAAAATAGTCCGATCCCAAATCTTTGCACCTCAACCACAAAATCCTTCAAATACTTACGAATAACCATTCCAATACCATTTCTGCCCTTATTTTTACCTTAACACCAAAGTTAAAGCCTATCTTCTTGATCTCCCTTGCTTTCTCTCCAATCCATTTAGTCTCAATGGATTGGAGAGAAAGCAATGGAGATCAAGAAGACTTGCTTTATATGTCTTGTAAATGTTTGTAAAAATTATTTGTAAAAATTATTTGTAAAAATTATTTGTAAAAAATATTTTGGACTATAATTTTCAAACTTTTTTATAAAGTCATTTTTAAATAAGTTTGAGGAGTATATACATCACACTAAAATTCTTTCTTGTGTAAATACAAATGATCACATATCCCTTGTAAATTCTTACAAGCCCTAACTCTTGTAAATAATAAGATGCATCCTTGTGTAGATATTTATACCTAGTTTTATTCCAAAAATCATTTGTTCTGAAAAATTCCAAAAATATTTGCAAAATATTTTTTAAAAAATTTCATAAAAATTGCAATACCTTTTTAAAAATCTATAAAAAAGTTCTAAAACTTGAAAATTGTATCACAAAAATATTTTCCTACATCGTACATAGCATTCACATTTTTTAGAATAATATAAATTATTGAACTGTTCATAACAATGTATGGAGATTAGAGCTTGGAATAGACCTTAATATACCTAACTTCATAGGAACCCTTTGAGGGCCAGAAGTGCAGATTTCAGGTCACCTTGACTTAATTCTTTAGGTTCCATAAGACTACGTTCATGAGTCAATTTAATGTGCTTAAGTACCCTTCATACCATTCGTATGACTCCTAATACAATGACTTGACTGGAAACCTCGCACCTAGCACTTATCTCAACTCAGATGGACTGTTGAAAAATCTTGGAGTCTAAGTCAGGATGATGCAAGGATGCTTCGTCAAGGGTGACTCAGAAACCATTCTTGGGGATTGCCAACACTGGTACTTTAACCTAATTCTTTTGGTAACAATGATATCTAAAGATTGGAGATTGGTTGAGACAATGCTTCAGATGAGGAATGGTCTACTAGCGCAACTTTTCCAATATCCTAAAACAGTGGGTGGAACAAAAGATGCTATATCCATCGGGACATAAACAAGAATGCAACAGTAGTGCAAAGTCAAATAAAATAGCCAAAGAACCCTATACCAAAAATTATACCAAAAAACTTGAGCTTCAAAAAAGCCTTCTTCTTGGTGAAGATTCAGTTACACTGACCGACTTCACAAGGGGATGAAGACTACATTGGCCCATTCCCACTTCTCTTCTCATTCTTCTGACTTCCTCCCCCGTTTGATTGTAAAGTCCGGAAGCACCTGACCTTAGAAGGGAATATCTATCTCCACGAGGATGAGTTATTAGAAAAGCAGACACCTTGATGGTTCAATGATTTGTTTGGGAAGAGCTGAATAAATCCACATACATGCGTCTATCATTTCAAGGTAGCAGGAGTATGCAACTAAGAGGATGGTTCTGACCTAGCTGTGAATTGGACTGGATGATAGGAGTATGGAATCTGAGGGTTGTTATGTCACACTTCCCAAGCTCAATGTGGTTCCAAACACGTCATTAATCCAAAGGCCTTCTCTGAGCTCCAAACTTTGACTTTATTAAAAACTAGTTTAAAATTCGACAATTACCCCAAGTTATTTCTTTTTCTTTTCTTTAGTTTTCATTTTCTATACTTATTGCATAAGTATTTGCTAGGGACTAACAAAGGAAAGTATATGAGAATGATGAATCTCAATTTCACCACCTTTATTCTATCATTTTGGCCTTAAAAACCCTAGCTAATGCATGTAAATAACATTATTTTGTGCATATTAACATTCATTAGTTATTCCAATTATTGTATATAAAACACTATTTTTAATGCCAAAATAATGGACTAAATAAAAGAAAAAGAATTGGGTATTTTATGACCCTAAACCCGGAGACCTTGGCTTCCTGATGACTGGGTCGACAAGGAATAAATCAGGGGGAGATAAGGACCGAGAATCACCAAAAATTTCTACTCTTTTACTTCATCAATAAAGCATTTTTGGGGCCAATTTTATTCCTTATTTTTTATTCATCAAATAAAGAAACTTTGTACACAAAATTTGTAGATAATAATGTATAGAAAAAAATATAAAATTGAATTTACATGAAAAGAGTATACAATGTACATTCTATACACAAAATAAAAAGCCAAAACCCAAAGTTCACAGACCCTTATCTCCTAAATAAAAACTCAAAGTGTATAAATATCACTTTATTTATATATAAATTTTAATATTCTATTTAATGGAGATGGTTTCACTTAATTTGGAGCTAATATGCAAAAGTTAGATTTTGGACCCCTGTTATACTATATACATGAATAAAATATTCATTTTAGTTATTCTTCATGATTTTTTTTATAATTTCACATTTTTATAATTTTGTAAATATTATTTATAGTATTTGCATGCATCTAGAATAGAATAAAACCACAAAGATAACACAAAATAAAATAAGTATACAAAGTACATGGACAAAATACTTATACTCAAACCTATATAGTTTGTATCGTTATTTATTTTAGTGTCCAAATAATGTCAGAAAAATATAATAAAAATATATTTATGTACAAAAAAATAAGTTATAAATGTATATAATATGCAAAAAATAATAAAATCAAAAATACAAAATAAAATAAAATGACCAAAACATAGATGAATATACCTATAAATACACCCTTAAAAATTAACTTGTAATAAATTATACTAAAAAATAAAAAATCATATTAAAATGCTCAATAAAATAATAAAAAAATTACTTTTAAACCAAAAATTTATAAAATAATATAGTAATTTTAATTAATTATTTTTTATTAAATACCTCCCTTTTGTCCTTTAGCGGCTTACGTGGACCTATCGCATCCCTCCTTTTGTTGACACCGGTCAACTCAGCCTCCAGGTCTTTGAACCATGTTAGATATGTCATCTCCTATGATTTCTGTCCCTTTTCCTGGATTTTTCATCCATCAATTTCATCGATTAATCAAGGAAAGATCAACATCTATCCTCGTTAATCCACGCCAAAACCCTAAATCCATTGTACATACCTTCGATTCTTCCCAAATCACCAGTAAATAAGGGTCCTTTGCTTTGTCTATAAATAAACCCTTCCACCTCCAAGCTCCATTTTGATCCTTCTTTGAGCTTTGAAGTCCCCCATCTTGAGTGAGAAGGTGTTCGTGGTGACAGCTGGACCACCCTTAAACTTAGGTAAGCAATTTGGGTGAGGCAGAGCAATCTAGGTGGCCCTCTAGCCAACTCTACTCTCTGAGAAACCCTCAGGTATGAGTTGCATCTTTTATCATTCCTAGGTAGTTGTAGGTCATAGTTTTCATTTTGTGCCTTTTATTTCCATTTTTTATCACATTAGTAGAGTAGAATAGAAAAATCATCTCGTCGGAGCTCTCGAGCTCTAGTCCTTTCCTCATTGTGATTCACCTTATCCCCAGCCCGCCTTTCTATCCCATTATCTTGCCCTTTTGTTTCTATGGTTTTTCCCACGCTCCAGTCACCTAGATCACCCATGTGATCTGGAGATCGATGCTCATCCACCACTGTACCCCAGAGTATCTCCATTCCACTCATCCAAAGCACATCCCAGCTTCACAACTGATTGAGGCAATTCACATGAGCAAGTGAACCTCTTTGTGTAGGTACTAGGACGAAAGGACTTCTTTTGGAGCACAAACGCACCAGGACGAGGATCCCCAGGTACTTCTTCTTCCTTAACGTGCCAGGACCACATCATTGGGTACTGAATCTTCTGGAGCACCTCAATCGATGAGGACGAGCTCCCTAGACGTGTAGACCCATGAACTACATCGGAGACCGCCAGTGGGAGGAGAAATCACGGCGTGATGTTCAGGGAAGGTCACCTTCTTCCCTATTCTTCGTGCGAAGCAGATATCATCCGATCCAAGATGCCCCTCTAGTATAAATCTCTTTCGTTTGCTCTGCGATTGCCTCAAGCATTCAATGGAGTCCACGATCAGATCAGAACTGATCATTGACGAAGTAGTATCGCGAGTGGGCAGCGCGACTCATGGTAAGTGGATCATCGTCAGTGGTACGATGGCATGCCTAATGGTGGTAACTTACACATTTTACCCCCATTCTTTTGGTATTTATATATTAACCTTGTAAATAAAGTATGTAGTGTAAATAAAATGGATATTTTGCATGTAAGGCCCCCGTACTTCTTGCATATTGCACTTAGGTCCATGTCAGGTCACCTCACATGTCGTCCCACGTGAGGCAACCATTACGCAAGTATACCATTACGATCCTCTATATTTATACTTAATATAACAAATTTTAATATATTTTGTAATTCTTTGGGGCAATTGCACGTATGCCCTTGATGTTTATTTTATATGCAAAAATACCCTTCCCAATTTATGTATTTTTGTGCTTGGATTTCTTTTATTGAAAATATCAACCATGCTCCAAAAATTATGCAAAATTAGGGTTAGATGCCTGCTAACAAGCATTTTCATGCCTCATTTTTTATTTTTGGTAATTTTGACATTTTAACTATTTATTAAAATTTAAGTGAGCATGTTTTATCCTTGTTTAATTTATAAAATTCCAAAAATAGAAAAACATTCTTGAAAAATCCAAACAAATATATGTTTTTTTATTTTAACATGTTTTATCTCCAAATTAAAAATCCCTAAAATAGTAAAAAATATTTAAAAAATAAAAATGCTCCAAAATCCTTTATAAAAATGTGAAAAATCACCAAAAAACCCAAAAATACATTTTCTATTTCTGAATTTTATTTATATTATTATGTACCTATCAAAATTTATTTTAAAATTTTAGACTTATTTTGCTATTTTTAATCTTCATTTCAATTTAGACCTATTATTTAATCCCTAATTTGGGATAGGTTTTGACTTTAAAAATATAAAGATTTAGCAAAAGTCCCAAAAATCACAAAAATATTATAAAATGTTAAAAACCCAAAACTCTCTATTTTTGCTTTCTATTTATCTATACTAATAGTTGTAATTATATTACTCTATTTGGTATATATTACATTATGTAGTCTAATATATATAAAAAAGAAAAAAATATAAAAATAAGAAAATTAAAATCTTAAAAAATATATAATATATATTAATTAAAAATAAAAATATATATAAAAGTAAAAACCCACAAAAAAATATATGTTTGTACATACTACACATTTATTAGAAATAATTGTTGTGTACCAATCTTGCTTTCTATAGTTGAGCCTCTACATGCTTCCTTGTTATATGTTTGATTTTGTAGAGAATAATAAAATTTAACTCCACAATTTGCTATTTTCTGCTTTATTTATGTCATGGGTTAATAGTTGAATGATCGGGATTTATTGAGTGGTCAATGCATCGACTACAGTTTCGCCTTCTAAAATTGTATGGCCATCAAGATTGCTTGTCATCGCACATACAAAACATGTGAGTTGAGGTTCGGGTGCGAAAATGACAGTTCGAATCCATGTTGTGGATGACGGGTGGTTCGGATGGCGAGGCGAAGGCTCAATGGTAGCCTTGGGTACTTGGACGAGGTATGGTACTCGAGGTGCCATTTGGCGGCGAAGGGCGATTCGGACACCCAAGGCAGAGGCTTGTCTTACCCGAGCCTCAAGGCTTGCATGAAGGTTGGCGTGGCAGCTTTTGAGTTGTTGGATCAAGGGTTGGCCCTTGATCCAAAAATTGCTGGAGGTCGAGGGTGAGGCATGTGGTAGGCTGATGCGGGGGCAGATCAGGTAGTGGCGAGTGTCGTCATCTGTAGGTACGAGAGGTGAAGTGCAGCGTAGTTGTGGGTCGACCATTCTCGTGACATGAAGGTTGTTAGCAGAAGAAGAAAATGGGGAGTGGGTCTCCTTTTTATGGGAGAGGGATAGGAGTTTGATCTCCAACCTGAGCGAGGAAGGAAGTGAGGGGGATCTAGAGGGTAGAAAGGAGAAGTGGAGAGGGAGGTATGTGAGGGCGAAGGATTCTGGAGATGGCTTTTTTATTGCATTGAGTCGAAGAGGGAGCAGGTAAAGCAAGGTTGGGAATATGACGAGAGACATGGGGGCTTGATAAACGTGAGCGACAAGGGTGGAGAGGTGAGTCACCTGCACCGAGGAGCTTTAAACTCCAAGTGAGGCCTTCACTCAAAAGGTCCCAACGATCAGAGCCTGAGCTCTAGCAGCACGATGAGCCTGTTGCAGACAAGGGGCTATGCTTCCTAGTATCATTCCTACCGTCCATGGACCATGGTGTCACGACGGAACCTGGGGCCGTCACCTCCTACAGGTCTTGGAACTTAAAGTAAAAATGGAGGATGACATAACCAGTCGGTGATCATTAGATTTATAGGAGAGACAAAGATAGGGTAATGGCTGGAGGAGTCATGGCGAGGAGGGAAACTTGTAACAGATGCAGGAGAGGGTTGTGGGTGGTAGTTATGGGAGGCAGAGGAGCAGGTGGCGAAAGGCATTGTAGGAAGGAGGGGATGGTGATGGGTCATGTGCCTGGGAGGCTTGGAAGAGGTGCAGGGTACGATACATGTTGTACACGTTCAGAAAGAGAGAGGGACAACCACGTGTAGAGCATGTGACCAGGAGAGGAGTGGCGAGACAGAGGGGAGGAGATGGATAGAGAGACAAAGGATGGGAGAGGAAATGCAAGGGAAGGAAAAATAATAAATTAATAAATTAATAAATAAGAATGAAAATAATAAAGAGTTAAATGATTAAATAAATATTATGTAAATAAATAATGAAGGCTTAAAAAGAGATATCAAATGAAGTTAAAACAAAAAGTGGTCACCACAAAAGTTGCTTGTCTCGATGAGATCTACAACTTTTGTGAAGGGCTCAAGCTCAAAATAGGTCATCTATATAAAAGTATTTTTTGATGGTATTGTATACGTAATAAAAATACCATTTTTCGTAATTTGTATTTTTTTTGTATTTTAATTAGTGACCTAATTTATAAACAATATATAAGTAAATTAATTTTTATGTATTTTTATAGGTTAGAAAAATAGAAAATAAAAAACAAAGATAAAATATGTCCAAACTATACAAAGTCAAATATTTTTTATTTCTTTTGATTTTGCTCTTTTTATGGATTTTAATTCATGATGCCATGTTAGTTAATTAATCAAAGAATAATTTGGAGAAAGAACTAGGTTAAAATAATTAGTATTTACACAATTAACCATGTTGTTAATGAATACTAATTTACATAATTTAGGGGGATTTTATTAGTTAATTATTAAGGGGATTTTGCTAAAACATCTACATAGAGTGATGAATAATGGATACATCACACCTTTATACTTTAGCTTTTTGCTTGTCCCCAAGCAGAGTTTAGTGAGTTAAATGGTTGAATCCTTGATTGTACAAGTGCGAATTTCAAGACTTGTCACATTAAGAATCCTAGGTTTTAGTGATCCCAAAATTTGAAGCTCAACCAAGCTTTAGTTTAAAGGTATCCAACTTCTCTAATTATCAAACTCTCTAATTTACACATATAGTATAAGAGATATGACATTTAAGGTGTACTGTAATTATGAGAGTCAAATCGAAACGTCACTGAAAATCCAGGTCCGAGAGACTCTCCTCAAGACTTAATCCTCAGAACTAAGTAATAAATCAGTTCTTGCATTCAGTCTAGCGTCTCAGTATTTCGTCAGATTTGAAGTGTATATGATAGGCCAGATGATGGAGGACATATGATTGTGTATTTTCTTCTCTCTCTGATGAACCTCGGTTTCATCATATTAATTTCTAGATATTAACCTCCTAGATTAAATTAGCATTAATAAAAACTAGATTAATCGTTGGATATATCAAAGTCTTGAAAATAATTAAAAAATACAAAAAAATAACAAAAGCAAAAATTCTAGTGCTTTTATACCTCTAAAAACACTCAAAAAATACTTCTCCCTCTATTTGACCTCCTTTATGTTTTTGGTCAACATGATACTTTTAGATATCATCAAGATCTACAACTTTCATCTTTTGTGTTTTTCCAAATTTAGTCTCCTTCTCGTTCTTTTTTATGATTTTCATCTAAATAACCTAGTTGGGCCACGTTGCTCTCTCTGGTTGAGCCACGTGGCCCGCTTCAATGCTCATCACGTACCTTCACCTCCCACCGTCTAATCGCCTTTTGGAGCTTCAATCCCCGTTGTTGGTTCTTGCTTCGTTCCTAGCCGCCCAATCTTTACCTACATGCCTCCATCCCGACCGTTCATCCATGCTTCATTCTCGGCCCTTGATCTCTTCTCCAGAGATCATCTCATACGTCCACTTCCGCCTACTTCTCTTATCGCCATGTGTCACCCTACAGTGCCACCCAAACTTCTCATGCGTGCTTTAATCGTAGCCGTTGGTTCTCGCAACTTTCTCAGCCCTCCGATCGAGACCAGATCACATCTAGATCGCCCATTGTCGCCATGGCGTTAACCGTTGGATCATTAGATCCAATGGTGACATGCGTCTCACCCACAACCATCGATGGCATCTTTATTGATTTGATCAGAGCCTTTCCCTCGCGCTCTCCTATTAGTCGTTGGATCGTGAGATCCAACAGCTGTGACTTCGTCTCCCACCTCCAGACACAGATGTTCTCCACTACGCCAACCTCGCCCGCTTCCCATTTTTGCCACCTCCTCAACATCCCCCTCGTCTCCATGACCATGACCTGTCAAATCATGTTCATCAGTATTCTTCACGGGTATCCCGTGCTCTCCACACCTCCCTCTTTTCCGATCCATGCTTGCCCGCAAACCATGTTCTCCACCACGGGTCTAACCTTCCTACTACAATTCAACATCTGTCGCCCAATTTCGACCTCATCTACTTGTACGTGGGTCGTGTCCCAGCTCCTCTCCGCCTCCCCGTGATAGGGGGAGGTCGTATCGAGATCGTAATGATGACCATGGCTCTGGTGAGACCCCTGGTTATGGTAGGCCTTGCCCTCCAACTCTCAGCTGCTGGCAAGCTGCTCCCCATGGTTGGGGGAGTTCAGTGATGATCTGAGCACCACGGTGCTCAGCCCAAGCTGCCATGCGTCCGCTAATTCACTAGGTAAGCCTTCTCAATCCTCTATGAATTTTCTTCTCATTTCTCCCGATTAATCTGGCTATTTATGCACACTCACCTTCGATTAACCATTGCTCGATCTTTAACACGCTTACACCATCTTTGTCGTGCACTTTTATCATCTTTCTGGTCTTCCATACCCTCTGACCACCCCTCTACATCTGCTCTACCCTTCATGGCAGAGGAGCTCGATGAGCCTCCACCTTCTTCTTCTGTCAAGGCTTCCATTCCATCCACCACTTCTGCACACATATGCTTAGGCTATTCATTAACATTGCAGGTACCTAAATGACCAATGGTCGGAGCTTTGTTGGAGCGAATTTCGCGAGCTCCGCCTCCGGCATCATGAAGTTGCTAGCTTCCTCCAGGTAGATCTGATTCTTCTCTGAGCTTTAACCTTGATCGCCATGCATCCAAGATCCTTCCTGGAGCTTCATAGAGAGAGGAGGACGACGACGGAGCCCCTGCAAATTCGTCGGAGTCCTAAATGTGTCTCCAGCCGCAAAGGAGGAAGAGCGTACAACTGTTGTTGGATGGCACCCTCCCGATGCCCATCCAACGGCTTACATTGAGCCATGTCAATGCCCTTCGCATTCCACAGTCACTGTTCGATCTCCATGATCGGATGGTCCACAGTTAGTCACGTGTCATCACCAAGCCTCCATTCCGAGGCTCCAGATTTGAGATACCTGAGCCAGGCCAGACCTCCAGATGACAACACGTGGCCCGAGCCACCTCCGAGCCTCCGTCGACCTCTGAACCTAGCCTCACGTGCCCAGGTCACGTGAGCACTAGGAAATTTGTAGGGGAACCCCGCCAAGTTCATTAAATTGCAAACATGTCCTTACGTGCATACCACACATGCTTGGGATTAATTGCAACCGACCCCCTACGGGTATCAGTAATTACGATTTAGTCCTTGTGTGTGGGAAATTACAGGGAAGGCCTCAGCTTATTTTATTTGCATTTATGTCCTTAGAGGGGCATGTTTGTAGTATTTTTTCTATTTATTTTCTTATTTTCTATGTGTTTATGCCCATGGGCTCTTTGTTACATATCTTGAGCATTCGAGCTCCGTTTTAGTCGATTTCAGTTGCGTTGCGAAGCTTATTTAATTATCTTTCTAATGGCATGATTTGATTTTTAATTTGACACTTAGACTTCAGATGATTAAATCTAATTACGTTGTGTCACATACCTAATGATTTTTATGCCATTAATTAACTTATTAATGAAAATTATTTTGCAAACCTTGTCTGAAATTGATCACTTATTAATGGCTCATTGATTCGATCTGATTAGGGCATATTTGCATAATTTAAACTTGCATCTCATTGCATAATAAAAAAAACTAAAAAATGCCTTCATGTATTTGCATCTTGTCTTTGTGTGTATTGGCCTATTAGTTTATGATTCAACTCTTAATCTGAATGTTAGGAGTCTAAATATCTCCATAAAAGGCTCGTGTCCCTGAGCTCGACCTTGGACTTGCCCAAGTAAAATAAAACCGCTTTGATTTAATTGACAGATTAATTAGCGATTTTTAATGGATCTGAATTTATCCGACTACAGTGCATTAAAACAACGTAATTTAGAGGGTAAATTCTGGGTTTGGGGGTACAACTCATATTTTCTGTTATTTAGATTTTTTACTATTTGATGGGGTGTTAATTTCAAACTCATAGGTCTTGTTGTTGTTTTACTAGCATTACTAATAGTCCTTTGATATATTTAATGCATGTTTTTTTCTGGCAGGGTCCCTTGGTGATCAAGGAGGGAAGGAGCAGGAGCTCCCACTGCAAGGAGCTGCAGAAGAAAACATTGGAGAAAATTGAAGAAATAAATAAATTTTGTTTATTGCATTATTCATTTGTGCAAGTAATAATCGTCTTTACAACGGTCTTCATTTGAAGACTCACGATTGTAAATGAACGATGTGTTTTTTGGTTGTGTGGGGCTTTCCCCACTTGAGTGTCGACCTAGGATCATGTACGTGGCTCTCTTAGCTATTTCACATTTTTGTCTTTTGTGTGTGATCGTAGGTAGGACACAGGTTAATTTGAGATGTACATAGACATCGCTTCACTTAGCTAAAATTTAAATATGTTCTTTCCCGCTAATAGAAGCATGTAAGGTGCGGTTTTCATCTACTTGCATCCATTTAGTTTTTGGTTTTAAATCAGTCTTGTTTTTCACGAATTTAACTCAAGGCACTACGAGTTTTTTCTTTTAGCATAGATCATGATTTATCATATGCATTGGCTTTTTCTCGACATCCCTTCTTGGCTTGATCACCTACGATTAATAGAAATTGGGAATGAGCAGTAGACGGTGTTTGACTAATTTATGTTCTCATTAAACCAGTGATAACCTTAAAGCTAAAAATTAGGGCTGATAATGCAAGTTAACCAATAAAATGGAGTAAAATCATGTTTTGGGAGAGCAACACCCTTTTTACGTAGGATATTTTCGATTTGACTTCTCATTAATACTTGCATAAATTAGAATGATTCTATCACACAATAAAAATGACAAGATAAATAACCAACATTTGTTGGTTTCACATGTGAGTTGGTGAATCAAGGGTATCGCTTGGTTGATTGAGACTTGTCTGTTTCGACACTCTCCCATAGACCCTAGGTACTCATTCATCTCCGTAGATTCATTCCCTTACGTGTACATCCATCTAACCTCTTTGTTCCCCTCAGGTCTCTCCAGCTTTATTTATCCATCTCTTTACTTAGGATATTCTCAAGCTAAGTATAGGGGGAACCTAAGTCCCCATGATTTCTTTACTCATTTATCCTTCTCCTTGTATGTATAGGGGGCGCCCTCCTCAGTTCTAGTGAATTTTTCCCATACCTTAAATTGAGCTATGTCTCTGTATCACTTAGTGCTATGAGGACAAAGCAAAATTTAATTATATGGGGTATACTGTATATACAATATATATCTACTTTGGCATTGCTCTATTTTGAAAATTTTAAACTTTTGGGCTAGAGTATAAATTTTCAGAACTAAGTTGGATAAAATGTTTTCAAAGTTTGGAAAATTTTTCTATACTATGGTACATTATTTTTTAGGAAAATATTTTGAGAATGGTTTGCAAATGGGTTTTACTTGTTTTAAAAAATCATTTGAAAAATGTTAGTAAAAATCTATATATATATGTGACATAGATTGGAAAATGTTTTCAAAACTTGATTTGAATAAGGGAAAATGAGTAACTTGTGTTCTAATTTTACTCAAAAATCCACAAAAATAAGAAAAAAAATAAAATATCCTTTAAAAGACAAACTGACTACTAAACTTAAATAAGTAGCCCTTTTAGTAAGGGTCCCCCTTAGCAGAGTAGGTGGTTAGAGGACATCGCGTAAGGCTCTGTCCTCAAGCAATGGGTACCATTCTACGGCCCGTACTTACACTTATACTAGTTGAAAGTAGATGCAACTACTTATTTAAGTTTAGTCCAGTCAAAGAGCTTCCACCAAAGGTGAGCGCACCCAACTACTTATAGTGTTTTTATACATTTAAAAACAATTACAAAAATATTTCTCCCTTTATTTAACCTCCTTTACATTTTTTGTCAACATGAAACTTGTAGATCTCATCAAGATCTACAACTTTCATGTTTTGAGTTTTTCCAAATTCGGCCTCCTTCTCTTTCTTTTTCATGATTTTCATCTGAATAACTTGGTTGGGCTATGTGGCTCTCTCTGGTTGAGCCACGTGGCCCGCTTCGATGCTCGCCATGTACCTCTACCTCCTGTTGTCCAATTGCCTTTTAGAGCTTCAATCCCCGCAATTAGTTCCCGCTTCATTCCAAGCCGCTCGATCTCCACCTACGTGCCTCCATCTCGGTCGCTCATCTGCACTTCATTCTCGACCCTTGATCGCTTCTCCATAGATCATCTCGTACATACACTTCCGCCTACTTCTCCTCTATCCACATGTTTGCCTTCCAGTGCCACCCAATCTTCTCCTGTGTGCTTTAATCATAGTCATTGGTTCCTGCACCTTTTTTAGCCCTCCGATCGAGCCCAGATCACATCTGGATTACCCATTAGTGCCTTGGAATTAACCATTGGTTATTAGATCCAATGTTGACACGCCTCTCACCCACAACCATCGATGGCATCTTGATCGATTTGATCAGAGCCTTTCCCTCACGCCCTCCTATCAGCCGTTGCATCGTGAGATCCAACGGTATCTACTTTATCTCCCGCCTCCATAAACCGACATTCTCCACTACGCAACCACACCGCTTCCCATTTTCACCACCTCCTCAACATCCCCCTCGTCTCTATGATAATGCCCAATCAAAGCCTATTCATATGTCTTCTTCGCAGGTATATCGTGCTCTCCATGCCTCCCTCTCTTTTGCTCCATGTCCACCCGCAAACCACATCCTCCACCATCGTCGGGTCTAACCTTCCCCTTCATTGGAACAAGGATCCTATCGAGTGCCTTATTACTCAACACATGTATTTTTGGGTGTTGAACAGTGTGTCTGTCAAGAGAGATTGAGTCATATGTACTTGTTTTCTTGGGAGTATACCGTTGTGTGACTTCTTTAAGTATCTAATACACTTTCACCCAGATTTGCATCTTTGACGATGTAGAACCCTTTTTGAGGTACTAACCCAACTCATTGGTCCTAATTAGCTTTGGTCCAATTGGACACTTTGAAAATGGTTGGGAGCGCTTGCCTTTGATAGAAGCTCTTTGTAGTTTGACTTTGTGTTTGAGTGCTCTTTTCTTTCAATATTTTTCTCTTTTTGGCCAGCTCCACTGCTTTTACTAAGAGTTGGCGCACATTGATCAATAATTATTTAGTTTCATCACACCTTAGCATATAGGTCAATATCAAAAGATAGCATGTGAACTTGTTCGCATACTGTGTAGGATTTGTTGGCACTCATATTTCTTGGAGCTTTCATAGACTTTATCCCATCTTCTAGTATCATAAAATCAGGTCTAGACTCAAATTTCAAGTCCTAGTTCCTCAAGTGAAATCTCAACTCATCTCATCATTCATGCAGTTGTGCAAGTGATCACATTCTTAAAGGGTAGAGATTAAGTGTGCAATATAGCACTCACATCTTTCAAACTAGGGAAGCGTGGATTATTAAGTCTCAAACCATAATGACTGAGGTTGATTAACTCTGAAACAAAGGACCTTAAAAACTCGTCTTTCTTTCATTCCTCAAGTCTTGACTGATAATGAAAATGTCAAGGATAAAACCCTAAGTTAGTTGCTTTTGTTTTTTTTTGATTTTTTTGTTATACCTGCCAATTTAAAATTGGAAACATGTACTGTATACAAGAAAAATTTGTGTAGTACACACAACTTATACCCATACCCGAATTTTGATGTAAACAATTAAAGTGTGAGCTATGGATAAAGTATATTGAATACACACCCCCCTATACTTAGCTAGGGCTTTGTCCTCATGGCACAAAGTGAAATGTAGACATAGCTCATACTTAGTATAGTTGAGCGAAAAGAAATAAGAAGTCATCTCATCCCCCATACTCAAGCTTTTGAGAGCCTAAGTATAGTAGAGGAGCAAGAAATGAGGCGGTTGAGGGTGAGAAGAAAGAACATGAAATCCATCTCTTTAATATGGTCATATTATCATAGTATAGGAGGTGGAAATCGAGCTATCAAAAATCACAATCTTTGAATGTTGTGGATAAATTTTTACTCGGTAAGTCTACCAAGGTCAAACATAGGGAACAAAGATTTTTAGTTGTGTTAAATTAATTTAAATAATTAACTAAATGCAAAATTAATTTCTATGTCAGAAAATTTAATAAAGAAATGCATTGAAAGAGTTGTAATGCGATGATGAATATGCAATGCAAAGCGGTAGACAAGCCATGTATCTATGATTTTTTAAATTTTAATACAATAAAAATAATAAATATCCTCAAAATTTAATCACAGTTCAAAAGGTACAAGAGAGATATTAAAATTAATCCCAAACTACATGCGAGAAGATCAATAGATCAATTTATACTCCCGCAAAAAATACCAGTGATAATTTTTAAGAAGAATATCTATCCTCGGAATTCTTATGATTTATTCCTCAAAAAGATAATCGATTAATCCACAGAAATAAATCAATTATTTCTCTTTTAATAAGTCCATGCATAGATTAATTATTAGAAGAAAATGATTAATTATCAAAGAGAATTAATCAAATCAAATTTCTTCTCAATTAAGTCCCCTGCAAAGATTTAATCCTAAAAGAGAAATTCACAATAATTAGAAGAGGATTAAGCAAATTACAACCCTCAATAGATCCCCATGTAAAATGATCATCAATTTTCTCAATAAAATAAGGCACAAATATATCAAAGATGAGCCTGCATAAATCGAGAGATTCATCAAATAATCATCATTAATAAATATCCTTTGATCAGTCCACAAAGTTTATAAAGTGATAGAGCATTGAATAAGCTTTAAATGACATATTATATGTTAAAAATGAAGTTCGTATAAGAAATTTATGCTAAAATAAAAAGTCACGGATTAAAGTGCAATAAAAGTAAATAGTTTTATCTCAAACTAGCTCTTAGAGGATTATCTGCAAATATCAAAACTTCTAGGGGTTTCCTATAATTTTCCCCAGCATAGCACGTAAGCACGTTGTCTTTAACTGTTGGTACTTAAATGTAAATCTGGAAAGTCGGAGGGTGTGAGACATAATTTACCCAGAAAGCACGTGCTGGGTATGTGCTCTCAACTAGGGGGCATGGATATAATTTCTTGAAGAAGCATAGGTGTTACTGTAATTTTTCCTGTAACACATGTGCTATGCACGTGCTGTTGATGTCACTAAGTATGGGTGGCGGTGGTGCGAATACCCGGAAGTTGGAGGGTTCGTCTACAAATATTCCTTCGCGTACGCATAAAACATGTGTGTCGATGCTCGGGTGTAGAGACGACGGTTCAGATCCATGTGGCGAACATCAGGTGGTTCGGTTGGCGAGGTGAAGGCTTAGTGGAATCCTCAGGTACTTGGATGAGGTATGGTACCCAAGGCACCATGTGGAGACAAAAGACGGTCCGGTCATTCGAGGCGGAGGCTCGGCTCACCCGAGCCCCGAGGTTTGAAGGGAGGCTGGTGTGGTGGCTTCTGAGCTGTTGGATCAAGGGTTAGCCCTTGATCCAATGGTTGTTGGAGGTCGAGGGCAAGGCGTGAAACGAGCCGAGGCAGGGGAAGAGTAGGTCGTGGCGAGTGTAGTCGGTCGTAGGTACGAGAGGTGAAGGGTGGCACGACTGCGGGTCGACGATTCCCGTGACCTGTAGGTGGTTAAAGAATGAAGAAAATGGGGGAGCAGGTCTCCTTTTTGTAGGCGAGTGATATGAGTTTGATGTCCGGCCTGATCGAGGCCAAAATGAGGGGGATCTGGAGGGTAGAAAGGGGAAGCAGAGAGGGAGGCCTATGAGGGCGAATGATTCTAGAGATAGTTTTTTTGTTGCATTGAGTCGAAGTGGGAGAAGGTGAAGCAAGGTCTCGAAGATGACAAGATACCTGGGGGCTTGATGAACGCGAGAGGGTGAGCGGAGATGTGAGTCGCCTTTGATGAGGAGCTTTGAGCTCCAAGTGAGGTCTTAGCTCAACAGATCCCGACGATCAGAGACTTGAGCTCATGCAACACGATCAACCTATTATAGACCAGGGGCTATGCTCCCAGTTGTCACCTCCTGCATGTCTTTGAGCTTAAGGTAAAAATGGCAGATGGCGTGACCAGCTGACGATCGTTGGATTATAGGAGAGACAGAGAGAGGGTAACTGTTGGAGGAGTCATGATGAAGAGGGTGATCGTAACGGTTGTAGGAGAGGTTCATGGGCAGCGGTTATGGGAGGTGGAGGAGCGAGTGGCGAAAGGCGTTGCAGGAAGGAGGGGATGGTGATGGGTCACGTGCCTATTAGGCTAGGAGGAAGTACAGGGTACGACATGCATTGTGCCCGTACAGAGAGGGGGGTGCCACATGTAGAGCACGTGACCAGGAGAGGAGTGGAGAGAGAGGGGAGGAGATGGAGAGACAGAGAAAGGATGAGAGAGAAAATGCAAGGAAAGGAAATAAATAAATAAATAAATAAAATAATAGAGTTAAAAATTAAATAAATATTAAATAAATAAATAATAAAGACTAAAAAATATTAAATGAAGTTAAAACAAAACGTAGTCAACATAAAAGTTGCTCATCTCGACGAGGTCTACAACTTTTGTGAAGGACCCAAAATCAAAATAGGTCGTTTGTATAAAAGTATTTTTGATCGTACTCTAAAGATAATAAAATACCGTGTTTTTACAATTTATGATTTTTTGTATTTTAGTTTGATTTTAATTAGTAGATTAATTTATAAACAATATATATAATTAATCTAATTTTTATATATTTTTTATAGGTTAGAAAAAGGGAAAATAAAACAACAAAGATAAAATATATACAAATTATACAAAGTCAAATATTTTTTATTTCTTTTGATTTTTTCTCTTTTTTATGGATTTTAATTTTTGATGCCATGTTAGTTAATTAACCAAAGAATAATTTGGAGAATGAATTAGGTTAAATTGATGAGTATTTGCACATAAAATAATATGTTCAAAAGCACAAGTTATTTATTTACAAAATTAACCCGGTTGTTAATGAATGATAATTTACACAATTTAGGGGATTTATTAGTGAATTATTAAGGGGATTTTGCTAAAAACCCCATATAGAGTAGAGATGAATCATGGATTTATCAATGGTTCATCAAGAGTCTGAACAAAATCATAAATCTTTATGGTTTCTTCTGATATTCCACCTACGTGAAACTTTCTTGAGCACATACATGGATTTCTTTATCTTGCATACTTTGTGTTCCTCAGTTATGAAGCCATGGAGCAGCTCCATATACATATCCTAGTCAAGGTATCCATTGAGGAACTTCATCTTGACGTCCATATGCCAGATATCGTAGTCAAGATATGCATTGATAGCTAGCAGTGCCCTAATGGACTTAAGCATAGCCACAAGAGAGAATGTCTCATCGTAGTCGATGCCTTCTCTCTGTGTGTAACCCTTGGCTATGAGTCGTTCTTTGAAGGTCTCTATCTTCCCATCAGGTCCCCTCTTTCTCTTGAAGATCCATTTACACCAAATTGATTTTACCCCTCTAGGTGGATCCTCTAGGGTCCATACACCATTTTTGTGCATGTAGTCTATCTCAGACTTCATTGCTAGCATCCATCTACCATTGTCATGATCCGCGAGCACTTCATCAAATGAAGTTGGATCATTATCAGTTTCACATGACACATGGATCCATAACTTTCATGTGGTGCAACCACCCTCGAACTCCTTCGAAGAGGTACGAGTGTTTCATCTTTATTTACATCTTCAGTTTCTAGTTCAGGAAGCTCAATATCCTCAGGGGATTCAATGAGCTCCTTTACTTCATTATTGTCTTGACTCTTAAGGAAATTATCCTCCATAAATTTTACATCTCTAAAGATAAAAACTTTCTGAGTCTCAGGATCATAAAGTTGGTATCCAATTTCGTCCATTACATACCCAATGAAGTAGCACTCTCAAGTGTGAGATTCTAGCTTACTTGTTTCCACGTTCTTCGCATGGACCACGAATCTCCAAATCCTCTAGTGTTTTACATTGGGTTTGATACCATACCAAATCTCATGATGATTTTTGCTACATATTTGCTATGAATCTTGTTTAGGATATATTGCGGTCTCTGTTGCATATCCCCAAAAATTAAGAGGCAAATGTGTATTATTCATCATTGAATGGATCATGTCCATGATGGTCCGGATGCATGTTTCAAAAACAACATTAAGTTGGGGAGTTCTAGGAGGAGTGAGATTGGAGACAATTCCTTTCTCATTGTGGTATCCTTAAATTCATCTGATAGGTACTCACCAACTCAGTCAGATCAAATCTGTTTAATCTTCTTATCGATTTGGTTATCAACCAAAGCCACGAACTCTTTAAAATTTTCAAAATTTTAGATTTATGATGTAATAGAAAGATAAATCTGTATCACAAATGGTCATCAATAAACGTTAAATAATATCGATATCCACTTTTGGATGGTGGTACTGAAGGGATTACATACGTCGGTTTGTATTAGGTCAACAATAACCTCCCACTGTGAAACCTTGTTACAAAAAGACGTCATGGTCATTTTACATCGAATACAATGTTCGCTGGTAGGTAAAGTTTGGACCTATAGAAAATCTATGGGTCCATCCTTTATCAATCTGTTAATCCTATCAACAGACAACTGACTGAGCCTTTGATGCCAAATCATGTTTGATTGATTTGGACACACGTAAGGTGAGCTGGTATAGGACCAAATTGTAATAATATGAAAGTTCAAGGGTTCCTATGCAAATTTTACACAAAATTTTTCATTATATAAAATATTTACAATACTAATAGATAAATACAAAAAAACAAAGAATATTTACCAAATTAGTCTCCACGTATACGATATCCAACGGTCGAAGTTGATCCACTTAATTGTTTGGACAACTGGGATTGCGTGATACCTGTTCGTTGATCCAAGGCCTAGATTAAATCTTGGCTCTCATTTTATGGTTGAATCTAGCATTGATCCGGCAATGGTCTTCAAATCTGAAGCTGGGACTGGATCCAATGGTTGCTTCTCTTCCCCAAGCCCAACGAGTTGCTCCATCTGTGAATGA
Source organism: Ottelia alismoides (assembly GCA_037367405.1). NCBI lineage: Eukaryota > Viridiplantae > Streptophyta > Magnoliopsida > Alismatales > Hydrocharitaceae > Ottelia > Ottelia alismoides. The sequence goes on from JAZKJV010000777.1 coordinate 712,409, forward strand.
TGCTGCTCATGTGGTCTACACATTCAGGAGAGTGGTTTCTAACTGCGGATACCCTCAGAAAGGTTCAGGACCCTATGATGGGGTTCTGGAGCTCAAGGAAGAAGGAGGGCACCTAGAGGTGTTGTCTCGAGTCAGCAACCCCTCATATGGGGTTTTCCAGTTGTTGAAACTGCATAGAAAGATTGGTAAGGTTCCAATGAAGACAACTCGGATTTTATTTGATAGAATGACAAAGTGATGAGGTGGAATGAAGAGGTCCGGTGAGGCAACGAAGGAGGACCTCGAAGGCTTGATTCATGCCAAATTAAGATGGATGAATGGTTTGAGATGGTACATAAGATGCCAGGGAACGAGAGTGAGGTGGATTGGTGGGTCAATACAGAACAATTCACGATGATTTCAAGTTGGAGTCGAAGCTCTAACTATCGACAAATTGAGATATTAAACCAATAAACTAAAATATGGATGGAACTAAGGCTAAATCTGAGCTACAAATTGAAAATGTCATCTAATTTAACTACTCCTAGCAGCTCAACAAGGGTGTATACCTAGAGCAAACGAGTTGCAGCTGGATGAGCTTCCAGCTATGGCAGACCACACTCTAGCGCCTCCTTCTCCTCGCCACAATCTTTACGAGCCATATGTTGTCACCAGGTAGCTCTAGCATGGTGTTGGGGTTACAAAGGGCCAAGAGGGATCAAAAGGTTAAAAGGCAGCAAAGGGTTTTATTTATAGATATAGCGGAAGAAGTTCAAGAACCTAGAGTTTTGATTGATTCGGGCCATATACAACCGATCAAGAGATTAGGCATGGCTTAGGGTTCTATCGATCAGGGTTTGCGTGAGAAATCAAAGGGAAAGGGGTGATGGATAAATCAGGAAAAGGGGTAGAAGACAACTCTCGATGGCTCTGACATGTCAGAGGCACTAAGAGGGGTAGTTGATCAGAGGCCAACAAAAGGAGTGGCTCTATTGGGCCGCGTCAGCCTGCTATGAGACAAAATAAGGAAGAAAAGAATACATTAATAGAAATAAAATAGCAAATGAATTAATTAAATAAAAGTTAAAGTATGAAAATATTTATTATTTTTTAACTAAATTTAATATGATTTTTATTTATTTTTACGTCATTATTTATAAGGTGTTACTTTTTATGAGTATAAACATAGGTATAAATATCTATATTGAGTATATTTTATATTTTATATTTTATTTAATTATTGTATTTACATATTTCATATATTTATACTATATTTAAAAATATATTTACATATTTTTATTTTATTTTCTGATTTTATTTATTTGCTTAAGTAAATAGGGGTATGTATATTATAGTATAGTCTATCTATATACTTTAATACATTATTAATTTTAATATATTTTTGTGCTTTTATTTTATGTGCATATTTTATTGTGTTTTTAATAATATTTACAAATATTTTAAAATACAAGAAAACTTAAAATATAAAGAATGAATATATTGAATATGATATACAAGTATACAGTACAATAGGGACCTAAAAGTCAACTTTGCATCTTAACTCTATTTTTAATGGAATCACCTTCATTAAGTAGATAATCAAATTTTATGAACAATAAAGTGAGTTTGGTTGATTTTGAGTTTGTATGGAGGAGATACATGTATGGGAAGTTTTGTTTGCGTCTTTTTGTTCAGTGTATCCCAAGGCACATCGTGTATTATTTTTATTTGCATTAATTTTTTATTTTTCTTTGTATTTTTATGTACAACTTTCATGTTGAGGGTTTTGTTATTTGAGGTGTGTAAAAGGAAATAAAATAGGGTACAAAAATTATTTATTGATGAATAAAAATTAGGGTTTATTGTGTATTATATGTACAATTCATCTGCCTTATCGTCCTCTATTAGCCTCGGGATCTAGGATCATTCTGAGTCTTTGACACTTCATTTCTTTTTCTTTTCTTTCATTCATTATTTTATTCTTGAAATGAATATATGTATTTATACAATATTTATCAATCAATTATTGAATGTCATTTTGTACAAATCAATGCTATATACAAGTATTTAACTAGGGATTTAAGGTCAAAATGAAAGAACAAAGGTGATGAAATGGAGATTCATCAGAAGTATATGATTAATAATGTCTCCTAATGATATAACCCTCGGAAGGATTAAGCTTTGAGTTTATTTAAAGTCTTCCCATATGTAAGATGCGTATTATTGTGAATACTCTGCGTTGATGTGATCATAATAGATTATATACCATTACAATTCCATTTAGAGGAAATGATGAAATCGAGTAGATTTAAGTGATTATCTTTTGATGCTAAATGAATGAGCACTAATTGGATTAAAGCTCAATTCATAGAACTAATATCTGGATTCAAAGAGTTGGGAATTGATATGAAAGTGTTCAGAGTCACTTGGAGAAATGGTTTAAAAAGTAGCAGATTGGAATTTTTCAAAGTGATTTACACCATGATATTAGATATAAATATAATTATCATGTCATCATGCACTGTCTACATATTTTTAGTGACATTATCTCCATGTATATGCAAATGCTACACACGAGCCCCAATTAGATCAGGTGTTATACATTGAGAAATTACCTATCAAGATAATAAATATTTATTATGATTGATAATCAAATTGAGAGTATGTGAATATGATTCATAATATTGGTAATTAATATAGATATGGATCCATAATAACTAATATGAAAATGATTCATCTTTATTTTTAGACTTATGTTGATTCACTTAAATTAATTAATATTGATGTGAATTGAATTCACATTATCCAATAAATTAATACAAACTAGATTTGCATTTTATTATTTATAATGTATTGAATTCATTAGTTGGTAGGAACATTTTATAATTATCTTGTAAATAATTATCCTATAAAATTCATAATTATTTAAGACCAAATTTATAAAGAACTTGATTTATTAAATGAAATAAATAAATAAGAAATATTCAACTTTTCTTCTTCACATATGATCGTCCATACGAGATAATGGGAGAGAGAGGATGTTTTTTTATCTTTCATGATCCCATCTATTTATTCTAATTCAAAAATAAGAGAATCATATTAATACTTTGAATTTTAATAAGAGATAAAGTAGAGAGTCTTGACTCTTCACTTCATCTCTCTCGATCATCCACATGTAGAGAGGCTTGGCCTTTTTAATGAGCGAGTATTTTTCCTACTCTAACCAATATCCCTCCTCTTCCTATGGGAATCGAGCCTTCTTCACTCCCCACTTCTGGTCTCTCGCTTTAGTCTTTTCTAGCCCTAGCCCAACTAGCCTTGGACATCCCTTAGTGTGACTATTGACTTTTCTTCTCCCCTAATATAGTGTGTTCCCCATGCTTGGAAGAGAGAGCTCGGATCTTTTTGACTAATCGCCTAGCTGCTGCAACTTCTATCTCTATTCTCAGAGTAGGAGGTCAATAAGAAATTTGATTTCAGAAGCTGACATTACAAATAGTAAAGCCTTGGAATAATATGAATAATTTAATCTCTCAACAAGTTGTCTCTAGTCCTAAGAAGATATAGGAGAAGAGAATAGAGAATAATTATCTTTAGTGTCTCCTTAGTTGTGCCCCATATACTCCACTAAATATACATTCAACATCCACTATATAACCTCCACTTTCTTCTCCATTGGCTCGACCAATGCGAAAGGATCCACCTTCTTCACCATGCTTCATATCCAAGTAGAAGGACTTGAGTTACTGAGATGGAATCGGAAGGTAGAGATTACTCTATAGCTCTTTTTGCATGGACAACTTGATGGAGAAAAACTCTCTAGTTTGTAGGAAGAACCACGAGTCATCGTCGTGCCAGCAAGTACAAGTGTCCTTCGGATTAGGGTTAAGTCAGAAGATATCTTATTTTAATGACCCGTGCATCAAAGATAAATTTGTATACTCTTGTGATATAGGAAAATGGTGCAAAAATAGTTTTTGTTACCATGTTGTTTCGCTTGTGCAATCTTTTTATTATATGATTGCATTGCTGCTCATGGAGTGAACACATTTCATTACTAATTTGATTCGTATTTTCAACATTTCTATGATATGTGAAGCTAAGCCTCCTTTCAGGAGGATGCACATGTATTAGAAATACTCGAGGTTGGTGGAACTGTGATGGATTGTATATCATGATCCTTCCATTCCGAGAGAATGATGTAACTATATATATTCTAATGGATTCGCTTAAAGATAATTTGAATATTTTGGATTAAATCTCAAATTGATTAGCCTTTCCAAATGGTTTGGACATCAATGCTAAAATGTTCAGATTGATTAGTGATATGGTTTTATATATATATATATATATATATATATATATATGTATAGTTAGTCAGATATTTTTTATGATTATTATCCCTAATATCATATTTGATCTTATATTAAGTCATTATACGTGATTATACTATCTTTTTACTATTATCTCCATTAGTTGCATACTCAGAGCATACCTAATGTGATTTTGATATCCCTATCCACAAATAACACTATCAAGGATTTCGATATCCATGTCATGAATTGGGATATCCACTTATTGTTGGATCATGAACAAATCAGATTAGTTGAATTTACATGAACCATGCATAGAGCTAGCCATGATATAGCTATTAAAGAAATTTGAGTTTGGATAGTATGATAGAAATATATGTGTAGACTCATTGGTCGGGTATGTGAATTTGATTCACATGTCATTGGAGCAATGTATGTGAATTAGATTCACATAATATTTTAATGAATTTTATTTATTTAAATCAAGGTTTAAATATGATCCATAGGAACTACTCCAAGTTAATTTGACATTAAGTGGTCAGGTTTCGACCCTGACCACATTGGTGGTCCACCCCCTCTATATAAGTGAGGATGGATGGCTACCACAAGGTTTAGAGGAAACCTTGATGCTACCCACATCCTCACTCTCTCTTTTCTCCTTGGTTGTCCCTCTCTCATCTCTTCTTGTCCATTGTTGGCACAAGTTTTTCCATAAAGAATATCGCGTGCCATTTTGCGTGCATGGATTGAACAAGAGCTTCTTATTACAACGTTCACAGTGGAGGTGTGAAGTATCCCCTTGTATGTGTGGAAAAAAGGACATAGTTTACTTGTTGGTGAATGAGTTGCACGATTAATCCTCGTACCCATGTGTTAATCTTGCATGCTATGATAGGAGACCTCTTCTATTAAGGTTCTTGCACTTGCGAATGTATAAATCCCATACCTCGTGGTGTGATGAAAGGAACATAAAAAGTTACTGGTCACATCTCGTGGTGCGTAGAAAGGAACATGAAAAGTTTCTATCACCGTGTAATTTTGCAGTTTAAAAGTTTTTATTGCTATGCACCATTGGATTGCTTCCTTATCGTATTTGATCTAATTCTTTTTCTTGCATCTTTTGTGATGCAGAGGTTCAACATCCATAGTGTTGACCACCATGTTGATTGAGTCACCATGAGACAGTTGCGATTGCTTCATCATTTATTTGATTGGAGTTTATCGTCCACCAACAAATAATTATATCATCAACAATGTACATTCCTTCTTTGAATCCGCCCCTTGAACACAAACATTGGCCCCTTCGTTGATATGCTTCTGGAAACTTTTTTTGAGCTGTTGACCACCATTACTCTGATCGTTAAGTTATTTTATTTATTTAGTGAACTTTTATTAATTTTAATTTTTTGTATTTTCTCCTCTGTCCTAGTGTCGTCGAAACTATCGTGATGGTCTGTATCTGATGGTGAAATTGTTGACTCCTAAAAGATTATACCGTGACACGCTGCTCAAGGAAGATACCCCCAGAAATGGTAGCAAACTCGCCTCACTTGGACATCTAAGCTCGCGAAGATACAGGACATCCACATGACTATGAAGCCAGATAAAAGTCTAACTGAAGATTGCCATACTTCAGGGAAGGGGTCAACTTCTGCAAACTTGTTCACTTATTTTCCATCCTTATTTCTGCTTATTCCAGAACCGAAAGCCCCCTTAGAAAATTCGTAAACATGGTATGGTTGGGTATGCGTGAACGAACATGCTTGATTAACATCATCCTTCCACCAGGAAAAAATCCTGGACCTCCCAGCAGCAAGCCCAGATTGAACATCCATAATTAATTCAACTACAGAGCCTAGAAAGAAGAATTGACTTCGAACCAGTAAGCCTAATTGAATATCCAAAAGCAATAAATTATATGCATTTGCATACGTTGATCTATATACAAATTAAAGCACGGGACCTTAAATTTTATATCAAATCGCATAGCAATTTTACAACAATAGTAACTTCCGTGACATGGTCAAATTTACACAATTGAAAACATGACATCAAACAAATTTTACATCAGTTTACATCACAATTTTACAACAGAAACTTATGCAACATGAACAAACTCCAACCAAAAATGACCGTGGAGCATATAAATATATGTTATTTTACATCACGCTTTCACAACAATGGAAACTTCCGTGACTCCACAGTATGATACCTTCCCCTGCAACTGCGATGCGCATTTTTCTATCGTTATATTTCCTCTGCCATATAACTTTGAGGTCGTTTGTCTTCGGGCATGTAGAAACTTTTATGACTTCAAAATGTGCATGAAGTCAATATCAGAAAAACATTCTCTATAGCCCCAGTTCCTTTTTGAGTTGTGCTAATGCAGCTTCTATCTCGTCGATGCTATCTTCGATGGTGCTCTCCTTATTCACACTGCTTTTTGGACCATTGCTAGCTCGAGTATAGAAGCTGTTTCCCCCTTTAGGCATACTGACATCATCATCAACGTTATCATCGACAATCTTGAGTTCTTTCTCTAAGAACTCTACAAATTCTTCTCCTATGTCCTGTCAAAACACGAATCTTCAAATGAACTCTGAGAAAAAGCCATCCTTCTAACTGATGAGCTGTGTTCAAAGATGGCAAGGAAACATTGTGGATCGGGTGCAACTTACTGCTAGTTCTTCCCACAAGCTTTTAGGTTTTTCTTGTGAGTTAAGACTGGACTCCCAGTTCTGAAATTCTGCTTGCATGTCCCTGAAGAAGTCCCCTATAACATTGACACCAAGAGGTCACGACAAAAACAAAGATACAAAATAAATTGTCAACAGGAAGAAGAAATGCTAAAACTTGATGTTTATTCTATACTTTCGGATTGATAACAAGGCAAATCTACCTATTGTTATTTGAACATCTCTCATAAAATTACCTGCAGAAGAAAGGGAAATAAGAACTGAGATTTGATCTGTCGCCAACATATTTGCAGAAGAATTCAACATGTATGCATAAAGTTCTAAAATTCAAACATCAAAGCAACCAACATCCAAATTCTACTGTAGCCTAAATGGTTTGTTTCCAAAGATAATGTTGAAGAGAAGAGAAATGATATTCTTCCATTTGAGACTATAGCCCTCATGTAAAGAAGCTAGTGAAGAAGTTCAAAAACAGCCCATAGCGGGCAAACAAAAAATAAACCAATAAAGGCAGAGTAGAATAGAGAAACAAAAGCACATCTCAACCATAACCCTCAAACTCCAATCGTGCTCATGCTGAAAATATAACAGTAAATGCAACACAATTTTCACCTCAGAGTTGACATTTGTGGCCTATATAAGGCCCTTGGAATCATATTTTTAGTACAGAGCCAATGTGTCTCAGCATGTTTGGTCTTCTTATGAAAGGTTGCATTGTTAGCCATAAAAGTGAATACAATTTTCACATTGCATCTCTTTAGGAATATGAAGGTCACTTATACCATAGATACCCACATTAGTGATGATGTTGCATGAGTGGAAAGCTAAAATAAAAGTGTTAGAGTTATTTGATTATATCTTTGTCAATCATGTAACCCCTTTGGGGGCTCTTATTTAATCATCTCTCTTTTGGGCTGTAGGGTTTACAACTATATAAGAAACCATATAACTCTTGGATAAATCATTCCATTCATTTTCAATTCTTCTCTACATGGTATTAGTGCAGCAGTCCTAGACCAAGACTCATATCCAACTACTCACCGCTACTCCCCCAGCCCCTCTCAGCCACACCCCTCCGCCTAGGGCTTTGCCAACATCCATCGACCTTCGTGCAAGAGACATCTCCACCTCCTCCAAGGGCTTCCAGCACTTCGTGTGGAGACAACCTGCTGACGGCTTCGACAACCTCCAGCCCTCCGCCAGGGGCCTCCAATGCTCACATAGGGACACACCGCCTATCGACAGCCCTTCAGGGCAGCCAAAACCTTTAAGCAGTGCTTTTTCAGAGCCGTAAGCCCCTTTCGGGCATTGGATCTCATGCAAAAGTCGATCCACGTGCTTGACTGAATGGATAATCCTTCTCTTTGACCTCTACGACTGACCATGATGGTATCAAATCTATCGAGACCAAACCCCTATACACTATGTTTTCTATGATGGTATCATGGTAGAGGGGACTACTATCAAACTCAAGGGCACTGACAACTATGTCCTTTGGTCTCAGACCTTCAGGGTGTTCATTGGTAGTTGGAGCAAGATCTCTATTCTCACAAAGGATCTGCTAAAGGAAACTGACAAGGACTACGAGTCCTGGCTTAGGGACAATTATCAGGTCATGATGTGGCTGACTAACAACGTGGAGTCTCATATTACAGTGAACCTTATGTACAAGGATACCACAAAAGACATGTGGAATGAACTGATACATACTTACTCTCAGCAGACTACAAAGTCTCGTCTTGCCGACATTTATGTGTGCATTTGGCTTGCATCCCATGAAGAGTCCATTCTTGTGAGTACTATCGCCTCATCACTGGTATGTATGAGGAACATGCCATCTTCAAGACTGCCTATTGTACTAAACATGTAACAGAGAGATCAAAGTGGTAGGTCTACAGATTTCTTACTGGTTTATATCATCGCTATCATATTGTGAAGGACTAGTTCCTTGCATCTAATATTCTATCATCCATCAAGGTCATCTTTGGTCATTTTCAAGAGCTCGAGACTTCTACATGCCACACTTCCCTTCTGCATCTTGCAGAGAACTTTGCCTTCCTCACCTCCTCGGGAAGAGGCGGCCGACACGGTTATCGTAGTGGACAAGGCCGCATCCCAGTCGTGGTCGTGCCCATGATTCTAGCAATGGTTGCAATCGTCATTTTGGTTATCCTCAGTGCATTTACTTTTAGAGATGGAATCACCCCTTTAAACGATGTTGGGTGAAGTGTGATTATCATCCTTTAGTCAATGTTGCTTTTGTATCTGACTATGATACAATCATACAACAGGGACACATACATCTTCTAATCAGGACTCTGATGGACAAACATTCCAACTGTCTGCACAGATTACTTTCTCTTGATGCAGTGACACCAAAACTATAGTGCTACTCCTATTAAGACTGCTACAACGCACCTGGCTACTACTTCAGGTACCATAGCAAACTCAATCACTGCCACAATACTGACATAGATTATTGATTGCGGTGCGTTAACTCATTTGACGATAGAAAGTAGCATGCTAACCTTCTCTTACCACTCTTCCATTGTGAAGTCAGTTCGAATTGCCAAGGTACCCATTCTCCTATTACCTCCCTTGAGACTATGGAGTTTTTCCTCCAAACTCAAGCTCACTGGAGTTCAATGTGCTCATGGCTTTCCTTTGAGCTTATTATTCGTCCATTAGCTTTGTGTTGAGCTGAGATGTCGAGTGATTTTTGACAAGTTCTATTGTGGTTTTCAAGGCACCCAAACAATGTAGATTTTTGGTGGGGGACATAAGAAGATCGGCCTTTACTACCTTAATATTATTACATATTCTACCTTTGTCGGTGTTGTCTCCATTTCCATTTACTCATTCCTTCAGCATTTACGGCTTGGTCATCCTTTTGCTAAATCTCTTTCCCAAATGTTTTCCAAATTATCATTTCTGAAGCCCTTTGAGTGCGAAGCATGTTAGTTCAGGAAATATCATTGGGCCTCCTTTCCTCCTATGGCTAAGCCATATCAATCATCACCCTTTTCTATGGTCCATTGTGATATTTGGGGGCCTTGTCTGGTCCAAACTAGCGATGCTCCAATATTTTGCAGTCTTTGTGGATGACTAACATATCTTCTTGGATCTATTTAATAAAGAAATGTTTAGATATTAATAAAATTGTCGAGACCTTTCAATTTATAAGAAATCTTTCTCTATTGTGTTCATATTATTACTCAACATGACTTGGTATCTTTCTTTTACTCTCATGGAACCCTTCATCAGACATCTTATTTGTATATCTCTCAGCGAAATGGGGGTAACGGAAAGGAAACTTCACCACCTTCTAGACGTTGTGTGTACATTGCTTCCTCACATGAAGGTTCCCACGATCTGCTAGGAGATACCATTCTCACTACCACCTATGATGCAAAAAGAATTTTGCAACGGTAGAGAAAATAATTTCGGTGGAAGAAATTTAGGGAGGAGGGGAAGAAGGAGAACGCGTGTCGATTACGCGAGGTTTAGGGAAGGAGAATCGTGAAGATCACATTGAGAGAGAGAGAAACAGAGAGACAAAGAGATAACTCAACTTTTCATATAATTTGAACGGTCCTTTTACAATAGATTACCAACCCCTTTATATAGGAGGGGTGGAATTACAAAAATAGAAGGTGAATCAAAGTTGAAATCTGACTCGATCTTAATAGATTTGAATCGAGATTCAAATCTACGTTATCCTAATTTGACTCTAATTCAAAATTCGAAATTCAAGTTTAAAATTGACTAACTAATTTCGAGATCACACGCGATCTCTTTAAATAAAATTGCGACGATCGAATAAACGTAAATAAAATTTAACGGATAAAAAATATCAAGCCCTATATTTTAATTTTGTACTGCATCAATTCTACTCCGCTTGAAAATTCGTTTCCTGACGAATTACTTTATCTTCGATGCTTGACGGCTTGATTTCAACGTTCTTGATCACCTTTTGGAAGAAAAGGTGTAGGGCAAACGGCGGAACCCAGATTTCTTTAGTGCGGAGGCCGGAGTCGTCAATCTCATATTGGAAGAACATATGTGGCGCAAATGGCGGCGTCCCCACGAACTTTGTCCCCTCCTTGTGGTGCTTGAAAAATTGATAGGGCATCTTCATCTCGAGCACCATGGAATTAGAAGAAGCCATAGAGAATGAATGGCACAATTCTAGGATGAGAGGGGATGTGGGTAATGTCATAACCCACAGGTTCCTTTTATAGGCAAATCCCATACTCCTATTCATATTTGGAGAAGGTAGCAGCCCCAAACTCCCCTTTTTAGCCTTTGTCTTAAATTTTTTCTGCTCCAGGGGGTAGAACTGTAAATTTACTATCCCTTTATTTAATGCAATGCCTCCCCAGCTCCTACCAATTTTCACCGTTGAATAAAACTTTTCTGCAGGAGGGATTTCATTGAAATTAACCCAATTAAGTTTCCAGTCCCCAATATCACGTGATTGATTACTCGAGGGAGAGAAACCAGGAGGCTTGAGCGGCACTCCTTCCCCTCGTCTTGGGCAACGTCGAGCCCTAGGGCTTTGGTTTCTCTCCTGGCGGCGCCAACGACGGTAATGCAGTTGAGGGTTGTGCAATTGACGACGTCGAACTTCGTGCGGGCAACGAGGAGTGGCGCAAGGGTGGCGGTGGCAGGATGAAAGCCACTGGAGTTGAGGGCGACGCCGTCGCGTGTGGTAGTGTCGGCGATGTCGATGCGGAAGCTGTTGGCGGCGTGGGGGTCGTGTGGATCGACGACGGCACATTCGTCTTGAGGTGCTGGCACATGAGGCTGGGCTAGTTCTCCGACGGCGATGATGGCGGAAGCGGTCTGAATCGAGGGGCCAGAGGCGGCGCCGCCATCAAGAGTAAAGGTGTTGGTTACAACAACATCTGAGGTGGCGTTGGCCGCAGCGGTGTCGGTCGTGGTTGGTGCGTGCTCGATAGTATCTAGGGTTCAGGCTTTCGCTAAATCCGCCTTGGCTTCGGGGAAGACGGCCTGGCTCGTCGGGCTGAACCGAGGGTGCATATAGGGATGACAGTAATGCACAATTGTCCTGTGATAGTGTTACGGTCAAACCCAGCGCAGTTGATCGTGGTGATGATGAGGCCAAAGACTCTTGGAATGCAACGCAAATAGCCTTTCTTCTTTCATGGACAATCCCTTTGAATGCGAGGAGATTGTGGATTTTGTATCTTTCATCTGCGAGATCCACATCATATTTGATCTCCAGATCTATAATTTTTTCATTTTTTGTTTCCTGGACAGCAACATCGATTGCTAAAAATCCGAGGTTTTCGCATTCCTCATCCGCTGGATCTTCATCAAATATGGGTCCCAAATCTTCCTCTTCATCTTGTATTATTATTGTAATAAATAAACCTTCGGTGTGAATGAAAATACCTTCATTTTTTGCTTCAAAATCGGGTTGAATAGCAGCAACAGCGGTCTGAATTTTTTCGTTAGCAAGCAATTCTTCCTCGATTTGCGCGTATAATTATGCTTGCACCTTTACGCATGATATAAGTCGTTGTTGGAACTTTTGTTGACGCGCACGTGAATGCTTGCCATGAGAGAGATGACTCAAGTTGAATTGCATCCTCCAATAGTCGATATGATCGTCGAATCGTAGGAACGATTCGATTTCCATGCTCTGATACCAAATGATGCAAAAAGAATTTTGCAACGGTAGAGAAAATAATTTCGGTGGAAGAAATTTAGGGAGGAGGGGAAGAAGGAGAACGCGCGTCGGTTACGCGAGGTTTAGGGAAGGAGAATCGTGAAGATCACGTTGAGAGAGAGAGAAACAGAGAGACAAAGAGATAACTCAACTTTTCATATAATCTGAACTGTCCTTTTACAATAGACTACCAACCCCTTTATATAGGAGGGGTGGAATTACAAAAATAGAAGGTGAATCAAAGTTGCAATCTGACTCGATCTTAATAGATTTGAATCGAGATTCAAATCTACGTTATCCTAATTTGACTCTAATTCAAAATTCGAAATTCAAATTTAAAATTGACTAACTAATTTCGAGATCACACGCGATCTCTTTAAATAAAATTGCGACGATCGAATAAACGTAAATAAAATTTAATGGATAAAAAATATCAAGCCCTATATTTTAATTTTGTGTTGCATCAACCTACCTCATTAATAGGGTCTCATCTTCGATCCTCAAGGGGGTAAACTCTTTCTCACTCTTGTATCGTGATGAGGTGCCCTTTCCTCTTCCATTGAAAACTTTTTGTTGCGCAGCTTTTGTTCACAATTTTCAAATTGCAGATAGATTCTCCTCATGCTACTAAGAGTGTTTTTCTTGGCTATTCTCACACCCAAAAGGGTACAAGTTTTATGACTCACTGGTCAACGTTACCAAATTTTTGTTGATGTCACCTTTTTGAACAAACTAGCTACTTTATTCAGTATGTCACTGACATTCCCTTGGAGCCTCCACCACCTCCTATTGTCTACAAAGGAAGCACATTGTTCAGTCTGACTCAATTCATTATATATGCCTTTAAAAACTTGCATATGGGCCTTTATGGCCAAGCACTCTCCAGGTGGCTTTATAGACTGAAGGCCAGTCTTCCGACCAAGGGCTTTACTCAAACTTATGGAGTAGACTACTTTAAGACCTTCTCTATGTGGCCAGGATGGGATCCATTTGCAATATTCTCTCAGATGCTACCAACAAGAATTGACCCATCTTTCAACTCGATGTGAAGAACGCCTTGCTATATGGTGATCTTGAGAAGGAAGTATGCATGAAACAGCCACCATGTTACTCCATCAATGGGAAACGTGTGTGTGGACCTTTTAATGCCATTTATGCCTAAAGTAGAGTCAACGAGCATGGTTTGACACTTTACATTTTGACCATTGAGATAAATTCTCTTGGCTTTCAAAGGACGGCATCGATTACTCTGTGTTCGTCAGATGGAGAACTTGTGACACTATGATACTGGTAGTTTATGTTAATGACATGTTGATTACTGGTCATGATAAAGAATGCATTTTAGAGACCAAGGCATACCTTCAGAATGTGTTTGTCACCAAGGATCTTGTTCAGCTCAGATACTTCCTTGGCTGAGCTGATACATACATTAGAGGGATTGCATCTATCATAGTGGAAGTATTGCCTTGACATTCTTATAGAAGCTGGCCTATTTGGATGCAAACCATCTGGCATGCTACATGTTTGAGGATACTACACGATATAGAAGCCTAGTGGTCAAATTGTTCTATCTTTCGGTCACTAGGCCAGATATATCATATGTTGTGAATACATTGATAGGATGTTCCCCTGATCCTTCGATATATGAAGGAATATCATGAAAGGCCTATTCTATGGGGCTAACGACCACATTAACAACACTGCCTATGTAGATGCTGATTATGCTAGTTCTCCCAAGGATAGATGATCTACCACACGTTGTGCCATACTTGTTAGTGGCGACCTTGTTATATGGCGGAGCAAGAAGCATATTATGGTTTCTTAATCAAGTGCAGAGGATGAATACATGGCGATGGCTCAAGCCATTTGTGAGAATACCTGGCTTGTTTCCTGTCTACAGAAGCTTGGACTTTCTGCTATTATTCTCGTCCCTTTATACTGTGACAATAACTCTGTTACATGCATTGCCACCAATCATGTATTTCATGAGTGGACCATACATTGAAGTTGATTGGCATTTCATTCAAGATACAGTAAGAGGAGGGAAGATCAATAATCATATCTCTTAAATCTTCATCTTGTAGATATATTCATGAGGGCTCTACCGAATAAATGCATCTCTTGGTTGATTTCCAAGTTGGACATGATCGATTGATATGCTCCTACTTGAGGGTGAGTATTAGAATTATTTGTTATTTGATTCTCTTTTTATTGAGCCCTTTGGAGGCTTTTACGTAATTATCTCTTTTTCGGATTCTAGGATTTCCCCATATAAGAAAACCTATATCCTTTGAAGAACACATTCCATTCATTCTCAATTCCACAAAGAAAATAAAGACAACAATAAAAGCGTCACAACGTATCTTTGCATGGTTTGAGATGGTCTCAAAGGACTGTCCTACTCCACTTGGGAAAAGACCCAATGTAATCAGATTTACATAAAAATTACTCAAAGGAAAAAGAGGTTTAGAGCTCTTTATATAGGCCCATCAACATAGCGAAACCTACAATTAAGAAATATGGAAAACATGAGAATATTCGTATTGGATCTTTGAAATACGCAATTAACAATCTACTCAACACTTCCCTCAAGCTGGAGCTGGAAAAGTCACATATTTTTACAAAAGACAAAGTCTACACATATACGACCAGCTTGAAATAGTCGTTGTTGGGAGGAGTATTGCGCGAGGAGATCGCACTAGGAAGAGACCCATGATTGGAGTAAGGACTCGACGAAGATAGCTTACTTGAGGCAAATGGGTTAAAGTGTTGATTTTCATAAAATCAAGTTGAAGGCTCCATACAAATATTGAATGTGCAACATTGCACAGATATAGAGGTGCTCTGAGATGGATGGGATAACACATGGGTTGGATCTAGGCAGCGACGAAGATGATGGAGCCCTCCTAATAAAATAAATGCTTAGTGCTTCGTAGCATTGTTAAGGTTCAACGCCAATGGTGAAAGTCGATGCTAATTCTGATGTTAAGGTTTGACGTTGCTAGGGCTTCTCCCATTTGGGCTAAAAGGTGTAAAAAAATGGCGTTGCAACGGTGCTAGAGTGCACATCGCATAAGACACATGCCAATGTCATAGGTAGTGGAGAGAGATGAAGCCTCTCACAGTAGGTGTTTGTCCTGAAGTTAAATGTAGCTGAAGTCATTTGGTGGATGGCACCCCATGAGGTCAAGGTAATACCCCGATGATGTCAATGTCAGCATAATAGGTTTAGAGATACACGACGAGGTGATGGTGGCATTGTAGATTCTTGCAAATAAACATGCGAGACCCAATTTTCTTAGAGTCAATGTGGCAATGAGGGAATGGTGACATGATAGGAAAGATTAAGATGATATATTGGAAGCTTCACGGGGATCAATGGTGATAAGGCATGCAACTAAAAGTTTCCAACTTATCAGGTAACCGGTTGTAAAGATCCCCCAAGCACAAGCTTTAGATAATAAAAAAAGTCAACAAAATCAAATTGAGCAAACCCTAGAATTAGCTTCTTAGGATACCATGTGGAAAACTAAAATAAAGAGAGAGAGAGAGAGAGTGCAACCATACTCGAAATATAGATTTATGGGGTTCAAGATGGCCGCAAAGGAATACCTTACTCCATGAGAGAAGGAATCTAATAGGCTGAAATCTTCATAATCTTCTCAAAGAATACACGAGTAGGTGCGGGGCTCCTCATGGAGTCCCAATAAAGCATCCAAGTTTCACCGTAAACATTGTGAGACCAAATATGAAATTAGTAGAAATTGGATCTTGGACAAATCCAATAGCTCATCCAAATACATTCTAATAGCATGAGCCGTGGCTCAGTGCTCACAATCATCATCGGATCTATTTGTTGCATTTCGCTTCTTTCTCCTCCAAGCCACAAGGCTGTTCACGCAATGCCAAATCTTTTGGGAAAAATGAATGGCTTAGTCTATTCCATAAGCCCTAGGCTCTCTTATATAGGAGAGTAGCCTATGGGTAAATTACATAAAGAGGACAACAGAAAAAATAAAATAACGAAGAGGTACAGTTATTCTATATGCGTCAACACTCCCCCTCAAGATGGAGCATAGATATCAATCATGCTCAGCTTGGACGCACACTTCTGAAATGGGCCTCGAAGTAATGCCTTGGTGAAAATATCAGCAGTCTGATTCTCTGATGTGACGTGAGATGTAGCAATGAACCCCTTCTGAACCATGTCACGTATGTAGTGACAGTCAACCTCAATGTGCTTGGTCCTCTCATGAAAGGCTGGGTTGTTTGCAATGAACAAGGCGGCCTGATTGTCACATTCCAACATCATAGGAAGAGGTATATTAAGACAGATCTGCAAGTAAAGATTTCACCCACATCATTTCTGTGCTAGCCTGTGCCATAGCCCTGTATTCGGATTCAGCACTGGATCTAGCTACCACTGTCTGTTTCTTGCTTCTCCACGAAACTAGAGCATCTCCAACATAGACTGCAAATCCTGATGTGGACTTCCTGTCCTTGGGGCATCCTGCATAGTCTGCATCAGCACATGCCGTGATAGAGATCTCCTTTCCTTTCTTAAATAGCAAGCCTGCACCTGGGCCTGACGTGGTATTGCATCCATATGGGCCTGACGTGGTTGCTCCATGAACTGGCTCACACGACTCACTGCAAATGATATATCAGGTCTAGTGATCGTGACATACAGTAGTTTGCCTACCAGTTCGCTGTACCTTCTCTTGTCCACCTCTTCTGTGTCATCATCATAGAGCTTCATGCTAGGATCCATTGGTGTCGTAGCAGGTCGACACCCTAGCATACCTGTCTCACTCAATAGATCTGTAACATACTTCCTCTGCGACATTACTAATCCATATGGATTTCTAGCAAACTCTAGCCCCAGAAAATATCTAAGGACTCCCAAGTCCTTGGTGACAAACTCGGTCCCCAGCCTTTCCTTTGCCTGCTTAATGCCCTGCTCATCATCACCTGTAATCAAGATATCATCAACATAAACCATGATTACAATGATACCTCTAGCCGTCTTCTATACAAACAAGGAATGATCAGCATTGGAGCGTTTATATCCTTGTTTCTCAAAAAGATCTGAAAGCTTCTGAAACCATGCTCTGGGGCTCTGCTTAAGGCCATAGATGGCCTTATGTAATCTGCATACCTTGGAACACTCCCCCTCAACAGCAAAACCAGGTGGCTGTTGCATATAGACTTCCTCCTGCAATGTGTCAAGGTAATCTACCCCGTATGTCTGTGTGAAGCCACGTGCAACAAGGCGTGCCTTGTACCTGTCAATGGAACCATCTGCATTGTGCTTCACTGTAAACACCCATTTGCAACTCACCGGGCTGACATCTGGAGGTATAGGAACCAAGCTCCAGGTTCCTCTGGATTGAAGTGCCGCCATTTCTTCTTCCATTGCTAGCCGCCATCTAGCATCCTGCAAAGCATCATGATGATTCCGTGGAATATCTGTAGCTGAAAGTGCCAATGCAAACGTCCTGAAGTCTCCAGATAGCCTCTCAAAAGACACGGCTGCTGATAATGGATATTTGGCACAGCTTCTCTTCGGCTTCCGTAGAGCAATTGGAACATCCAAATCATCTGTATTCTCACCATGCTCCTACAATACATCCTGCTGAGAAATGTCGTCAGATCCATCAACATTAATATTTTCATTACATACCATAGGCGAGCTAGTTGACGGGTCAGGACCATGAGCTGGAGGAGGCCTGCGGGTGTAATGGAATGGTAGTGGAGATACTAGCGGTGGCGGTGGTGGTGGTGGCGGTGGTGGTGTTTATGGCGATGGTGGTGGTGGTGCCATTAATATGGCATCAGGAGGTATAGGTGGTAGTTGCATGTCTCCAGATGCTGAAAAATACATAACAGATTCAAAAAATGTAACATCTGCACTGATCATATACCGCCGACGCACTGGATCAAAACACTTGTACCCCTTTTGAGTTCTGGAGTACCCCACAAAGACACACTTGACAGCCCTAGGAGAGAGCTTGTCAGTGCCAGGAGACAACTGATGGACGAATGCGACTGACCCAAACACACGAGGAGTAAGAGCGAACAAATCCTTGTCTGGATACATGAGTGAAAAAGGAATCTGTTCATTCAAGACAGACGAGGGCATACGGTTGATTAGGTAACATGCAGTAAGAACTGCATCACCCCAGTAGGAGTATGGAGCATGACTCTGTATAAGAGATCTAGTGACATCAAGAAGGTGACAGTGTTTTCTTTCAGCAATCCCATTCTGTTGAGATGTATGAGCACAAGAGGTTAGGTGAATAATCCCTTTTGAGGAGTAGTAATTGGCCAAAGTGTGGGTGCATAACTCTAAAGCATTATCACTTCTCACAAGTTTGACAGATGTGGAGAAAACATTCTGAATTTCATTTAGAAAATGGATAATAATATTTCCTGCTTCAGATTTATTTTTCATAAGAAACACCCATGACACTCTCGAGAAATCATCCATAAATACAATATAAAACCTGTGTCCCTGATGATCGGGAACACGACTCGGACCCCAGACATCTATATGAAACAACTCAAATTTGGAGTTACTACTCAGACCTGGACGACTGGGAAAGGACGACCTGTGATGCTTTCCCAACTGACACGCCTCCATGGAAGGCCGTATCCCGATATATCGTCGATATATCGGCGATATATCTATATCGACAGGTCACCGATATATCGCGGATATGTCCGATATCGGGTATCGACATGCAAAAAAGCCTAGCCAAATCCCGATGTCGACGATATGGCGTCGATATATCGCCGATATATCGGCGATATATCGGTATCGACATGGTACCGATATCGATACCGATATCGATATGTCCTTCCATGCATGCCTCACACTGGATAGGTATGTGAGAGAGACCATAGGGTAGAACTCGACGCAACATCTGGAGCGGTAAATGACCAAAACGCAGATGCCACAGGAGAGGAGATACTTGTCCAGCAGGAGAGGATGTCGTTCCGGCAAAAGGGGTCTGGTTCAGACGGTAAAGGCCTCCTTGCTCATAGCCATGACCAATCACGTTGCCCGTACGGATGTCCTGAAAAATCAAAGAAGATGGATCAAAAATAGCTCGACAATGGAGATCCTTCGTAATCTGACTAATTGACAACAGATTCATAGAAAAATGCGATGCATGTAGGACATTCTTAAGCTGCATAGAAGATGTCAATCTAATCTCCCCCTGACCAGTGATAGGGGAATGCGTGCCATTAGCAATCACTACTGTCCGTCCTGGAGGGATCTGAGTGTATCCTGTAAGTAGACTCTGGTCGCTACATAGATGATGTATAGCGCCCGAGTCCATGATCCATGGCAGTGTATCAAATCTACTACTGTGGAGTGCAAGTGTACTACCTGAAGTACTAGTAGATGCAGAGGCAGAAGCAGCAGCATCAGTATGACTCTCTGTAGTCGGTGCTGGACCAGATGGTGGGATGATGCCCCTGAGGCGGGCAACTAGATCATCAAATCGTTGATCCAAGGTAGCAGCAGATGGGGGCTCTATCTGCTCAGCGGCTCGTGCAGATGCAGGGAATCCGTGCTTGGAATAGCATGTGTCTTCATTATGTCCGACTCGGTGACAATATGTGCATGTTGGCCTAGTGCGGCCACCTCTTCCACGAGGTCCACGTCCACGGCCCTGGTGATGAAAACCGCGACCTCTGGTTGCTGCCATGGCTGAGGAATTCTGACTTGCAGCAGTTGAGGGAACTGTAATCCAACTCAGTCTATGAAAGGCTTCCTCCATTGGCGGAATTGTAGAGTCGACCAAAATCTGCGATCGTGCTGCCTCGTATTCAGGATCAAGTGCAGCTAGGAACACGCCCACCATAGTAGCGTTCCTGTATGTCTTCTGCTGCTCTGGCATGGTTGTCAAGGGCATGAAGCTATATAGCTTCTCAAACATCCCTCTCAGTGATGTATAGAGATAATGTAGGGGGCGACCATTCTGCTTGATGGTGAAGATATCATGCTGGAGTTGCAGAATCTTTGTTTCGTTCTTCGCCTGGGAATATGTGGCCGCCAGAATGTCCCGCATATCCTTCGTTGTGGGTTGATGGAGGATATCATTGGCAATCTCTATTGCCAACGTGCCAGATAGCCAGACTTTGGCGTATGCGTCATCAGCCTCCCATGAGGCATAAGTTCCAGTCTTCTCATCAGGCTCTGGTTCGGTAAGAATGTGCTTCTTACCCGTAGACTTCATCATGCTCATGAACTGCATTGCCCACAGTTCATAGTTGGTACCGTCCATCTTGACAATAGGCGCTGGACCACGGAATGCGCCAATAGATGGGATATCTGCCTTGCTCTCCGACATATTGAAAATTGAAGACTGGAACGATTGACAAACAATGTTTCTTGTCTACAATACCATAGACGGGGGTAGTTGAATGTGTAGACTTCAAGCAACTATCCCCATGAAGACCTTCGTGTTAAGCCCTACACGCACGCAAGATGCACAGGTGGATGCACAGGAGATGCGTGCACGCAAGATGCACTGGTGCACTGGATGCACGCAGGAGGCACGCTGGATGCACGCTACAACGCGCACGCACGCAGGGGATGCGCAAGAGGCGCACCGGCGATGCACAGGCGACGCACTGGTGGTGCGCCAGAATGCGCAGGAGGCGCACAGGAGATGCGCACGGCTGCGCAGATCACAGGAGTTGCGCAAGACTGCGCACAGGCGAGCGATGATCACAGCCCGCGTGTGCACGATGCGCACGGTGGAGGCGCACAGCACGGGTGTGCGCAGGTGCGCACAGAGAGGGGCGGCGCCAATGGAGCTCGGGCGGCGCCGATGGGGCGAGAAGAAGAAGAAGAAGAGGGCGGCGGGTGTGGTGGGGTTAGGGTTAGGGTTTCAAGAACTCCGGTTTAGGACCGTCGCTCTGATACCATGTTGGGAAAAATGAATGGCTTAGTCTATTCCATAAGCCCTAGGCTCTCTTATATAGGAGAGTAGCCTATGGGTAAATTACATAAAGAGGACAACAGAAAAATAAAATAACGAAGAGGTACAGTTATTCTATATGCGTCAACAAAATCCAATGGTGGATTTCCTATCGGATAGAATTCCAACATAATTAATATCAATTTAAGCCATGACATGGAGTGTATCACTATTGATGAATGGCAGTCCCTTCACAAGACATGATTTTCGGTACTAAGGATCGCCAATCTAGAATCCTAATATAAATTTGGCATTTAATCCATAAATTCTCACCTTGCTCAATGCGAGAATGATGTCTGGTTTAGTAATACTTCAGAATCAACACCGTGTAGTATGCTTGGATCCACAAGAGAAAATGCTAGTTGTATCTTGGCATCCCAACCTTAGGATAGAGCAATACTGTGATATTCCACGTTTTCCATAGGAAATTCTGGCCCAAGTAAATATATAAGATATCCCACAAGACGAAGAGGTTTTACATCAATGATCCGCAGGAAATTATTCTCTGTAATGATGATATTATTAAGATAGATAAATAGAATTGTGGACAAACAAGCGCCACATACAGAATGTTTACGTGGAAACCCTCCACAATAGGAGGGTGAAAACTACATGGGAGGTTCCCTGGTGTTCACAGCAACAAGGGTTTTTTCCCTCTTCTATATAGAAAACAAAGGGGGAGTGAATTATATATATATATATATATATATATATATATATATATATATATAGTTCCCAACAAAATAATAGATCCTCACTCATGACCCATTTACACATAAGACAAGCATCTCAACACTCCTCACCAAGTTGGGCATGAACTGTGGAAGTGTAGAGAAAACATTCGTTCTATTCATCATAGCCCTAGAACTCTCTTTATATAGGAGAAAAGTTCTAGGGAAAATACATAGATAGCCGACATAAATAGGAAAATTACAGAGTAACATATAAAGAGAAATAATGTATCTCAACACTCTCCCCTCAAGATGGAGCATAAATATCTATCATGCTCAGCTTAACAACAACGATGAAACGGTCCCTTAGCAAGAGCTTTGGTGAACATGTCAGCAATCTGATCGCCTGAAGCAACATGAGAAGTGAATATAAACCATTTTTGAATCAAATGACGGGTGTAGTGGCTGCCAACCTCAATGTGCTTTGTTCTTTCATGACAGGCGAGGTTATTTGTTATAAATAATGCAGCTTGATTATCACATTGTAAATGCATAGGAAGAGGCACCTCCATTGTTAGGTCAGTCAGGACGGACTTGACCCACATCATTTCTGTGCTCCCTTGGGCCATTGCCCTATACTCTGATTCCACACTGGACTTGGCTACAACTGTCTGTTTCTTGTTCTTCCATGAAACCAACGAGCTGCCTACGAACACAGTGAAACTTGAAGTTGACTTCCTATCCTTGGGACGCCCAGCATAGTCTGCATCTGCACTTCTTGACACTGTCAGGGTTATGTGACAACGAGCTGCCTACGAACACACTATCCTTGGAACACTGTATAGAAGTCCTGCACCTGGAGAAGACTTGAGATACCTCAAGATCATGTTGACTGCATCCATATGAGACTGCCTAGGTTGCTCCATAAATTGGCTAACTTTGCTGACTGCAAACGATATATCATGCCTGGTAATGGTGACATACAATAGCTTCCCTACTAGCTCTTTGCATTGTCTCTTATCCACCTCTGTAGAGTCATCATTATATAGACGAACATTGGGATCCACTAAAGTAGTAGCAGGTTTGCATCCTGTCATACCCGTCTCATATAGGAGGTCAATGACGTACTTCCTTTGTGTCATTACCATTGCCTGCTAGTTTCTTGCAAATTCTAGTCCAAGAAGGTACCTCAGCTTACCAAGATCCTTGGTCACGAACTGTTGTCCAAGAAAATCCTTGGTTGCCTGAATTCCTTCGCTATCACTTCCTGTGACAACAATATCATCTACATAAACCAAAATAACAATAGTACCTCTCTGAGTTATCTAAACAAAAAGAGAATGGTCTGCAGTAGATCTGGCAAAATCATGTAGTTCAATCAACTCTGAGAGCTACTGAAACCAAGCCCTCGGACTCTGCTTAAGGCCATATATAGCCTTATAAAGTTTACACACCATACTAGACTCCCCTTCATCAGTAAACCCCGGTGGCTACTGCATGTAAACTTCTTCGTGCAGATCGCCATACAAAAAGGCATTCTTGTTATCTAGTTGGAAAAGTGGTCAATCCTTCGCCACAGCAACAGCAATAAGGATACGCAGTATAGAGTGACGCGCGGCAAGAGAAAAAATGTCTTGATAGTCCACCCCAAAAGTTTAGATGAACCCACATACAACCAAACGGGCCTTGTATCTGCCTTGCACAATGTTGAATAGTAAACACCTATTTACTGCCAACAACTGAAGCACCCGGGGGAGTAGAAACGACACTCCATAAGCCTCGAGACTGTAAGGCGGTCATATCCTCTTCCATAGCAAGGCGCCAAGGACCACTTTATAATGTCTCCTGATAGGATCTTGGTATCTGAACCGCTGATAAGGCAATAACAAACCTCTGAAAGTCGTCAGATAGTCGTGCCGAAGAGACATGAGAAGATAGAGGATGCAGCATACATGCACGTCTCTTCCGTCGTAAACCAATGGGTACGCCCAGGTCCTCTGTATCCTCAAAAGGAGTATCATCAACAACATCATGTACGCTCAAATCACCAGTGCCATCAGAAGAACTCAAATGCTCAGGACATACCTTAGTCAGGCTGGATGATGGATGAGCACGAGGCCGACGCTGGTAAAACTGTAGAAAGAAATTAGATGTGGCAGGAGGCGGAGACGGTGAAGGTGATGGAGGTGGTTGTGGTGGTGGAGGTAGTGGTGGTGGTATCGTTGGTGGTGGTGGAGTAGGAAAGACAAGAGGAAGTGGCATATAAACCTCTTCCCCGCGTTCTGACGAAGTGAGCTTGTCACCTGTAGGATAAAAATACATGATGGATTCAAAAAAAAAGTGACATCTGCACTAACATAGTACCTTCGTCGAGCAGGATCAAAACAATGATACCCCTTTTGGGTCATGGAATACCCAACAAAAACACACTTGACTGTCCAAGGAGAGAGCTTGTCAAGACCTGGAGATATCTGATGGACAAAAGCAACACATCCAAAAACACGAGGTGTGAGAGAGAAAAGATCCTTCTCGGGAAACACAGTTGAGAACGGAATCTTCTATCTCAGAATCGATGACGGCGTACGATTCACCAAATAACATGCAGTAAGAGCAGTGTCTCCCCAGTACAAATGAGTAGCACAACTTTGAATTAAAAGAGTTCTGGTGATATCCAAGAGATGGCGATGTTTCCTCTCAGCCACTCCATTCTGTAGGGACGTATAAGGACAAGATGTCTGATGCACAATACCATGAGATCCAAGAACTTGAGAGAGTCGTGTATTACAGAATTCAAGTGCATTATCAGAACGAATATACTAGACATTTGCAGAAAAAACATTTTTTATTTCATTAATAAACGACTGAATAATAGGACTAGCATCTGATTTGTTCTTAAGAAGAAAGACCCAGGATAATTTAGAATATTCATCAACAACAACAAGATAAAAGTGATGTCCTTGAAGATTAGGAACACGACTAGGACCCCAAATATCCAAAAAAATCAATTCGAAAAGATCATGACTACTTTGACAATGACGACTCTGGAAAGTGGACCTATGATGCTTCCCAAGCTGGCAGGCCTCGCGTTGGAAAGTAGAGCGAGGAGAAATCTAAGTACATGGCACAGCTTTTGCAGAGGAAAATGACCAAAGCGGAGGTGTCACATATACGGAGAGACAGAACCAATGCGAAGAGAGGAGACAACAACATATGGGGATTGCACCAGTTTATATAGGTCTTCTTGCTCACGGCCAGTTCCAATCACCCTGTCCGTCAATATGACACAGTTTAAACACAAGAGCAGATGGGTCAAATATGACACAACAATGCAATTCTTTGGTAATTTGACTAATAGATAATAAATTTATAGAAAATTCAGGAGCGTAAAGAACATTCTGAAGTCGCATTTCAGGGGTTAACTGCACCTCCCCTTGATCAGTAATGGGAGAATATGTCCCATCAGCTGTCACCACAGATCTACCTGACTGAGTCGGGCTATAGGTACTGAATTGTCCTCTATCACCATATAGGTGATGTGATGCTTCTGAATCTATGATCCACTCTGACAAGTCTGCCATGTAACAGCTAGTAAAAAGTATATGTTGTACCTGATGTGGATGTAGCAGTTGAGGCTGATACCTCTGAAGATCCTGATTGTGTGCTAGTCGACCCGGGAGATGGCATAATCTCCCTAAGCCGAGCAACTAGCTCATCAAACCTCTGGTCAGATGCAGTAGAGAGACTGCTGGATCTGTTCTGCCACACGAGCCAAGGCAGGAAATTCGTGCTTAGAATAGCACGTTTCCTTTGAGTGACCTGGCCTATGACAGTAACTGCAAGGCTAACGAGGAGGTCTATTGCTCCCTCTTCTTCCACGGCCTCCACGACCACGGAACTGCATATTACTCCCCCTGCCACGAGATGTTGCCATGGTAGAAGAAGTCTGAGACACTAAAGGGCCACCCGAAGATATATAAAGACTGCTTAGTCTGCGAAATGCTTCCTCCATCGAAGGTATACTGGCATCGGTAAGAATCCGTGCCCTGGCTACATCATACTCAGGATTCAATGCTGATGGAAAGACCATTGTCATCACGGAGCCCTTGTATGCCTTAAGTTGCTATGTTGTAGCACTCAAGGGAATGTATCCATGTAATTTCTCAAACATACCCCTCAGAAAAGTGTACAGAGTATGGAGAGGATGACCATTCTGTTTCGAAGTGAAGATGTCATGTTGAAGTTGCAGAATCTTTGACCCATTCTTCGCCGGAGAATATGTAGCGGCTAGAATATCCCACATAGCCTTTGCAGTGGGCTGACTCAAGATGACATTTGCTATCTCCATGGGCACTATTCCAGAGAGCCATACTCGTGCATATACGTCATCTGCCTCCCATGAGGCGTTAACCCCAGTCCTGTCGACAAGCTCCTCTTGTGTGAGGATATGTTTCTTGCCATTACATTGCATTAAACACATGAACTGTACGTCCCACAGTTCATAGTTTGTTCCATCCATCTTCACAATGGTTGATGGACCTTTGAAGGTGTCGCGACCCCGATTCCCGGACCGTCGGATCCTCCCATATCCGGATCTGGTTACTCAGCAATAATTTATTCAGCAATCACAACTAACATTCAGAAACAGACTGCAAATAAAAATACTTAGAAGAAAGTATTTCAACAATTTTCCATTCACAAACTCCAGTTCAGATGATACATTGTCCCAGTATAACCATTTACATGTACATCAGCTTGAAAAGAAAATATACAAAAGATTACTAACTACCTTAAAAAGTAAAGCTACTGTGGCTGACTGGATGTCTAGTATGTAAGCTGGATGAATTTTTAAAGTCCTTGCAATGGCTCACTGACACCTGTTAGGTTTTCCATAAATCATACGATAAAAATTAGCGAATGCTAAGTAACGAAGAAGAGAAAAGCAAACAAATTGTGTAATTTTGCAAAACTTGTTATTACAAAAGGTTTCATTCCTTCTTGTTAATTTAAGTCATATTCCTTTCTATTCCACGTCAGGGATTAGTACAGGGGAATTACCTCACCACTATAAGGACTCCGAAGCTATGGACACTTCGGGATTGGAGATTGCGTTGATCTTGGTAAGCTTATGCCGCCCCACGTGGCCTAAACCAATCCTCCAGTACTATCCTGACAATTTTTCTTTTCTTTCATTAAACAGGATCTCAAACCCTCGGCCTGGAAAACAAATGAGCACACCGTCCTCGAGGACTCGGTTGCTTAAAACCTCAGGTTAACATTTAATCATATAACCTATCGGCTTTAAATACATATTATCGTGACCCAGCCGCTATTGAACCACCCCTGCCTTCACATGGCACGACCACATCTTCCATCGTTCAACCCGAAGATATTGGCTCCTGGTACCACGCGTTGCAAAACATTCATTTCGTGCACATAACAGGGCAACCGTGTACCACCTAGGTAGGGAAACGCCAATACGGGTTCCTTCCGACAAACCTACAGGTTGCATGCCCGACCTGTAGTTCTACTCCCAGTCATCCTTAACGTGACACACGATCCTTTTCAGGATCCAACTCAAACCACATCAATTCCCATGATATAATTCTTTTGTTAAGTCTTCGATTTGCATAATCAGCAAAACTTAGTGTAGACTCACATATATATTATTCATATGCATATATACTCGTATCTATGCCTATTTTAACTCCCAAACCCTAACTTTCAAAACTACAGCATCAATTTGATCCTTAAACATTATTTTAGTGGGAATCACAAAGCAATTCTTCAGACTTTTTCAAAAATAGCCAAAATTAGGATTCTTTATAGCAAAGAACATAAAAACAAGACTTTTAATAATCTCGTTTGAAAACCCAACAGTAAAAGGAAGGATTTCGTCACCTAATCGAGTTCTCTCTCGTGTATGCAAGCCTTTATCGTGTGTCATTTTTAGAAAGGCTATTTTAAGGCTCCTGAAAAGATCGAATTTCATTTTCGTATAAAAAACGTTAAGAACGTTTCAAGAACGCGAAGAACGAACGAAGAACGCGAAAAACACGAAGATCACGAAGAACGCCAAGAACATATTTTCTCTTAAAATTTCGACAGAGTTTCCCCTTATATTGGGACATATTTCTCCGAAAATTTCGGCAGAGTTTCCCCTCATATCGGGACATATTTCTCGGAAAATTTCGGCAAAATTTCCTCTTATATCGGGACATATTTAAAAATAAAAACGAAAAGAGTTTCCTCTATAAAATCAATCGACAGGGAAAATAACAACGAAACTGAAAGAATATACTCAAACAACAAGAGATGAAGAATCGGTAGACACCACGCATCTTAGGTGAGTGAATGTGTAACGAATCACAGGGTCACTGACGTGCATTGCCGCCAGCACTTAGGGCCTGTTTGGTTGCAGGGTTGGACAGGGTTGGATTGGGCAGGGGTACCCCTGTGAATAGTAAACTGTGAGGAAGAGAACTGTGTTTGGTTGGAGGGGTAACCCGGGTTGGGCCAAGCCAACCCTGCCCAACCCTGCAACCAAACAGGCCCTTAAGTAGGGTATTACACAGATTTCTCCATCAAAATAATTATAAAAGCATAATAGAAAGAATAGAAACATAAACGATGGAGAATCGGTAGACACCACGCGCCTTAGATGAGTGAACGTGTGACGAATCACAGGGTCACTGACGTGCATAACCGCCCGCACCTAAGTAGGGTGTTACACATATTTCTCCTCGAACCACAACAGGAAAACGAATCGGAAAGAAAGATTAATCAAGAACAAAACTTGGAAGAACAAGAGGATGAATTGAAAGCCTAGCTTACGAAGCAAACTAAGAGAGGATCGTACCTTTCTCCTCCTCGTTCTCCCGGCAGCGCTTCGCTAGCACTCCTCCCTCGCCTCCCACTCCTCCTCCCGACCTCTCGACCCTAGCCTTTGGGTTGGTGGTAGTGGAAGTCGTAGAGAATGACTGGGTAGGGGGGGTCTACTTATAGGCCCCAGAAAACCACTAACCATGGTTAGAAAACCATGGTTTAGACCTTAATCATGGTTTAGCGGCCCATGATTTTAGCCAAAACTTATCCCAAACTTGGGGCTTAAGTTAGAACATTCTAGAGGATTCTAGATTCGCTAATGACGCTTAATTAACACTAATCGTAATTAACTTTCACAAATCACGATTTAACTTTCGCGGCTTACGCTTATCTTTTGCTAACTATTGATTAGTATTTGTTAATGATCATTAGCGGTTTTCAATCTGCCATTAGTTTCTTTATTCATGTTTAATTTAGTCTTAATGACAGTCATTATGGATTAATGATATCTTAGCCTTCCTTACTTCTCTTTCTTCCGAAAATCATAACAATTCGAAACGAAGTCCGATTCATACGAAACAAATTTCATTGGTTTTCTCTTGACGAGCCTGATCTTATTATATAGGATCCAAGATATGCCAAGTTCAAGGCTTTACAATTATAACAACCTTAAAGAAAGTCCCGTCCTCGAGACTAGAAATGCAGGCATAACAACCTTAAAGAGGATTGAAATCATAACCCTAAAAAGAATGAACGTCCTTTCATTTATAATGAACATATACATAATACATAGTGTTATCATTCAAACAAGTATGGGTATTTCTCTCTCATTTCTGCCTCAGGTTCCCATGTGGCTTCTTCAAACTCTTGGTTCTGCCACAATACTTTAACTAGAGGCACCTCTTTGTTTCTCAACTTCTTGATATCCCTTTCAAGTTTTTGCACAGGTATCTCTTGGTATGTCAAGTCTGGCTCAACATGTAAATCATCATAACTTATCTTATGCTCTGGATCCTTAACGTACTTTCTTAGATTTGATATATGAAATACATCATATATTACCGAAAGATGTGGAGGAAGCGCAAATCTATAGGCAACTTTTCCAATCCGTTCAATAATTTCAAAGGGATCCACGAACCTAGGTGCTAACTTCTCACGCAAGCCAAACCTCTGAACACCCTTCATAGGTGATACTTTGAGAAATACAAAGTCACCTACCTCAAATTCAAGGTCTCTTCGCCTGGTATCACTATAACTTTTCTGGTGACTCTGGACAGTTAATAGTCTTTTTCTAGCTAGCTCTACAGCTTCCCGTGTCTCCTGAAGTCTATATGAATAATAAAGATTCTTTATTCCGACCTCTTGCCAACACAAAGGAGTAGTACACCTTCGTCCATATAGTGCTTCAAATGGTGTCATACCAATACTTGTATGGTAATTATTATTGTAGGTGAATTCTGCAAGAGGCAAATGTTTAATCCATGATCCCTTCCATTCTAAGGCACATGCTCGTAGCATATCCTCTACTGTCTGAATCGTACGTTCTGACTGACCGTCTGTTTGTGGATGATATGTTGCTTAAGCATAACTGTGTACCTAAGGCTTTCATGAAGTTCTCCCAATAGTGTGAGATGAATCGTGAATCTCGATCGGAAACTACTTCCTTTGGGATACCATGGAGGCGAATCACATGTGTAATATATAACTCAGCAAGCTAGTCTGGAGTGAAAGATAAGCTTATCGGAATAAAGTGTGCTACCTTCGTCAGACGATCTATTATAACCCAGATACTATCTTTACTACCAGTCGTCTGAGGTAAGCCAGTAACGAAATCCATAGAAATGCTTTCCCATTTCCATTCAGATATAGGGAGGGGTTGCAATAATCCCGGTGGCTTTTGGTGTGAAGCCTTTACCTGCTGGCAAGTGAAACATGAATTCACAAACTCAGCAACATCTTTCTTCATTCCCGACCACCAAAAGTATGAATGAAGATCCTTATACATCTTTGTAATTCCTGGATGAATAGATAATCTTGAGCAATGCGCTTCTCGTAAGATGTCTTTCCTTAGTTCAGGTGTGTTTGGTACACAAACTCTGTGATGGTTATACAGTAACCCATCTTGTATCTGGAATCCCTCTATCTCATTCTTCTCTAGTTGTTGTCTCAAGTCTTTAAGGACTGGATCATCCTTCTGTCCTTTCTTTATTCTATCCCAGATCTCTGGTTTGTATTGGTGAGGAATAGTTATAGTATCAATACTACTATCAAATGGTTTTCATTCACTTAACGTTGATCGTAAACCCCAGAAGAGGATAGAACTCACCAATCCAGGTGAATAAGTTCTTCTTTTAAGGGCATCTGCTACGACGTTCCCCTTACCATGGTGGTAGGAGATAGTGCAATCATAGTCCTTTAACAACTCTAGCCACCGTCTCTGTCTGATATTGAGTTCCTTCTGATCAAATAGATATTTGAAGCTTTTATGATCAGTGAAGATTTCAAAAGTAATACCATAGAGGTAATGTCTCCATATCTTTAAAGAAAAAACTACAACAGCTAATTCAAGGTCATATGTTGGGTAGTTCTTTTCATGTATCCTGAGTTGTCGTGATGCATACGCAACTACCTTACCATGTTGCATAAGAACTGCCCCAAGTCCTTCTTTAGACGCATCAGTGTACACTGTAAACCCTTCACTCCCAAAGGGTAGAGTAAGGATTGGTGCAGATGTTAGGCATTCTTTCAATGTCTGAAAACTAGTTTCACATGTATCAGACCATAAGAATGGGACTTCCTTCTGAGTTAGTCTAGTCATTGGCAATGCTATTCGTGAAAAGTTCTTCATGAATCTTCTATAATATCCAGCTAAACCCAGAAACGATCGTATTTCTGTGACAGTCTTCGAGCGTTCCCAACTCATCACCGCATTAACCTTTGTAGGATCAACTGATATGCCTTCCCCAGAAATAACATGGCCTAAGAAAGATACTTCAGATAGCCAAAAGTCACATTTACTATATTTAGCATACAGTTTGTTCTTCCTTAGAGATTCAAGTGCCTGCCTGAGATGGTGTTCATGCAGATATTTATCCTTGGAATAAATAAGCACATCATCAATAAAGACTACTACAAAGTGATCTAAGAACTCCTTAAATACTCTATTCATGAGATCCATGAAGGCTGATGGGGCGTTTGTTAGTCCAAAAGGCATAACTAAGAATTCATAATGCCCGTATCTAGTTCGAAAAGTTGTCTTAGGAATATTTGTTTCTTTAATTTTCAACTGATGGTATCCAGATCTTAAATCAATCTTGTAATACACATTGAACCCTGTAACTGATCAAAGAGATCATCTATTCTTGGCAGTGGATACTTATTCTTTATTGTCCTCTTGTTTAGTTGTCTATAGTCAATGAACAACCGCATTGACCCATCGTTTTTCCTGACAAATAAGACAGATGCACCCCATGGTGAAGTAGTAGGACGAATGAATCCTTTATCTAACAGTTCTTGCAATTGTACTTTTAACTCTCGTAACTCAGCTAGTGCCATCCTATACAGAGGGATAGAGATAGGTTGAGTATCAAGTATGAGAGATTTTAAATTCAATCTCTCGCTCAGGTGGTAATTAAGGTAGTTCCTCTGTAAATACATCAGGAAACTTGCACACTATAGGTATATCTTCCATCATTCTTTCTGACCCTGATGTAGTGGATACATAAGATAAATAGCCTTGGCACCCTTTCTCTAATAATTGTTGTGCCTTCAAAGTAGAGATATATTCGACATTATCATTGGATGTCTTTCCAATGAACTGGAACTCTATCGAGTTAGGAAGGTGAAATGCTATTGTCTTCTGAAAATAGTCAAGACATGCATGATGCATTTCTAGCCAATCCATCTCTAGGATAAGATCAAAATAATTCATTTCGATAAGTAGCAGATAAGCAGGTGAGTGATGTCCTGCAATCTGTCCCACGCCATTGTCTAAGATCTTCTTGAATTATAATTGACCTCCTATTCCAACTAAGATAATGGTTTGGTGCTTATATCGGAATCTTATCCTTACAATAGGAATCAAATATTCTTCTTCTTCTTCTTCTTCTTTGTTTCGGTGTTCCTACGAAGTGCCTTCTCCACTGCTCCTCTAAATGGAGTAGGAGCAACCAAATTCTATGTACCGATGGTATCTAGACTCTTTCTTATGAGGATGAATAGAACCCTCAACTCTATTATCTGCCGGTCTGGATGATCTTTGATCTCTCATAATGGCAGAGTCTTCGCTCTAATGCTTATTACATTTGACCCATCTCATGAGTCATCACTACCATAGTCGTTAATTTCCTAAACACGTCTTGGTTTGTCATGATCTTGGGATCAAGATCAAATGACATATCCTATATGTCTTAGCATGATGTACATAAAGGACAATGACTAATGAATGGTACTGCAGTCAGTTATTAAGATCAAAGGATCTTAATACAACCTTAGTTTTCTGAATATCGCTCATAGTTGTTAATTACTAAATAAATTACTGGAGTAACCTCGCTCTGATACCAATCTATCGCGACCCCGATTCCCGGGCCGTCGGATCCTCCTATATCCGGATCTGGTTACTCATCAATAATTTATTCAGCAATCACAACTATCATTCAGAAACAGACTGCAAATAAAAATACTTAGAAGAAAGTATTTCAACAATTTTCCATTCACAAACTCCAGTTCAGATGATACATTGTCCCAGTATAACCATTTACATGTACATCAGCTTGAAAAGAAAATATACAAAAGATTACTAACTACCTTAAAAAGTAAAGCTACTGTGGCTGGTTGGATGTCTAGTATGTAAGCTGGATGAATTTTTAAAGTCCTTGCGATGGCTCACCGACACCTGTTGGGTTTTCCATAAATCATAAGATAAAAATTAGCGAATGTTAAGTAACGAAGAAAAGAAAAACAAACAAATTGTATAATTTTGCAAAACTTGTTATTACAAAAGGTTTCATTCCTTCTTGTTAATTTAAGTCCTATTCCTTTCAATTCCACGTCAGGGATTAGTACATGGGAATTACCTCACCACTATAAGGACTCCGAAGCTGTGGACACTTCGGGATTGGAGATTGCATTGATCTTGGTAAGCTTATGCCGCCCAGCGTCGCCTAAACCAATCCTCCAATACTATCCTGACAATTTTTCTTTTCTTTTATTAAACAGGATCTCAAACCCTCGGCCTGGAAAACAAATGAGCACACCGTCTTCGAGGACTCGGTTGCTTAAAACATCAGGTTAACATTTAATCATATAACCTAGCGGCTTTAAATACATATTATCGTGACCCAGCCGCTATTGAACTACCCCTGCCTCCACATGACACGACCACATCTTCCGTCGTTCAACCGAAGATATTGGCTCCTGCTACCACGCGTTGCAAAACATTCATTTCGTGCGCACTTATCATAACAGGTCAACCGTGTACCACTTAGGTAGGGAAACGCCAATACGGGTTCCTTCTGACAAACCTACAGGTTGCATGCCCGACCTGTAGTTCTACTTCCAGTCATCGTTAACGTGACACACGATCCTTTTCAGGATCCAACTCAAACCACATCAATTCCCATGATATAATTCTTTTGTTAAGTCTTCGATTTGCATAATCAGCAACACTTAGTGTAGACTCACATATATATTACTCATATGCATATATACTCGTATTTATGCCTATTTTAACTCCCAAACCCTAACTTTCAAAACTACAGCATCAATTTGATGCTTAAACCTTATTTTAGTGGGAATCACAAAGCAATTCTTCAGACTTTTTCAAAAATAGCCAAAATTAGGGTTCTTCATAGCAAAGAACATAAAATCAAGACTTTCAATAATCTCGTTTGAAAATCCAACAACAAAAGGAAGGATTTCGTTACCTAATTGAGCTCTCTGTCGTATATGCAAGGCTTTATCGTGTTTCGTTTTTAGAAAGGCTATTTTAAGGCTCTTGAAATGATCGAATTTCATTTTCGTATCAAAAACGCTAAGAACATGTCAAGAACGAACGAAGAACGCGAATAACGCGAAGAATACGAAGAACACGAAGAACACCAAGAACATATTTTCTCTTAAAATTTCGGCAGAGTTTCCCCTTATATCGGGACATAGGAAAATTTCGGCAGAATTTTCCCTTATATCGGGACATATTTCAAAATAAAAACGAAAAGATTTTCCTCTATAAAATCAATCGAGAGGAAAATAACAACGAAACTGAAAGAATATACTCAAACAACAAGAGATGAAGAATCGGTAGACACCACGCATCTTAGGTGAGTGAACGTGTGATGAATCACAGGGTCACTGACATGCATAGCCGCCCGCACCTAAGTAAGGTATTACACAGATTTCTCCATCAAAATAATTATAAAAGCATAATAGAAAGAATAGAAACATAAACGATGGAGAATCGGTAGACACCACACGTCTTAGATGAGTGAACGTGTGATGAATCACAGGGTCACTGACGTGTCCGCACCTAAGTAGAGTGTTACACAGATTTCTCCTCGAACTATAACAGGAAAACGAATCGGAAAGAAAGATGAATCAAGAACAAAACTTGGAAGAACAAGAGGATGAATTGAAAGCCTAGCTTACGAAGCAAACTAAGAGAGGATCATACCTTTCTCCTCCTCGTTCTCCCGGCAGCGCTTCGTTGGCGCTCCTCCCTCACCCCCCACTCCTCCTCCCTACCTCTCGACCCTAACCCTTGGGGTGGTGGTGGTAGTGGAAGTCGTAGAGAATGAATGTGTAGAGGGGTCTATTTATAGGCCCCAGAAAACCACTAACCATGGTTAGTTTCTTTAATCATGTTTAATTTAGTCTTAGTGACTTGCGAGGTCTCGACGCTCCTTTCCGGCTCCGCTACTTCTCTTTCTTCCGAAAATCATAACAATTCGAAATGAAGTCCGATTCACATGAAACAAATTTTGTTGGTTTTCTCTTGACGAGCCGGATCTTATTATATAGGATCCAAGATATGCCAAGTTCAAGGCTTTACAGAAGGCACCCAGGGACGGAATATCTGCTTTGTTGTATGACATGATGACAACAATTCCTCAAGAATGGGGTTACAAACTTGGATGAAGAATGTCTACACAGACATGTGGGAAGATGGTTGTGGGTGTAGACTTATAGCACAACCACTTCCATGCTCTGAAAAACGCTTTGAAGGAGTGGGGCTCGAGGAGTCTTCACAGGTGTACAATTATGTGTGTGCAGCACACAACCTTGGAGGGGCATGCGCACAAGCGCAAGGTCTCGGGCATGCACAGGCGCCAGGGCGCAAGCACGCACAGGCACAGGCGTGAGCGTGCATAGGGACATGTACGCGTGGTGCGCAAGCACGTTGAGGCAAGCAGAGGCACTGGCTCGATTGAGGAAGGGGTCGAACATGGGAGGTGATGGCGCATGTGAGACGGAACGTATGATTGCGGCGGCGACGCATGGGCGTGTAGGGTTTAGGTGGGGACAAGAAATTAGGGCACAAACTCCGGTTTAGGACCTCGCTCTAATATCATGTAAAATTGTAGAGAAAACATTCTATTCATCGTAGCCCTGTTGCTCTCTTATATAGGAGAAAAGCTCTAGGGAAAATGACATAGATAGCCGACATAAATAGAGAAACTACAGAGTAACATATAAAGAGATATAATGTATCTCAACATAAACACTGTACACGCCCCTAGCTTGCTCACATTCTTCTCAAAATCAGTCACGAGAGGTCCCTTGGCGAAGACATCGGTCACTTAATCTTTAGTTTTACGCATTGTAACACACTTAATCTTTAGTTTTACGCATGGTAGCACCAACTCTTTCAAGTCAATTCTCTCTTTGATAATGTAATGATCAATCTACACATCCTTGGTTCTATCATGTAGGATAGGATATTTGGATAGATTTATATCAGCCTTGTTTTCACAGAATATATTATTAGGCATCTCGAGATTTATTCTAATATCATAATAATCTTAAGCCACAACAATTTAGTAACACCCATAGCAACAGTCCAATATTCAACTTCAACACTAACTTCAGCACAGACCGATGTCGCTTGCTTCTCCAAATCACCAAGTTCCCACTCATAAATATGCAATATCCAGTTGTAGATCCCCTCGTATTAGTGCACCCTGCCCAATCCTCAATGTATCTTTTAATCTTAATTTTTGTATTTTTTGTAAAGATGAGTCCTTTTCCAAGGTCCTTTTTTACGTAGAAAAGGATAAACTTTATTGCCTTCATGTGAATATTAATAGGTGCATGCATGAATTGACTCATCATATTACATCATAAGCAATGTTTGGTCTAGTCAGAGTAAGAGACATCAACTTTCCCATAAGTCTCTAGTAGCTATTCTTAAAGGCTTCATCAAGCTGTTTTCCATCCTTGATGCTCAGCTTATGACTCTCCTCAATAGGTATAGGAGCGGGTCTACATACCGACTTCTTAGTTTCCTTTTAACATATCTTGAGTATATTTCCTTGGTCAAAGAACCAGACCTTTATTCGACCTTAACAATTCAATGCCTAGAATGTACTTTAAATTTCCAAGATCCTTTAGGTTAAAGATCACAACAAGCCCTCTTTTTAGACAAGCTATCTCCCCCTCATCATCCTATGTAATTCTAGTAAAAGATGAGAATGAACGACTTATCTTATTCAATGGGTATAGGGATTCTTTTTTTAAGCCAAAAAAAGGGGGGCGACACTGAGTGGTGTTCGCCCCATAATTTATTAAGGAAACAAAACACGATGAAAATACACACGGGGAAAGGGGAAACGAAACAAGCAAAGCACCTACAAAGCCCACTCATCGACCAATCTCGCACATTGAATCTCTACATTTTCCTTGTAGAAGTGTTGCCCAGAGAATAAAGCTGCATTCCTGCCCAGCCATACCGCCATAGAAAAGCCACGGGCCCGAGGAGCTCCCACCTAGCTTTGCTCCTGTTGGCCACCATCAACCCACAAAAGGAAGCCACATCGGACGTGCACAACCAAATCAATCTCGCCTCATCCCAGATCGCAATAACCTTAGGGCATCTAAAGAAAAGGTGCTCAAGGGACTCCACCGTCATGTCGCATAAAATGCACCTGTCAGAAACAGTACCCAAGAGCCTGGCACACCAATCTCTCGTCATCAATCTCTGCCTACGGAATAACCAAAAGAAGAAGCCAATTCGCTCAGGGAGCCGGAGACTCCAAAAGAACCCGCAATCACGAATCGAAGTCTCCGACCGCGAAGGTGGGGGCCTGCAAATCGCCCCAAATGCCTTCCTCACCGAGAAAGGGCCCACGCGCTAATCCCAATGATCTCTCCCCGCAGAGGGACACCTTGCATCCTTGATATAGTCTAAAAGGGAAAGGAAATCCTCGAGCCTTTGGTCCGAAAAGTTCGAAGAGAAGGTTGGGAACCAGTTACCATCCGACCAGCAAGACGCAACCCGTGCATCCTTGTCAGCCGCTAGAGCGAACAGGCGAGGGAACCGCGAGCAAAGCCCCCCCCCCTCCCCCGTCCAATCATCCATCCAGAAGTTGAAAGATTCGCCATTTCCAAGCATCGGCCTAAACAGATGGAGATATCTGGAGAAAATCTCCACCACCCCCCTCCAGAACGGGGTGGGAGATCCCACCTGAGAAGCAGCCACCGGAAGAGACTCGTCGACCCCGTAAATTTGCGCACAATTTTGCAGCAAAGATCCTCCCCCGAGCCCCAAATTTTCTTAGCCCATTTAAGAAGCAAAGCGTCATTCATATGCTCTAAGTACCGCACCCCCAACCCCCCTCCCCCTCTTTTTTTAACCGTAATTTCTCCCCATTCCACCAGGTGGACTCCCCCCGACTCCTCCCCATGCTTTCCCCATAAGAACCTCCGCATAAGCTTCTCACGGCGGCTAAAGATCCCCTTCAGCAGCCAACGATTGGATAGGAAGTAAACATGGATGGAGGAGAGAACCGCCTTTAAGAGGACCAGCCGACCCCCTTTAGAGAGAACGGTCGATTTCCATCCCGCCAATCTCTTCTCCACCTTCTGCACGACCCTGAGCTAGTCCCTCAATCTCGTCCTGCCCACTGTCAAGGGCATCCCAGGATAGTCAATCGGGAGAGAGCCGCAATCAAATCCCAAAGCCCGCCCACATGCGTCAGCCTCCTCCGCAGAGAGGCCAAAGGGGATGATCTTCGACTTGCCAGCATTTTTGAATAGTCCTGACATCTCGCTGAATATATCTAGGGCCATAGACATCCCGATGCTTCCGTAGCGTCCCCTTCAATGAAAATGATCGTATCGTCAGCATATTGCAAAAGCGGGATCACTAAACCATCCCTAGAGAAACCGGCCGACAATCCACGATCAACAACCCGGTAAGCAACGTGGGCCAGGACATCCACGGCCAAGATAAAAAGAAGGGGAGCAAGGGGGCAGCCCTGGCGCACCCCCCTACGCGGCTGGAAGAACCCCCCCTCCGCGCGGCCATTAACCATGACCGAGAAAGAGGTCGTCGTAACACAACGTCTCATCCAAGATATTCAAATCTCTGGGAAACCCTTCTTCGCATAACCGACCAAAGGAACTTCCAATCAAGAGTAACATAGGCTTTTGCAAAATCAACTTTCCATAGAACACCCTGCCTTTCTCTTCTCATCCAGCCCGCAACGATTTCCGATGCAAGAGTAAGGCAATCCGAGATCTGTCTTCCCTGAACAAAAGCAGATTGGAACGGGGAAATGAGGGTGTCAAGAACCCGGCTGAGCTGCAAGGCAAGCACCTTCGCCACAATGAGATAAAGGGCGTTAGAAATAGCAATGGGGCAGTAATCCTCAATCCGCTCGGCCGACATGAACTAAGGGAAGGAGAACAATCAGGGACCTATTAATCGTTTGAAGCCAGCATTACCCACACAAAATTCGGAGATGACCTCTACCACCTCCTTGCCCACCATATCCCAAAAATCCCTGTAGAAGGCCACCGGGAAACCATCCGGGGCCGGAGCCCCATCCGCGTTCAAGCCCCATACCGCAGCCTTAACCTCTTCCATGGACACCCCTTGCGCCAGACCATCACATAAAGCGGGCGAGAGAGAAGAAGCCCCCATCTCCGTCCACCTCCACACCCTTGGAATCGTCCTTGCCGAGAACTCCTTAAAGTACGCGACGATCGCCTTCCCCATATCCCTGTCACCATCCACACGAACCCCATTGATCGTGATCGATCGCAGGGTATTTGATCGCCGCCTCCCGCTGGCAACACGATGGAAAAAAGCCGTGTTAGCGTCCCCCTCCCTTAGCCACGTACTCCTCGATCTTTGACGCCATTCAGTGATGCGCTTAAGATCCTCAGCCGCGATATGCTTTTGGGCGAGCGAGCGCGCGACCAACTCGTCCCCCGAGAGCTCCCTGGTATCCTCCAAAGCATCAAGTCTAATAACGATCTCCTCAGCCTCCCGCTAGGAGCACATCTGGCAGCCCTGGATTCCTTCTTGAAGGAGCTCAGCCTCGTGCGTAAAGAACTGAGCTTCTGGACAAACTTAGAAGCCGCCGAACCAACAGTCTGCACGCTGGACCAATGAGAAGCCACCATTTTCCTGAAATTATCCTCCAGCAACCAGCTCCTCTCATATCTGAAGAGACCCCTCACCGAAGGTGAATCACTGGAGTCCCATAGAATCGGCGTGTGGTCGGATAAGGTCCGCGGTCGAGCAACCACAGAGGATAGCGCGAAGCAATCCATAAGCTCAGCAGAGGCCAAAAACCTATCAATACGAGAGCGAGAATTGGAATTCCTCCAGGTATCCCCCGCATCCAAGACCTCGAGGGCCAACGAGCCCACAACGTCAGCAAAATCCGAAGAACCCGCGTCTTGACCACCCCTGAACCGTGGTTTGTCTGAGATTCGAAGAGTTACATTGAAGTCCCCTCCCTATGAGCCACGGGAATACCCGCAAAAGCCCTACTCGCCTCCCGCAGATCCTCCCACAATTCTCCCCTCCGAATATGACAGCAAGCCCCGTAGACACAAGAAATCACAATTGGCATAGAAGAGGCGGCACACACCAAGAGAACCGAGATGACGTGCCTACCTCTTAGCACCAAGCCACAAACCATACGCGAAGACCTCCACGCAATCAACAACCCGCCAGACGCGCCATCAGCCTCCGGAGCCCTGACCTCATCAATGCCTCCCGCACTGAACGATTTCCATAGAACATTTTTGATGGTTTGAAGCTTTGTCTCCTGCAGCATCACGACATCACAGCCCCACTCAATGAAGCGCGACCCCATGGTCCTCCTCTTGCATGTGTCCCCCAGCCCCTGCACGTTCCATGAAAGAATCTTCATGGAGAAACAACGTGTTACCCCTGAACGCGGACCACCTTGAGGCCTCCGCAACGGAATTTTGTAGTGTCGAGCAAGACTGTGGCTCGGAGAGGGAGACCGATGGTCGAGTCCTATTCCTCCGCTTGTACCTCTTCCCGGACCTTTTATCAGGAATCCCAACGGCAGATCGTGTGGCCTCAATCCCACATGTCAGAGGAGGCGCATCATAAGAGAGGGCAGCAGATGCCAAGGTCGCAAGGGCTTCAACCGGTTGCGAGGCGGAAAGGCTCGAAGAACATCCCTCATCTTCCAAGGAGCCGCTGGAGACGCACGGCACGACGGTAGTGGTAACAGTCGCCGACCCGAAAGAGCCAAAAATTGGGAGGGCCCAGCCACCCCCAAACGAATGGGCCAAGAAAGAAGACGAATCCGAAGGGCCCATCGTGGTAGAGGAACATCGAACAGGAAGGGAGCGCGAGAGGCCTTTTCCGCCTGCAAAGAAAGCAGCAAAAGAATTCGAATCTCCCAGGGCCCGACCCGTGCAAGGATCCGAGAGCGCAAAATGAAGCCCGGGATCCGAGATCCGATGCCAAGATCGAGGCGGCGCACAGATAGGGGGAGCCATCCCTGCCACCTTAGCAGATAAAAAGACCCTTTGGGATATCAGACATACGACCCGAGGAGAGAAGCCCAAGGGTCGTACCAAATCAATCTCGCGGGACGAACCATGCAAGGCCTCCCTCGGGAACCCTACCGCCAATGAAGAAGGCGAGGCGGCATCGGGAATCATCGGAACCTCCGGTGGCGGTGGGGGTTCGACAATCAGCATCTCCACCCTGAACTTGAACCGGCCAACCTCCAAAGACTCGCAGAAGACCCGGCCACCTGCAGCATCAATCAAACCCTTGTTGCATTCCATCAGCACGCGCGTGACCTCTAGAGCCGAGCCGGGCTTCAACCCATCATCAACCACCGCAAGTACCGACCCCCATTGCTGGAGAGCCCGCCCCAAGCAGTGCACCGATCTGGATAGGAAAGGAATCCCACGAACCTCCGCCACGCAAACCTCGACATCCGTAATCGCCCCATCAGCAAAATGAAGAGGCCGCCAGATAATATCGTTCATCCCTTCGTTTTGCACCAAGCGCTCTTTCTGCATCCTGGATAATCCCCGAGCGCAGCATCGCCGAGTATCAAGAGCGACGACGTCCCTCGCAAACCGTGAACCAAGGAAACCGAGAAGGTGTCCCATAACAGCCTCTATGGAGATGCATCCCCGCAAC
Source organism: Ottelia alismoides (assembly GCA_037367405.1). Taxonomy (NCBI): domain Eukaryota; kingdom Viridiplantae; phylum Streptophyta; class Magnoliopsida; order Alismatales; family Hydrocharitaceae; genus Ottelia; species Ottelia alismoides. Next base: position 755,223 of record JAZKJV010000777.1, read on the forward strand.
GCGTAACCGATCACAGCATGGGTGTCTTCCCCCTGCATGCCATTTATTTCACCTGTCGCGGCTATTGTAGTTCCCCCTCCAACCACACCCTCCGCCATTATCGAGTCACCCGTAGCCTTTGAAACATCCTCCACTTTCGAGCCACCCGTATCCTTTCGGATACCCGCAACCACCGACGCGAAGCTATGATTATCCCCGCGAGAAGTGATCATAGAGGAACTTCTCCACACGGCCTGACGAACAGCACCACGCACAGCACCATCATCAGCACGACGAACGAATCCGAACCTGCAGGTGGCCCTATAGTGGCCAACCCTCCCGCAGTCGAAACATCTCGGAGGAGCACTACAGAAAGCCGCAACATGTCCCTGAGTCCCATAAGGAAAGCATCTCCTTTCAGGCTTTTTGTGGGAGACATGCATCCACTCCCCGCCATCCCCAACGCCATGCAACGCCCCTCCATATTCTTCCCGTCGCCCTTCCTCCTCGTTGTAACCCACCCTCTTCCCCTTCCCGACTTCCCCATCAACGAGGGAACCAACGCCAGCTTCTACGGAGAACCCACCCCCAGCGATATCCCGAAGCCCCTCCTCTCGAGGAGAAGCCACACCCTTACGATTCGCAAGAGCGCAAACTTCCCCTCCCCGAAGCGAGGGGAACCCCCCCCCCCCCATAGAAGGACCAACCGCCTTCGCCGAGCCCGCTTGCGCTCCCGAGCTTCGCACTCTCCACCAGCGCTCCATCTCTCAACCCGGTTGGAGGAAATCTTGTTCGTTTCAAGTATAGGGTTTCTTATACAACGTGATACCCTAGAGAAGCAAAAAGAGAAAAATACATAGATGGCACAAAAGGGTTACAAAACTCAATAACTGTAAAGAGAGACAACACATTAACTCTAACACTCCCCCTCAAGTATGAGCAAATCCACGCATGTCTGTGTAGACACTCATTTATTGGTCTACATAACCCTAGTAATCTTCCACCGGCAATATGTCATAAAACAAGGTTGATGTGCCCGCCACAGACGTTTTTCGACGTTCAGCACCTATTGTCAAGATGAACAGGACAAACTATGAGCTCTGGGCTATGTAGTTCATGAGCCTCATGAAGTCAAATGCTAAGAAGCATATTCTTACTGAGGAGGAACTGGTGTAGAAGACTGGGGTGAACATCTCGTGGGAGGCGGATGATGCAATATGTCAAAGTCCGGCTTTCAGGGAGATTGACAATAGAGATCACCAAAGATGTATTACATCAGCCAATTGCTAAAGCTATGTGGGACATCCTCGCAGCAACTTACTCGCAGGCGAGGAACGAAACCAAGATCCTTCAACTTCAGCACGACATATTCACTATCAAGCAGAATGGACGTCCTCTCCATTTATATTATACATACTTGCATGGAATGTTTGAGAACTCCACAGCTTCATGCCACTCACGGCTACCTGGAGCGGTAGAAGACATATAGGAATGCTACCACGGTTGATGTATTCCTAGCAGTCATGGATCCTGAATATGATGCTGCTCGCTCCCAGATTCTTGTGGATGCTACTATTCCTCCTATGGAGGAAGCTTTCCGCCGGCTCAGCATGACCACTGTTCCGTCTACTGCAACTAGTCAGACCTCTTCGGCGATGGCAGTTTCCTGAAGCAGGGGAGGCACTTCTTTTTTTCATAGCCACGGACCTCGTGGTAGAGGAGGTCGCATTTGTCAGTCCTGCACGTTTTGCCATCGCCTATGTCATACCGAGGAGACATGCCACTCCAAGCATGGTTTCCCAACATCAGCCTGTGTAGCGGAGCAGACCGAGTCTCCCGTTGCTCCTACTTCAGATTATAGGTTTGATGATCTCGTGGCCAGACTGCTAGATATCATGCCTCCATCATCTCCGGGAGGCTATTCCGATGTCGCAACTTCTGCCTCCGCCAGTACTTCTGCTACGGCCATCACCTCAGGTAGTACTTATGCCTTTATATCTTGTTATGGATCTGAGATTATAAAGTGGATTATGGACTCTGGGATGACGTACCATTTATGCGGAGACAAATGTCAGTTTACAACATACAGATAGGTTCCCCCAAAAAGAATTGTGGTGATAGCCGATAAGACTCATTCCCCAATAACAAGACGGAGGGAGATTACTTTGACACCTTCAATGCGTCTGCAAAACGTGTTACATGCCCCTGATTTTCTATGAATTCGTTATCTATTAATCAGATTACGAAGGATTTGCATTGTCGAGCTATCTTTGACCCGTCGTCTCTTGTTTTTCAGGACATTCTTACGGGTAGGGTGATTGGTTGTGGTCGTGAGCAGGATGGTCTTTATTGACTGGTCTGACCTCTCTGTGCAGGTGCGCCCTCTATTTCAACAGGATCAGTCTCTCCCTTCACTTGGCATATACGTTTTGGTCATATCCCTCTCCAGAAGATGTGTCATATCTTGTTGCAGATCTCATCAAGGTCTTCCTTCCAATACGAAGCTTGTCAGTTGGGGAAGCATCATCAATCGACTTTCCTTAAATGTCAGAGTCGAAGCAGTAACTCCCCTTTTGAATTATTTTATATTGACATTTGGGTCCGAGTCGTGTTTCAGATCATCAGGGACACATATTTTATCTTGTTGTAGTTGATGATTACTCTCATTTGTCATGGGTTTTCTTATTGAAAAATAAATATGAAGTCGGGGATATGATCAAAATATTTATCAATGAAGTGTAGAATGTTTTGTCTTCTTCTGTGAAATTTGTGAGAACCGATAATGCTTTGGAATTCTGTACACGTACTCTATCCTGTTTCTTTTCATCATGTGGCATGTCCTTACACTTCTCGGCAAAATGGTGTTGCAGAGCGAAAGCATCGCCATTTACTTGATATCACTCGAACACTTCTTATTCAGAGCCGTGCCCAACATTCCTTTTGGGATGATGATGTCCTTACGACGTGTTACCTGGTGAATCACATGCCATCGTCTGTTTTGGGTGAGAAAACTCATTTCTCCATTGTTTTTCCTGATAAGGAGTTATTCTCATTTACTCCTCGTGTCTTTAGTTCTATTGCATTCGTACTCCAGTTGGCTCCAAGTCTTGACAAGCTCTCTCCTAGGGCTGTCAAATGTGTGTTTGTGTACTCCTGGACCTAAAAGGGATATCATTGTTATGATCCTTTGCGCAGGAAATATTATATCAGTGTCGATGTCACATTTTTTGAGTCTGTGATGTTTTTCTCTCCTACAGGAGACAAATTGGCTTCGTCGGATTCTGATGAACCGCCTTCTCCTACGAGTCAGACATCTCCTCCTCCCATGTTTGTGGTCCCACCACCTCCTCCTCCACCCCCTCCTCCTACCCAGGCACGTGTGCCTATTGTTCCACCATTACCTAAGTTCTATACTCGTCGGACTATTCTGCTCCTGGTCATTACCCATCATCCAGTATGCCCCGGGTTTGTTCTGATAACATTATTTCTAATGATGGATCTGGAGATATATCTGTACAGAAATTTTTGCAGGAGAATGGCCAACTATTGAAGGAGGTTCCCAATGACCTGAATATTCCCATTGCAGTTTGCAAGCAGAAGCGGTCTTGTTCTTCTTACCCCCTTGCTTCTCAAATTTCTTTTCATCGTCTCACGGGGAGACTTTCAAAGATTTGCAGTGGCTCTTTCTGTCGTGGAAATTCCACGGAATTATCAGGAATCATTGAAGGATAGTTGATGGTGCTTGGCTATGGAGGAAGAGATGGTTGCGTTGCAGTTCCATGGAACATGGAGCTTGGTGTATGTTTTTCCAGGGCCATCTGTAGTCAGTTGCAAATTGGTGTTTACTATTAAACATCATGCAGATGGCAACCTTGATCGCTACAAGGCAAGTCTTGTGGCACGTGATTTTACTCAGACCTACAGCGTAGACTACTTGGACACTTTTTCTCCAGTGGCTCATCACTCTACACTATGTATCTTACTTTCAGTAGCAATGGTATGTGATTGGCCTTTATTTCAGTTGGATGTTAAAAATGTGTTTCTGTATGGAGATGTATAGGAAGAAGTTTACATGCAGCAGCCTTCGGGGTTTGTTGTTGAAGGGGAGTGTCAGCATGTCTGTAGACTCCATAAGGCGATATATGACCTTAAGTAAAGTCCAAGGGTGTGGTTTCAGAAGCTCTCAGAATTGTTGAGAAACGGGGGTTCAAGAGGTCTAATGCAGACCATTCGCTTTGTGTGTAGAGGACACCTAGAGGTATTGTTGTCATAATGGTCTTTGATGATGATATTCTTGTTACAGGAGATGATATGTAGGGAATAAAAATGGCAAAAGAGTTTCTAGGCCGTTAATTTGTTAACAAGGATTTGAGTACTCTAAGGTATTTCCTAAGATTTGAATTTGCTAGGAATGCACAGGGTCTTGTAGTGACCACAACAACAACAACAAAGCCTTTTCCCACAATTAAGTAGGGAGGGTCTTGTAGTGACCCAACGAAAATATGTTACAGACATGCTTGTTGAGACGGCCATAATTGGGTGTCGACCATCTACTACTTCTATGGATCCTAGCATGAAATTATACGATGATGATACATATGAAGTGGATAAGAGGAGATATAGAAAGATGGTGGGAAAGCTCATGTATGTTATTATTATCAGATCGGATATCTCTTTTGCAATGAGTCAGTTCATGAAGCGACCTCGGCAAGTGCATATGGATGCGATATACATGATATTGAGATATCTAAAATCTTCTTCAGGTGCAGGATTACTTTTTAAGAAAGGAGCAACTCTCTCTCTATCTGTGTGTGCTGACGCTGACTATGCAGAATGTCCTAAGGATAGGAAGCCCACTTCGGACTATGCAGTGATGTGTTGCACCTGAATCAATAATCCATTCTGAGATAGCAGAGATATGAGCACTACTTGAGGTACTAGCTCCTGCAACCACAACGACATCTGAGCTGCTCTTTGAAACAGGTGAAGGGTTACTGGCCGGGGACATAATATCTCGCAGTCGAGACACAAGGTCGTCATACCTCTAATCGGATGCTGGTGGAGCGTCATGATGCTGAATCTGTTCTGCTATGCGAGCAAATGCTGGGAAGCCATGCTTGGAGTAGCATGTATCTTCCGTATGGCCAGATCGATGACAATAGGTACACAATGGTCCACGACCACGTCCACCTCTACCTCGTGAGCTCCGTCCACGGAACTGAGATGAACCACCTCTTCCACGAGAGGTTGTCATAGCAGAAGAATTTGAGACTGGTGCAAGGCTTGAGATATTGATCCAGCTCAGTCTCTGGAAGGCCTCTTCCATGGGAGGGATGGTAGCATCTGCCAGAATTTGAGAAGAAGCAACCTCATAGTGTGAATCTAGAGAGGCAAGAAAAACACCCACCATCGTGGCGTTCCGGTATGTCTTCATCTGCTCCGGAGTAGTTGTGAGTGGCATGAAGCTATGAAGCTTCTCGAACATTTCCCTTAAGGCAGTGTAGTGAGCATGCAAGGGTCGACCATTCTGCTTTATCGTGAAGATGTCATGTTGAAGTTGTAAAATTTTTGTCTCATTCTTGTCCTGGGAGCACGTGGCAGCAAGAATGTCCCACATGGCTTTGGCAGTAGGCCGGTGCAAGACGTAGTTTGCAATGTCTGGAATCAAGGTACCAAACAACCAGACTTGAGCATATGCTTCATCGGCCTCCAACGAGGCATACAACCATGTCTTCTTTGTCGGTTCTTCCTCGGTAAGAATGTGTTTCTTACTTATCGACTTCATTAGGCGCATGAACTGCACAGCCCATAACTCGTAGTTCGACCCATCCATCTTCACAATAGGTGCAGGACCTCGGAAGTCTTGGGGATATATCAACATTGCTTTCTGATATAATGACTAGAGACGACTAGGGTTGTAGACTAGATAATCTTTTGTCTACACAGATATAAAGAGGTTTGGTTGCATGTGTAGATTCAAGCAATCAAACCCATCACACGGAGATGCGGCCGGAACCGCAGAGAACAGCAGGGCGACAGAGACCGTGGGGCAACTAAACTGCGGGCGCAGGACCGCACCAGCCCCGCTACGTAACCGCGAGCAGGGCAGCGGGCTGGGGCAAGGGCTGGGGCCCGAGGCGGCGGGCGACGGGCCCAAGGCGGTAGGATGGACGATGGGCGACGGGCCCGAGAACGGTGGCGAGCGGCCGAGGCCCGAGGCGGCGAGTGATGGGTCTGAGGAGGCAGGCGACAAGCTGGGGCCCGAGGCGACAGGAGGCTAGATCGTTGGGGATTAGGGTTAGGATTTCGTTTCAAGAGCTCCGATCTAGGACCGCCACTCTGATACCATGTTGGGAAAATAGAAGAAGTTGTTTATTACATTAACCCTAAGCTCTCTTATATAGGAGAGTAGCCTATGGGTAAATTACATAAGGCATACATATGTAAAAGGGAATTAAGAAATAGTATGAAAAACAGGAAATAAATAACGTAGCATAAATATATCTCTACATGATAGATTAGTTTATGTCATCTCTTTAATTTAGTAAAATTAGGGTTTCTATAAAATTAGGATTTCTGTCCATCCAATTAAAGCCTTTTAAAATTATGGTTGGGGTGAGTTGTTATTTTTCCTAATTTGAGTCCATTGCTTCTTCCAATTTTATTTGAATAATGAGATCGTACCCATTTCAATGGTTTGGTGGTAGAGCAGTGTGCCAACCACCCAAAAGTCATGTGTCCAAATCCTCCCTAGAGAAGGGTTGTGTTGGGTAGCCGACAGCTAGCGTAAGAAATAGTTGAATCTTATAACATGGGTTTGATAAGAATACATGTAGCCAACCCTACTTAAAGTGGGAGAAGTATTTGCATTTTTATTTACAAAAAGATATCACATTTGGTTGAGTTAAATTAGGATTAGTTTCTTTTTTATCTTATTTTGGAATCACACCCCTCTTCTATAAAGGAGCTATGAGTCGGTGTTTAAGGATAGTTTAAGTTATAAGAAAAATTTGGTTCTGGCTCACCCTTTCTCCTTCTCCCTCCTTGCATTTTCATGTTTCTTCTCCAAAATCCCACGCAACTGATGCATTGTTTACATTCTTCTCCTCACCCTCTTCAAATTCCTCTCCACCAAAACACTATTTGCATCCATTGGTATCAGAGCATAGATTTCGAATCATCCCCCCACCCCCGAGGATTGGCGATTGAAATATAGTGTCATTTTGATTATTGTGTATATTCATATGCAAAACGACAAAGGATGACATTGCGTTACAAAGCAAGCCTGGAGATAAGATCCATTTATCCAAGAAAAGTGGAGGTTGTTGTCACATCCATATAATACAACTCCAGTGATAACAAAAAAATGAAGGAACAAAAGGAAAAAGTGTTGTCCACAAAGGTTTCTCCACCACACAACTTGTACAAGACAAATTTGAAGAGTATAAAGAAGAAAAAGGAACAAGAGAGCCCTCTCGGTTGTTGTCTAAGATGTTTTAAAACCACCACCAATGGATTCAACTCCGCCGCCACCTTCCACCATCCCGACAACATCGTTTCCACCAACTTCTCTGATAGAACTTCCTGCATCATCAACATCGCCATCACCTACCCTCGTGCCTTCATTGTCACCGCTACCACTGGTCCACCCAAACAGCATGACACCGACGCAGTCAACATCAATGCCTTTGCCACTCTCCTATTTGAAGTTGGCAACAGAACCGTACCCTCCCGCAACAGTTGAGAGGTATGCTCATTCACCACACATCTCGTGCACAGCTTCGTTGGCGATCGACCTTGACGTTCCATCACCATTGTGGATGCGGCTCGAGTACCGGCCATGCCATCTACTCAAGCAATGGTGGGTCTCCCGCTACCACCACCCCATTCCAAGTGCCCAATATTGACAAGAAAAAGTCATCGTGCATGCATTGCATGAGCGGTCGCCATCGCCTCAGCGAAAGTTTTAATCTCCCTTCCACCATCATTGGTCGGTCGCGCCATCGTGGAGAAATGCAAACATAGGAACAGTAGCTTGGATCTCTCGAACAACAACCATATCCCATAAATCCCTTAAAGGAAGGGATACAAATATCTTTCGGGAGAATTATAAGGAAGCCCTTCACTCAACCGCTTTATCCAATAATGAAAGTTGGGAGCCGCATATGGAGGAGCAAGTAACCAAATGAAGGGGTAGAAAATTGCAATTTTACCCCCATGTGCAAAAAAATTACAAGAGGAGTGTTGAAAGAGATAGCATAAAAGTGGGTAGCAACCTATCCTAATTAGGATGAGGGGTGTTGGGTTCTCCGATATAAGGACCAAGACCCTAGTCCCAAGTACATTAACTAGATCTCCTCCCATTACAATTCGGTGTTATTCATGCTCTACGACCTCTCCAAACTTCTTGTTCAACCATTGAAGATGTCATGCCAATTCTTCCATTGCCATAACAACCTTCAAAAAGACAATAACTCTATGAAGATTACTACAATGGCATGGACAGCACCATACACACCACATTAATTCTTAAAACATGGTCCTTCAATTTGATGACAACTCTAGAAGATTGCATCAACAACTTGGGCCACATTGTATGCTCCTCATACGTTCTTTTATCACAAAGCTCTGAGGCATCACAATCAAGCATCAATGCCTAGAACTTGAGATCATAACATTCATTGGGAGATGAATTTATCGAAGTGGCAGAGAGCTAATGCAGCAGGAATTAGGAATTCGGGTAAGAAAAAGGGTTTGTCATCTGTTTAGTTTTGTCCAATTAGGGGTTTTATTAAACTAGGATTTTTGTATGTCCAGTTAGAGGTTAATTAAAATTAGGGTTAGGGTTGATTGTAATTTTATATAATTTGAGTCCATTGCTTTTTTCCATTTTTATTTAAATAATGAGATCTCATGTGTACCGGCTTAAATGGTATGGTGGTAGTGCAGTGTGCCTACCACCACAAAAACCAGGGTTCAAACCCCCCCTCTTGTGGGGGTTGCGTTAGGTAGTCGACAGCCAGCGTAAAAAATAGTCGAATCTTTCAACATGGATTTGAGCAAAAATCCATGTAATCGGCCCAACTTACAGTGGGAGAAGGCTTTGCCATAATGAGATCTCATGTGATCTCTAATTAGCTATTTGGTTGTGTCAATTTAGGAGTCAAATTAGATACCAATTTCCTTTTTTATTTTGAAACTAACCTTTATTATATAAATGGGCTATGAGTTATTGTTCAAAGGACAATTCAAGTTATAAAAATTTTTGGAGGTTCTCCATTATATCCCTCCCTTTCTCCTTCTCCCTCTTCGCATCTTCATGTTTCTTCTCTAAAACCATGCGCCACCAGTGCTACGTCTACCTTCTCCTCGCCCTCTCCTAATTCTTCTCAATTAAAAGACTATTTGCATCAATGATGGTGAGAACATGGATTTTACTGAGTATCAATCTTCTAAAGAATGAAAGGAGAGGGAGATGATGATGTGGTCAAGCTATGACTTACGATCATCGCATTGTTACTATATTGAAGGGGGAAAAAGAGAATTCCCCTATTTGAAACACTAATTTAGTTTATATAGGTTACTACAAAAGCAACTATGAGCGTAGAGCTAAGCTCTAACCTCGCTTGAGATTAAAGATAATTTTTACCTTTACTTGAGATCCCCTAAGAGAGACTCGTGTTTTGTCACAGTGTAAAATGAATTCATTTGTTTAATCTACATTTATTTGTTACCAAAATAAGGGAACCCTTGTGGAGATTTTTTACGTGAGAGATTAAGTTTAAGTCCTTACATGAGAGAGTACTTGTAAAGGGGAGGGTCATGTTCAAGGTCTTCATATGGGAGAAGGGCGTCGACTCTTTCGTGGGATGGACACGAACTATTAGTACTTGAAATTATCCCCTCCTATTACGTGAGATCTATTAACTAGTTTGTATTCTACTATTGTTGTGTAGGCTCAACCCTTACATGTTCTTGGGATCATCTTATACACATGATGTCCATCTACTTGATCGTATGATGATCAACACTCCAACCACCTGCATGCTTCCACCATAAGATATGTTAAGTGAGGGATAGATGGTTTGTTTTGCAAGAAGTTGCATCTACTGAGCCTTAATCTGAGGGAAGTGTCATAGTTATGTAGGATCTCTCCAAGATCCAATTATTATCTTCTCTTGTTTAGTCACATAGTTTTTAGCTTTGGGAGTTGTATGGATTGTGGATAGACATAAATAGACCTTGAAGATTTAACCTATTGGTCCCTTATCCCGTGTCATAGAAGGGTCATCTTAGCTGCCTCGAACCAAGTAAATTATGTTGTTCTTGTTTATGATAGTTGCCCTTATTAAATTTTTCTTTAGTTATGAAAGGTCAATTTGAGGGAGACAACAATAAACCAAGTGGGAAACACAATGTATAACAAAAGCATGTCTCAACAAATAATTTATCCAAACTTTAATAAGCAGTACACTAGTACCCAAGTCAGCAATAGTTAAGAAATTTTTTGTTGAAAAGAAACCACATGAAAGAATTGAAGTAGATGGCCCCCACTTACCAAGTCCATAGAATTCATCATCTTCTTGGGCTGTCCGGCTTCTATTTCTTTCGTTTGCTGTCCTAGAATAGTCTGATCGTTCCTTTTTGTTTACCAAGGTGTTGTATGCATGCTTGATCCTCAAGAATTTCTCTTGAGAGTTTGACTATTTAAAGATAGTTACAGTCAGCATTCTTGTAAACAGATAATCCACGTGAATAAGCAATTAATAAAAATAAGCAGTTTTATATATTGAATTTATGGAATGATAGGTGAATTAGGTTAAGTGCAACCTACCATTAAGACTAGCAAAGGGTACAGTTGAAAGCAAATCTGCACTAATAGGGGCAGACGAGGATCTGGTTTTGCATAGTCACATAGACCAACCCGATAAGGTTGAGCTGAAAATTATTCAAATCAGCCCAAGCCAACTTAAGACAACATGTTCCAATCCATCCTAAAAAACTTCGGAAGGTTTGGGTTGGATTGGATTTTTGTATGAGTCCCATTGTTTCATGAAGTTACATACAAGATAGAGTTGAGTTAATGATTCACAATTTTAGAATTTTTGGATGGTGCCTACAACATGAGAGTTAAACGACTTACTCATAAAACAAAGCAATTTTTCCCATTTGTATATCCTAGACATGGGTAAATTCAATAAAAATGTACTAAGCCTTCTCCCACTATAAATAGGGTCGGCTACATGGATTCTTGCTCAAATCCATGTTGAAAGATTCGACTATTTTTTACGTTGGCCGCCGACTACCTAACACAACCCCCTGCAAGAGTGGGACTTGAACCTTAGTCTTTTGTGTAGCAGACACACTGTACTACCACTAATCCATTAGGTGAGTACAGGCATGGGTAAATTCAATACTTGAATAAAAAACGAAATCAAATATGTTAATTTACTGGAAATGGAAAAAATGAACCTGTATTTCTCATTGAATAGATATCCCTTACATAGAAGGGGGCCTAGGGTTATTGAAACAATTACACCTATCCCCCAATACTATGAGCTAAAGTTTGTATAACAAAATATACTCCAATACTCCTCCTCAAGCTGAAGCATAGATGTCCATCATGCGCAGCTTGGAAATACATTTAGTGAATAGGAACCGAGTGAAGGACTTGGTCAAAACATCAGTTGTTTGTTCTTCTCAAGTAACCGACTATGTCTTGATGTTTCCTTGTTGAATCATATCCATTGTATAATGGCAGTCTACCTACACATGCCGGTGCATCCATGTAAGGTAGGAATATTTGTAATGAACATTGCAACAGCATTGTCACAACGTATTATCAAAGGGCCCAGATCTGGTAAGTGTAAATCCTTCATAACTGACTTGATCCGCATTAGTTCAATATTGGTTTGGGTCATTACTCCATATTCAGATTATATACTGCATATGGCAACTACTGCTTGCTTCTTACTTCTCCATGTGACTCGGTTACCACCAAGATAGGTACACTAACCAGTAGTAAACTCTCTGTCATTAGGACACCCCGCATAGTCAGCATCAGAATATGCCATAATATCAAGTGTTTTTCTATAAGTATATACTAGACCTTTCCCTGGAGCAGATTATCAAGTGTCTTTCTATAAGTATATAATAGATCTTCCTGTTAGGAAAATAGGAATGCGGAAGCGAAATGATAAACAGAGCATGAAATAGAAATGTGAAATATGAAGAACAAGATTTTTACATGGAACACTACTCCATAAGGAGCGGGATGAAACCACAGGAGAACGCCTCAAAGGGCTGATAGTATGTTGCTTTTCTCATCTGAATACAATGGTTGTGGGGGTCTATATATAGCCCCCACTGAGTCTCCACATCTCCAAACCGGTAGATGTGGGACTAAACAACTGGATGTGGTAAATGGTTTTGGAGAGATTCATTTACCCATCTCCCACATAAGTGACGCATTTAAACAAATACTCCGACACTCCCCCTCAAGCTAGAGCATGCAATGCTTCGTTTGGACAAACAGAAAGAAATCACAACTCATAATACAAGAGACTACGGACAATATCAACTCAATGTGCATAACTGTCAGTTGTTGCCGAGGATGTTGCTTCTCATGCCGTGCAGGTGAGAAGGACGAACGGGCTGGAGTGTGAGTCAATTGAATCTCCTCGTCGGAGAGCATGTGCTCTATACTGCGCCTGTCAGAGTCACTGCAACTAAAATGAGTCTCTACACGGAGAACTCTGGCTCGCTACAACATGTGGACAACTGCTCCATCTCTGAAAACAGACCAAAAAAAGCATCGCTAATTATCCATACCATACGTAGATCTTTGAAGATGGGTCTCTCTCATAGGGACCTTGAAGTGGGTTCTCTCTCATAGGAACCTCGGAAGGATCTCGTACTGGAGTTCACGATCACTTGAGAATGGAGTCTGCAGAAGTCTCCTCATCGGAGAATTGGGTCTCTCCTATCTGACGTAGAGAATGGTACTCTACTCTGGAATTCATATGAAACCACATGAAAGCCCTAGCCAACATGGCATAGGGAACGGTACTCCACTCTGGAGTTCCAATGGATCACATGAAAACCTTGGTCGAAAACAAGAATGATGGGGACCACGACAAATGAGGCCAAATGTGTGCTCATCTGAAAACATCGCACACATGTGCATGTTTGAAAATGAAGACTCGGAAACATCTGGCATCGAGTCTGAATATCTGACAACTGTAGAGTCTGAATAATCTGTCTGGCCTGGAGAATCTGGAATAGACCTGTGACTCTACACAATACTCCCCCTTCTCCCATACTGGTTGGAAAGAAAAACATCGACCAAGTTGGGAGGAGACAATAAAATGGGGAAAACATGAATGAATCACTAAGTCGTTCTTGATTTTTTTACGCTTTTCTTTTCGTTTTTTGTATTTTTTCGAGCTACTTTTTTGAGTCGACTCAACTTTTATTTTTTTCCCTTGTACGATTTCTTTTGTACACACTTTTTCAAAAGCATTTTTTTGCAGATCTTTTGCATACGGTTTTTTATTATACGCACCTTTTCAAAAGAATTTTTTTGTAAACTCTCAGCTCACAATGGGCCCAAACTGCACCTATCCTCTTTAAAAAAACAATCCCTTTTTTTCTCGTTTGGCCCTTTTTTTAAACATCTCTCGGCTTATACAGGCCCAAATGCGCAGGAGCCCAAAGGGGTTTTCTTTTAAAACCGAGAACCCTAATTAGGGTTCCTTCAATCCCGAAGGGACTCGCGTAGGGGCTCATGGGAGGATCTGTCGATGTCGCCCGTGAGAAGAGCGTTGCTAGGGCGCGTTAGGAAGATTGCCAGATCTCCTGTAGATGAGGCGTGATCGCCGCGCAAACCTGGAGGGTCATGTGCGCTCCTCCTGGAGCTTCGCACGCAGAGCTCGCCGTCTGAGCGATGGAGGTTGCCTCCTCCTGGGTAATGAAGGTTGCCTTCGCCTGCTGGAGGGAGATGGCATGCTAGACTGGGAGTTCTGCGCCTGCATGTTGCGTTGGAGAGAATGCGCGAGGGAGAGCGATGAGGTGCATCACGAGGAGGCGCATCACGCTTGGACTTCTCGACTAAGTATTGCCCTCAAGCATGCAGGCGGCATGTGAGGGTTGGGGCTCACATGTGCGCCAGCCGAACAGAAGACGGGTGCGTCTGTTGGAGCATCGCTCCGCCACTGGAGATGGAGTTGCAGCACAACCTTGAAGATATGTGCTTCCTGGAAAGGCCTTGATGAGATGTGATGTGTATCTTCTTATGGAACAGGACTTGAACTGATATAATCTTCGTTGATGATGGTTGCATGGATGTACGAGAATCTCCAAAATATACAGGAATTAGAGTTTCATGAAACCCTAGAACTCTTGAACATATCTGAAATAAATTTCAGAAAATCGAATCTCGAAAAATAAATCTTCAAGAACAAATCCTCGAGAATTGAACCCGCTCTGATATTATGTTAGGAAAATAAAAATGCGGAAGCGAAATGATAAACAGAACATGAAATAGAAATATGAAATATGAAGAACGATATTTTTACGTGGAATCCTACTCCCTAAGGAGCGGGATGATACCACAGGAGAACACCTCAAAGAGTTGATAGTCTATTGCTTTTCTCATCTGACTACAATGTGTGTGGGGATCTATATATAGCCTCCACTGAGTCTCCGCATCTCCAAGTTGGTAGATGTGGAACTAAACAACTGGATGTGGTAATTGGATCTTGGAGAGAATTATTTACTCATCTCCTACATAAGTGACGCATATAAACAAATACTCCAACACTTTTTGTAGAGGGAAAAGAATGAATTGCATTAATGAGAGGCCCTCGAGTTCTCTTATATAGGAGAGGAACATATTGCGAAAATTATAAGAAGAAGACAAAAGAAATAGAAAATAGGAAAACAGTAATAAAGATAACAATATCTCAACACTCCCCTCAAGCTGGAATCTATATATCGGTGAGACTCAGCTTGGAGCAACATCTTTGATAAGGCCCTCTGGCTAGGGCCTTAGTAAGAACATATGTTGTATGGTCTCCAAAGCTGACATGCGTAGTGGCGATAAGACCCTTCGGTATCATGTGTTCATATTATGAGTGTAGTGACAGTCCACTTCTATGTGCTTCATCCTTTCATGAAAGGGTGGGTTATTGGCAATAAAAAGTGCAGTCTGGTTGTCACATTAGAGGTGCATGAGAAGAGGCACCTCTATAGTTAGGTCAGTAAGAACAGATTTGACCCACATCATCTCTGTGTTATCCTGCGCCATGACCTTGTATTCTGACTCATCACTCAATCTGGCCACCATAGTATGCTTCTTGCTCTTCCATGAAATCAGGGAATTCTGTATGAACACAGCAAAGCCTGATGTAGACTCTCTATCCTTTGGACACCCAGCATAATTTGCATCTGCACATGCTGTGATTGAAAGAGATGTGCCTCTGCTGAAAAAAAGTCACGTACCAGGTGAAGTCTTCAGATATCTAAAAATCATATGGACTGCATCCATATGTGCATATTTGGGTTGCTCTCTAAACTAATTCACTTTGCTCACGACAAAGGATATGTCGGGCCTAGTAATAGTCATATATAGTAGCTTGCCAACAAGCTCCATGTACCTTCTCTTGTCAACCTCCTTAGTGTCATCATCATAGAGCTTCATGCTCGAGTCAATATAAGAGTAGTAGCAAGTCTGCAATCCGCCATGCCTGTCTCTAAAAGATCTGTAACGTACTTCCTTTGGGTCATTACAAGACCTCGTTGGTTCCTGGAAAAGTCCAATCTAAGGAAGTAACGTAAATGTCCAAGGTCCATGGTCACAATCTGCTGACCTAGGAAGTCCTTGACACTCTCAATGCCCTGCTCGTCATTCCCTGTAACAATAATGGCATCAACGTAAACAAGAATGGCAATAGTACCTCTCTAGGTTCTCTGCACAAACAAGGAGTGATCGGCAGTCGATCGCACAAACCCATGTTGCTTTATCTAGTTCGAAAGCTTATGTAACCAAGCTCTTGGACTCTACTTAAGGCCATAGATAGCCTTGTGTAGCCTGCAAACCTTTTGACACTCCCTATCAGCAGCAAACCTAGGCGGTTGCTACATGTACACCTCCTCTTGTAAATCTCCATATAGGAAGGCATTCTTCACATCAAGTTAGTAAAGAAGCAATCTCGTGTCAAGCAACACAAAGTAGAGTATGCAGCGTAGAATGTCCGGCAATTGGAGTGAAAGTATACTGATAGATTACCCCATATGTCTGGGTAAACCCACGTGCCACAAGTCTCACTTATAGCAATCCACGCTGCCCTCCGCACAGTGTTTCACAGTGAACACCCATTTACATCCCACAACGAATGCGCCAACTAGAGTAAAAACAAGACTCCACGTACCACATGACTGTAGAGTGACCATCTCCTCCTCCATGGCTAACCCCACTAACTGCCTTGAAGAGCCTCCTGATATGTCCGTGGTATCTTAACGGCTGATAGTGTCAAGGCAAATCTCCTGAAATCCTCTGACAACCTGTTGAAGGAAACCTGGGCTACAAGAGGATAAGTGCACACTTACGTTTCGACTTGCGCAAGGTAATCGGTACATCAAGATCATCTGCCAAGTCCGTAACCTGTGAGTTCCCCGCTTGAGAGGGTACCTGCTCATCCTGTATGGAATCCTGCTGCACAGACAACTCAATAGTGTCATCAGTAGAAACAATATGCTCATTACATACTTTAGGTATGTTGGATGATGAGCAGGACCTGTGAGCAGAGGGAACCGAGTGTAACTTGCGAGTAAAAATACGTGGCAAAAACTGAGCCACAATAGAAGGTGGAGCCACAGGAGCAGGTATAGGTGGTGGTGATGGTACGACAATAGGAGGTGGAGGCATGTAGATCTCATCGTCAGAGTCAGATGGGACTAGTATGTCACATGTAGGAGAAAAATACAATACAGACTCAAAGAAAGTGACGTCAGCACTAACAAAGTAATTCTTCCTGAGCGGATCAAAGCAGCGATACCCTTTCTGGGTACGAGAGTAGCCAACAAAAACACACTTGACAGTTCTGGGAGAGCTTGTCACGACCAGGAGAGACATCATGAACAAATGCAGCAACCAAACACACGAGGTGTAAGGGAGAAAAGATCCTTCTCGAGAAACACAATCGAGAAAAGAATCTTCTCCCTAACATATACGAGGGCATGTGGTTCACTAGAAAGCATGGAGTGAGAACAACATCTCCCCAGTAAGCATGAGGATCACGACTCTGTATTAGCAAGGTTCTGGTCACATCAAGTAAATGATGGTGTTTACGTTCTGTTGGGAAGTATAAGCACATGAGGTCTAGTGAACAATGCCCAGAGATCTAAGTTACTCAGAAAGTTGTAAAGAGAACTCAGCATTATCAGAACGAAGTTATTTGACTTTTGCAGGAAAAATATCCTTTAATTCATTAATAAAATATTTGATCTCAGGTCCAGCCTTGGACTTATTCTTCAATAAAAAGACCCAGGAGAGCCTAGAAAAATCATCGACCGCAACTAGATAAAAATGGTGTTCTTGGTGATCAGGAACACAACTCGGACCCCAAATATCTAAATGTAGGAGCTCAAATATTTGAAAACTACTCCTACTCTGATGAGATGGAAAGGAGGAACGATGATGCTTCCCAAGATGGCATGCCTCACATTGGAAAGGTGATCTCATAGATATCTGAGGGAGAACATGACACAGCTTCTGCAGAGGAAGGTGTCCAAAGCGAAGGTGCCATAGATATGGTGAGACTGGTCCAGTAGGTATAGTAAAAACACCAGCATGAGGAGGTTGGACTAGTCTACAAAGCCCTCGCTACTCACGGCAACATCCAATCACCCTGTCCATGAGTATGTCCTGAAACACAAGAGATGAAGGGTCAAAAATGGCCCAACAATGAAGATTCTTAGTAATCTAACTAATGTAAAGTAAATTCATCTGAAAATCAAGAACATATAAAACACTGCCTTATAACGAGTAAGTGGTTGCCATTAGCAATGACAACCCATATGCTAGGTAGTATGGTCCTGTAGGACCTCAGTTGCGCTCTGTCTCCACACAAGTGGTGTGAAGCACTAGGGTCCATAATCTACTATGTCATGTCTGCACCAATACTACTAGTAAATGCACAGGCGATATCTGAGGAGCTCGAAGAGGCCCTGACTGCAGTATTTGTAATGGTGGTGCCAGCAATAGGAGTCATGATATCTCGAATACAAGAGACAATATCATCCAGACAAGGATCGGATTGGGAAGTTGTAGTATCTGAAGGCGCAATTTGTTCTGTTGCACGACCAGAAGCAGGATATCCATGCTTTTAGTAGAATGTATCCTCTACATATCCAGGCTTACGACAGTAAGTGCAAGGGCCACGCTGGCATCCACCGCCTTTGCCAGGAGGGGTACATCCTCTGGACTAGATCGTCCCTCCTCGGCCACGAGAAGCAGCCATCGCTGAAAAGGGTAGAGAAATGGTTGTAGAAGGCATGATAATCCGACTGAGACGGCTATAGGCCTCTTCTATGGGAGATATGGTAGCTTCGGTAAGAAGCTGAGTATACGCAGTATCATACTTTGTATCAAGCCCAGCTATGAAAACTCCAACCATAGTGAATTTCCTACCTATACATCTTATGCTTCTCAGTAGATGTCGTAATAAGAATGTAGCTATGAAGCTTCTCGAACATGCCACGAAGCGAAGAGTAGTATACATGCAGAGGATGGCCATTCTACTTGGCATTGTAGACATCGAATTGTAGCTGAATAATCTTGGCCCCATTCTTCGCTTGAGCATAGGTAGATGCCAAAGTATACCACATTCGCCTTGGTGGTGGGCTGATTCAGAATATCATTGGCTATCTCTATGGTGAGGGTCCCACAAAGCCAAACATGCACATACGTGTCATCTTGCTTCCAAGAAGCATTTACCCCAGTCTTATCCGTTGTCTCTGGATCTGTCAAGATGTGCTCATTGTTGTATTGCATGAGGATGAGGAACTGCATGGACAACAAGTCATAGTTGGTTCCATCCATCTAAACGATAGGAGTCAGGCCTTTGAAAGCTCCGGACGAAAAAAATATCACCCTTGTTCTCTGACATGACAGAAGAACAACTGACCAACGAAACTCAAATGAGGAGTAGACCGATATGAACAAGTCTACACGATCATACGGAGCATTGGTTGTACATGTAGACTCATACAACCATCCTCATTAATCTTCGTTGCTCTCTAGGGTCGAAAAACGCGATTTATAGGGTTTGAAATCGTGTTCTCCAATCAAAATCAAACCAAATCGAACAACAGATCAAGTCATAGGAGTACATGGAGGGGTATCGGCCCGAGACGATCGGGGGTGGGGGAGGGAGGGGGTGTCTTGGGTGGCCTAAGGCTGGCTTGGGCGTCGACAGGAGGAGCCGGGGGCGATGACCTGGGTGGTCGGGGAGCATCGGTCGACAGCCTGGGTGTCAGGGATAATCGGTCGGTAGCCTAGGGCAGCGGTCGAAGGCCCAGGGTTGGGCGGTAGCGGCCTGGGGCCGGAGGCCTGGAGCTCCAAGGCCTGGGTTGGGCAACAGTCAGGGGCCGAAGGCCTGGGCGACGGCACGACCTGGTGTGGGGAGGAGGTGGGGCGGATAGGGTTATGGTTAGATACGGGAACTCCGGTCTAGGACCATTGCTCTGATAGCATGTAGAGGGAAAAGAATAAATTTCATTATTGAGAGGCCCTCAGGTTCTCTTATA
Source organism: Ottelia alismoides (assembly GCA_037367405.1). NCBI lineage: Eukaryota > Viridiplantae > Streptophyta > Magnoliopsida > Alismatales > Hydrocharitaceae > Ottelia > Ottelia alismoides. Next base: position 775,011 of record JAZKJV010000777.1, read on the forward strand.
TAGGAGAGGAACCTACTGGGTAAATTACAAGAAGACAAAAGGAATAGAAAATAGTAAAACAATAATAAAGATAGCAAATATCTCAACACATTCGTTGGAGTAATTTTATGTATCTCAAAAAGAAAAAGGTGGCTTGGAGGCAGAGATTCAGACATCGAAGGTCGAGGGAGGAAAATCTAAATACGTGATTTTTCCATGTCATGGCTAGCGAGCAGTGGCATAAAAATTTCATTCATTTGATTGTAATTGGGGGAACTGTGGTGCAAGGGGATTAGTTTGTGGGGACGGCGCTTCGATCTCATTCTCAGGGATTTAGCTGGTTGGAGAAAATGGGGAAGAGGAGTTTTGAGGATCTCAGACCTTCAGGTGAGTTCTTTGATTCTTAGATTCGGGAGTTTACGGAGGTAGAAACCAAGAAGACCTTATTCCAATTCAATGCGGATCGGGATCCGGAACCAGATGGGATTTCTGTTCTCTACTACAGGGAATTTTGGGATATGGTTAAGAAGGATGTGATGGATGTTCTGCAAGAGTTTCATGTCGGGAATCATGGGTTTGGAAGATTGAATAAGGCTTTATTTTTTGCTACCTAAGAAGGAGGCTTTAAACAATGTGAAGGACTACAGACCTATTACACTCTCCAGTGTAATTTATCTCATTATTGCTAAGATTCTTACAGATCAGCTCCGAGGATCCTACCTGGCATTATCTCACCTGAGCAGAAGGCATTTGTACGTGGGAGGTTCACGACTGATGGACTTGTGGCGACGTCTGAAATGGTGGAAGACTAGCGGAGAAATAAGACCAAAGACATGCTATGAAAAGATGACCTTTCCAAGGCTTATGATTGTGTTGACTGACGCTTTCTTTGGACCTTGTTGGAGAAGAGGGGGTTTCACTAATTTATGAATATCTTGGATCAAACGATGTTCTACGACGGCTCCATGTGTTGTTCTTACCAATGGCAGATCAAAGGGGGTTTCTTTCAACCTCAAAGGGGGTCAGACAAGGATGCCCTTTGGCCCATTTTACTTTTCGTCATTATGGCGGGTGCATTAGAGGTGATGATGTAGCTGACGATGGATGCAAATTGGTGCTCTAGCTATATAAACGATGACAACTCGATTCTAATGCTACAATATGTTGATGACACTATGATGTTCCTAGCGGCCAGTATGGAACAGATTCGTCGGACCTCACTTATCAAGACCATATTTGGGGGCATCCCGGGCCTTCAAATTAATAGGAAGAAGTCTGTGGTGGTACCGTTTGGGCTTTCTGACCAGGAGGCGTAGGATGCAACGTCTATTTTGAGATGCCCGATTGGAAACATGTCTGTTACTTATTTAGGGCTCATGTTGGTGGCTCTTTGGCTGAGGTCTTGTGACTGGAGGCCAATCTAGGATAGATTAGAGGGAAAGTTGGCAATTTGGAAGGAAAATATGCTCTCTAAGGGGGGGAGTTGATTCTTTTGAAGTATGTACTCTCGACTATTCCGATCTTTTTCTGCTCCACGAGATTACTACTCACTGGAGTTCGCACAAAGATGGAATATTTGATGAGACATTTTCTCTGGTCTAATAGGAGACATGCAAAAAAGGGGATCAATCTAGTTGATTAGGGCAAGATTACAAGTGCGAGGAGGAAGGGAGGGTTAGAGGTGTCGCGAGGGGAAGGAATGAATAAGGCACTAGTGGCGAAGTGGATGCTACAGCTTTGGGGGACTTTAGATGACCTTATGTGTCGACTTATGAGGAGAATCTATGGGATTTTTGGGTCCTTGGAGAGCGTCCGGTGCATGCTATGTCCTTGTTATGGCAGCCTATCACTAGGATCCTTCCAGAGATGGTTGTTAAGATGCGACCTATTCTTAGGGATGGGGAGAGGTTTAGATTATGGCTCGATGACTAGACGGGGGAGGGGGTCCTGGGGGAATGTTTCCCATGACTTTTTGGGCTGACTAGTAACAGAGAGGTGTCAGTTCGTCATTTGTGAGAGCCGGGAACGTTGGCTATTTCGTTTTCTTCGATGTTATCTGATCAGAGACTAGAGGAGCTTCTGAGATTGCAGAGTGAATGAGCGCAACTAAAGGGACCACAACTAGCAGAGATCATTTTGTGTGGGATTATGGGAGGTTCACCGTAATGAAGGCTTACTGTGTTTCCGTTGAGCATGGTGGAGTGGAGCATCACGAGGTGAATCTCGATGCTGGAATCATCTGGAGAAGCAGAGTGTCAAATTGAGTCAACGACTTTTTGTGGTCATTCAGACTTGGGAGGGTTCTTATCGAGAGTCGTCGGGACCAATTTTACGTGTTGATAATTGTAGTTGTGACAAATACCAGATGGATGTGGAAGACATGGACCATTTGTTCTTTTCTTGCTTTTAGTCGGCACAGTTTTGGAGTAATGCCAATATTCCTTGGCATACAGTGGAAGATGGTTCCACTTTCTAGAGATTCATTACATTGGTGTATGGCAATGAGCATGAGGATAGCTCTCATCCTTTTGCGATTTTATGGGCAATTTGGTGTGGCAGGAATGATATCGTCTTCCATAGACAAATGTTCTACTCGAAAAATGTCCTTGAACACTGTAGGACGTTGTGCTTTCTTGAAGTCGTGTAGCGTATGTATTATCTTTTTCGCTTCTAATATATGGCGTGGTTGGTCCCAACTCAGGATACCGCCCTTTCTCCTCTAAAAAAGTATCTCGGAATCATCAAAAGCACCTCCTAGTGAATACGGAATGGTTTGGCTATGAAATGACTTGCTCAATTAACAGCAAATGAGATATCATGCCTGGTAATGGTAAAATACAAGAGCTTTCCCACCAGGCACATGTATTACTTTGCATCAGCATACAGAGGCGAGAATTAACACATTCAAGCACAAGGATCCATAGGAATATATGTTGGCTTAGCCCCTAACATTCATGTCTCATGTAAAAGATCCATGACATTTTCTCTATGAGAGAATCAGCCCACCGGTATTTCTTGCAACTTCGATGCCTAAGAAATAACAAACTTCTCCCAAGTCTTTGGTGATAAAATGTTGTGCAGTATACCTTTTAGTATCTATTATGCCACGGATATCATCCCCAGATAGAATTATGTCATCAACATAAACCAGCAAAGCCATCGTCCCTTTCTTTGTTTTCTTGACGAATAAAAAATGATCTACAGTAGAGAAATAAAATCAACCTTGGATACAATGTCAAATAGTTTTTGAAACCATGCTCTGGGCCTTTGCTTGAGACTATATATTGCTTTGTAGAATTTGCACACCTTTTGATACTCCCCATTGGTCTCAAAATAAAGTGGTTGTTGCATAAATACTTCCTCATTCAAATCTCCATAAAGAAATGCATTTTTTACATTCAGCTAGTAAAGTAGCGAGGAGAGTTGGACTGCATTGGAAATAAGAATCATCATCATAGGGTGTCACTAGTGAAAAGGTGTCGAGATAATCCATACCATATGTTTAAGTGTATTGTGTACCCCTTGGTTATCAGTCGAGCCTTATAACATTCCACAGAGCCATCTAGAAGAAGTTTGGTGATAAATACCAACCGGTTGCAAACCACAATTGCGTCCTTTGGCGGATCAACTAGCTGCCACATTTTTTTTGGACAGTGTTCAGAAAGGCGGTCCAGGCGGCCGCATATGCGTAGTCGGGCACTGGACCGAACCGCATATCCAGTATTCAGTCGATATGCGGTATGGGCGAGTATGCGGCCGAGTAAACCGCATATGCGGCCGCATACTCGACCGCCTTTTGTATAGAGCCCTTTCGTACATGCTTCATCTTTTAGTTGCCGGAATTGGTAGCTACTGCTACTGCAGTAAAAAATAAATGTTACTAATTGTTTATTAGAAAAGATTTTTATGATGTTTGTAAAAAAATATTTTTTTCATTTTTTCTTTAAAATAAATGTTCCTAATTGTTTATTAGAAAAGATTTTTATGTTGTTGTTTGTAAAAAATAAATTTTCATTTTTTATTTAAATAGAAGATTTTTATTTAATTTCTATGAATGTCGTTTCATGCATTTGTTTAGTTTATATTCAATATATTTTTATTTTAGAATCAAATACATCTTTTATGAAAAATATATCTATGAGTTGTTTGCTTTCTTCATCAATACTTTTCTCAATTGCTAAGAAATTTTGTAATAGAAAATTACGTTAAATCCCCCCTAACTAGCTGTCATCTCGTTAATGCTAGATAAAAGGGAATCCGGTTATTTAATCAATTGAAATATATTGATTCACAATCCAATTTTCATTTAGTTAATTCCTATAGAAACATAACAAATGTTTTTATGATTTATTATTGTTATATCTCAAATATTTTTTTCTTATAGTTTCATTCCTATAGTAAGTATGCCAACAAATTTCACTTTTATTTTTTTATGATTCAGTCTTTTATCTAAAATGGTCATTTTTTAAAAAGCTTTCTATGAAATCATGTCGTACTAAAAAGTCTATGCATATATTTCATCTATTGTTATTTTTTCGAAACATAAATCTCTAATATTTGAATTGAATTTATTACTTTATTATTTTTAAATTAAAATAATACAAACCGCATAATCCTCGTATACTTCCGCATATACTTCCGCATATCCGCTTACTCGCTTCAGACCGCCTGACCGAATGAATACCGCATACCGACTTTCTGAACTTTGCCCTTGGACAAAAGAGTCTTCATTTCTTCCTTCAAGGCAGTGTCCCACTCGGGAACTAAAAATGCATGCCGATAAGTGGAAGTAACGATAACAACCGATAGCCTAGCCAGAAAAGTCTTGTATTGCACGGACAATCTACTTGTTGACACATGGTTGGAGATGGAAGCAATGTACGCGCATGTTTCCCTTTCCGAAGAGATATGGGAGATCAGAATGATCTTGGGAATCTTGAATCCCCTCCTCGACAGTATGTTTGCTTTTGTGTGTGTGTGTGTGTATTCTCAATCATAATCCCATCAGTGTTCTTGTCTTGATATACCTTAGGATCAGGTGTTGGTGTGATAACATGTGGTACCATCTAACAAGTATACACTAACCGAAATGGTGATTATCAGCGACACGAGTATCCTAAGACGAAGAACCACTCTGAGAAGATGGCATAGGGAAACTGACAATTTATATGTCACATCCGTACTAACATGGTAACGGCGATGCATCTGATCATAACACCAGTACCCAATCTGAGTTCTAGAATAGCCTGAAAAGACACATTTCACGATATGGGGAGTTGTTGTGATCGACAGAATGAATGTAAACAAAAGAGGTGCACTCAAAGATTTTAAGTGGAACGTTGAATGGATTTTTGTCGGGGGAGAGCAGAGAATACAGTGTCTGCTCTTCCAATATGGTGGATGGCATGTGGTTTATTAGGTATGTAGCCATGAAAACAGCATCACCCCAAAAGATGAGAGGGTCGTACTTTGAACAAGTAAGGTGCGAGCCATATCAAGGATATGGTAGTGCTTCGGCCATGCCAATCTGTTTGGATGTATATGGCTACGATATTCGATGAGCGATCCTATGCTTAGTCAAAAAAGAGCAGAGATGTTAATTCCAGAATTCAAGAGCATTATCAGTACGAATAGTCTTGACATGAAAGCCAAACATATTTTCATTTCCATATTGAAATTTTTCATAACAGTTGATTTCAGATTTTGACTTCGTCGAAAATGATGAATGTGAAAGCATGTCGGAGATGAAGAATAAAGAATACTGGAAGAATACTGGAATTTTACATGGAACCATACTCCGTAGGGAGCAGGATGAAACCACAGGAGAACGTTACTAAGGGTTGATTCTTCCATTCACTTTCTTGCATCTGTTACAATGGGTGTGGGACTTCTTATATAGCCCCACAAACAAACCGAAGTCTCACTAACGGTAGATGTGGAACTAAACTTATGGATGCAGTAATTGGACCAATTACCTATCTTTACATATGACGAACACTCCAACACCCCCCTCAAGCTGGAGCATGCAATGCTCAGCTTAGACAAATAGAAAGAAATAACTCTCTCATAATACAAGACACTACAGATAATACCAATTCAACGCATACTCTACTGCACGTCTGATGACATTTTTCATGTTGTGATGGTGATGAGTAACTGAAGGGATGGAGTATGAACTGAACTAGGTCTCCTCGTCGAAGAACATATACTCTGTACTACATTTCTCAATCACTAAAACTAGAATGAGTAACCACCTGGAGAATTCTATCCTGCAAATGCTCCATTTCTTTGAAGGGTCAAACTGGAGAAAGCCATAGAAACATCCTCGTTGGAGTCCACAGATGCTGGAGAATGGAGTCTAAAAGTCGCCTCGTCGGAGAACTAGATCTCTCCCATACCAACAAAAGAATGAAATCTCTACTATGGAGTCCTTATGCAACTACATGAAAACCCTAAGCTCATAATGGCTCAGAGAATGGGATCTCTACTCTGGAGTCCCTACGGACCACATGAAAACCCTTAGCCGACCAGATCAAGTATGGGGACCTCTCAAACAATGAATGCATGTGTTGACGCATAAGCTATTTTGTATCTCTTTGTTATTTTATTTTCTTGTTATTCTCTTTATGTAATTTACCCATAGGCTACTCTCCTATATAAGAGAGCCTAGGGCTATGGAATGGGTTATCTCATTCACGTTTCCCAACATGGTATCAGAGCGACGGTCCTAGACCGGAGTTCTCGAAACCTAACCCTAACCCTAACCCCACCCGCCGGCCTTTCTTCTTCCCTCTCTCTCTCGGCGCCGCCAAGTTCCTCCCCAGTCAATCGGAGGCTCTTCTTCTCCGATCTGTGGCGGTCTAGGGCGCCTCCCGCGCATCTTGCGCGCCTTGCGCATCCGGTGCCTAAGCCCCTCGCGCACCTTGCGCCTCCCGCACATCTGGCGCACACGAAGCAGTAGCGCATCCCGCGCCTCCTGCTCACAGTGCCTCACGTGCTGTGCGGCATCTCTGCGTGTTGTGCATCTGCGCATCTTCATCTGCACCATCTCCTGTGCGGCATAGCGCCTCTCGTGTTGTGCGCTGCTGCATCATCTGCAGCATCTGTTGCTGCGCCTCCCGTGCCATCTGCTGCTGCTGGGCATAACTGGTGCGCATTAACTGCACCATCTCCAGCGTGAACTAGGGCACGCAACAGGAAGCAGTTGCGCGCATCTCCAAGCGCGTAAGGGATACATATTGCGTGTTAATCCTGTGCGTGTGCGGATCGTAGCGCGCGTAGATCAATGGGGATAGTTGCTTGAGGTCTACACATGCAACTAATCCCGTCTATGTCATTGTAGACAAATATTATCTATTGTCATTCGCTCCAGTCTTCTGTATCCAGTATGTCAGAAAGCAAGGCAGATATCCCGTCCATGGGCGCATTTCGTGGTCCAGCGCCCATTGTCAAGATGGATGGTACGAACTATGAATTGTGGGCAATGCAGTTCATGAGCATGATGAAGTCCACAGGCAAGAAGCATATTCTCACAGAGTCCGAGCCTGCAGAGAAGACTGGAGTTCATGCCTCATGGGAGGCAGACGACGCATATGCCAAGGTGTGGCTATCTGGCACATTGGCTATTGAAATCGCCAATGACATTCTACATCAACCCACAGCCAAAGACATGTGGGATATCCTCGCAGCGACCTATTCTCAGGCAAAGAATGAGACGAAGATCCTGCAACTACAACATGATATATTCACGATAAAGCAGAATGGTCGTCCGTTACATTCTCTCTATACATCTTTGAGAGGAATGTTTGAGAAGCTTTATAGCTTCATGCCTCTTACCGCCACACCAGAGCAGCAGAAGACATACAGGAATGCAACGATGGTGGGTGTGTTTCTCGCTGCACTTGATCCAGAGTATGAGGCCGCACGTTCACAGATCTTGGCGGACTCGACTATTCCTCCCATGGAGGAGGCTTTTCACAGATTGAGTAGGATAATTGTACCTTCAGCAGCTGCTAGTCAGAATCCCTCAGCCATGGCGGCCAACAGGGGCCATGGTTCTCATTACCAGGGCCGTGGACGTACTCCCCGTGGAAGGGGCGGTCGCACTAGGCCTACATGCTCATATTGTCACCGCATCGGACATACTGAGGACACATGCTACTCAAAGCATGGATTTCCTGCATCTGTACGAGTCGCTGAGCAGATAGAGCCTCCTTCTGCTGCTTCACTGGATCAGCGTTTTGATGATCTGGTTGCCCGCCTCAGGGGCATTATCCCACCATCTGGCCCAGCACCGATGACAGAGAGTCATACTGATGTTGCTGCTTCTGCTTCTGCGTCTGCCTCTACGAGTACTTCAGGTAGTACACTTGCTCTTCATAGTAGTAGATCGGATACACTGCCATGGATCATGGACTCAGGCGCTACACATCATCTATGTGGCGACCAGAGTCTACTTTCAGGATATACTCAGATCCCTCCAGGACGGACAGTAGTGATTGCCAATGGCACACATTCACCCATCACGGGTCAGGGGGAGATTAGATTGACATCCTCTATGCAGCTCAAGAATGTTTTACATGCACCGCATTTTTCTATGAATCTTTTGTCAATCAGTCAGATTACGAAGGATCTCCAATGTCGAGCTATTTTTGATCCATCTTCTTTGATTTTTCAGGACATCCGTACGGGCAACGTGATTGGTCATGGCTATGAGCAAGGAGGCCTCTATCGTCTGAACCAGACCCCATTTGCCGGAATCACATCTTCTCCCGCTGGACAAGTATCTTCTCTCCTGTGGCATCTGCGTTTTGGTCATCTACCGCTTCAGAAGTTGCGTCTTGTCTTACCTTATAGTTTTTCTCACACACCTATCCAGTGTGAGGCGTGTCAGTTGGGAAAACATCACAGGTCATCGTTTCCCAGTAGTCAAGGTCGGAGTAGTAACTCCAAATTTGAGTTGTTTCATGTTGATGTCTGGGGTCCAAGTCGTGTTCCCGATCATCAGGGGCACAGGTTTTATATTGTTTTTGTGGATGATTTCTCAAGAGCATCATGGGTTTTTCTAATGAAAAATAAGTCTGAAGCCAGAAATATTATTATTCAATTTCTAAATGAGATTCAGAATGTTTTTTCCACAACTGTCAAAATTATGAGAAGTGACAATGCCTTAGAGTTATGCACCAATAATCTAGCCAACTACTACTCCTCTAAAGGAATTGTTCACCAAACATCCTGTGCCCATACGTCTCAACAAAATGGGGTTGCAGAAAGAAAACACCGTCACCTACTTGATGTCACAAGGTCACTTCTCATTCAGAGTCATGTTCCGTATTCATACTGGGGTGATGCAGTCCTTACTGCATGTTATCTTATAAATCATATGCCCTCGTCTGTCTTGAATGAACAGGTTCCTTTCTCACTGATTTATCCTGACAAGGATCTGTTCACTCTTACCCCTCGTGTGTTTGGGTCAGTCGCGTTTGTCCATCAGTTGTCGCCCGGTTCTGACAAGCTCTCTCCTAGAGCTGTCAAGTGTGTCTTTGTGGGGTACTCCAGAACTCAAAAGGGGTACAAGTGTTTTGACCCTGTGCGTCGGCGGTATATGATCAGTGCAGATGTTACATTCTTTGAATCCATCATGTATTTCTCAGATTCTGGGAAGATGCAGCCGCCACCTATATCCCCTGACAGTGTATTCATGGCACCACCAACATCACAACCGCCACCAACATCTGAACCACCACCACCACCACTGCCACCGCCATCAATAGTACCTCCGTTACCATTCCATTACACCCGGAGGCCGAATCAAGCTCATGGTCCTGACCAGTCAACTAGCTCGCCTATGGTATGTAATGAGAATATTAATGTTGATGGATCTGACGACATTTCTCAGCAGGGTGCATTACAGGAGCATGGTGATACCACAGAGGACCTCGATGTTCCAATCGCTCTACGCAAGCCGAAGAGAAGCTGTGTCCAATATCCAGTATCAGCGGTGGTGTCGTTTGACAGGCTATCTGGACCATTCAGGACGTTTGCATTGGCACTTTCAGCTACAGCTATTCCACGGAACCATCATGATGCTATGCAGGATGCTAGATGGCGACTAGCAATGGAAGAGGAGATGGAGGCACTTCAGTCTAGAGGAACCTGGAGTTTGGTTCCTATACCTCCAGATGTTAGCCCGGTGAGTTGCAAATGGGTGTTTACGGTTAAGCACAATGCAGATGGTTCCATTGATAGGTACAAGGCACGCCTTGTTGCTCGGGGCTTCACGCAGACATATGGGGTAGATTACCTAGACACCTTCTCCCCTGTGGCACGTCATTCCACTTTACGGATCCTGCTATCTGTTGCGGTCGCTAAAGACTGGCCACTCTATCAATTGGACGTAAAGAATGCATTTTTGTATGGAGACTTGCAGGAGGAAGTCTATATGCAACAGCCACCTGGTTTTGCTGTTGAGGGGGAGTGTTCCAAGGTTTGCAGATTGCATAAGGCCATCTATGGTCTTAAGCAGAGCCCCAGAGCATGGTTTCAGAAGCTTTCAGACCTCTTTGAGAAACAAGGATATAAACGCTCCAATGCTGATCATTCCTTGTTCGTGCAGAAGACGGCGAGAGGTATCATTGTAATCATGGTTTATGTTGATGATATCTTGATTACAGGTGATGATGACCAAGGCATTAAGCAAGCAAAGGAAAGGCTGGGGACCGAGTTTGTCACCAAGGACTTGGGAGTCCTTAGATATTTCCTGGGGCTGGAATTTGCTAGAAATCCATATGGATTAGTCATGACACAGAGGAAGTATGTCACAGATCTACTGAGTGAGACAGGTATGCTAGGGTGTCGACCTGCTACGACACCAATGGACCCTAGCATGAAGCTGTATGATGATGACACAGAAGAGGTGGATCAGAGAAGGTACAGAGAACTGGTAGGCAAATTACTGTATGTCACTATCACTAGACCTGATATACAGTTTGCAGTGAGTCGTGTGAGCCAGTTCATGGAGCAACCACGCCAGGTCCATATGGATGCCATACACATGATTCTGAGATATCTAAAATCATCTCCAGGTGCAGGCTTGATATTTAAGAAAGGAAAGGAGATTTCTGTTACGGGATGTGCGGATGCAGACTATGCAGGATGCCCCAAGGACAGGAAGTCAACATCAGGGTTTGCAGTCTATGTTGGAGATGCTCTAGTTTCGTGGAAGAGCAAGAAGCAGACAGTAGTAGCTAGATCCAGTGCTGAATCAGAATATAGGGCTATGGCCCAGGCGAGCACAGAAATGATGTGGGTAAAATCCTTACTTGCAGACCTATGTATTGATATACCTCTTCCTATGAGGTTGGAATGTGACAATCAGGCCGCCTTGTTCATTGCAAATAACCCAGCTTTTCATGAGAGGACCAAGCATATTGAGGTCGACTGTCACTACATACGTGACATGATTCAGAAGGGGTTCATTGCTACATCTCACGTCACATCAGAGAATCAGACTGCTGATATTTTCACCAAGGCATTATTTAAAGGCCCATTCCAGAAGTGTGCGTCCAAGCTGAGCATGATTGATATCTATGCTCCATCTTGAGGGGGAGTGTTGACGCATAGGCTATTTTGTATCTCTTTGTTATTTTATTTTCTTGTTATTCTCTTTATGTAATTTACCCATAGGCTACTCTCCTATATAAGAGAGCCTAGGGCTATGGAATGGGTTATCTCATTCACGTTTCCCAACAGCATGCATATGTGCCTTGAACTATAGACTCTGAGCCAATTTGTAGAGTCTAAAATATGGACGTCTAGATTTGAACTGAAGAGTCTGAATATGTCCTGTAGAATTCTACATAATACTCCCCATTTCTCCCATATAGGTCGGAATAGATGACATCAACCAAGTTAGGAGAAGACATGAAAAATGAGGAGAAATAAAAAAACACATAAGCTTATCTCTCCTATATTTTATCTATTTTTTAGTTTTTCTCTTCTTTTTAAATCATTTTTGTGTACGGCTTGCCCTTTAAAAAAGCATCTCTCAAACATCTCTCATATTTTTTTAAAAATCATCGTGGCCCACTTGAACAAAAAAACTATATTGCTTTTTTAATGCAGCAGATGTCTCCCTTTTTTTGGATTCCGACAAATTTGCATCCAAGAAATTACACCCCCTCTTTGTTTTTAACTCACGTCCCACTTGGACCCATACATTCACTCATTCCTCTTTTTTTAATGCAGCCTGATGGGCCCAAACTAACCTTCATTCTCTCTTTTTTACAGACTGGCTCTCCCCCCCTTTTCATTTAAGTGAATGGGTATTGGTCGTTACCCATCTCTCACACCACGCGGAGATTAGGGTTCCCTTCCGGAGAACCTAATGCAGCCTGGACATGAGAGAGACGTCGCTTGATCGTAATCTGGAGCAAGATAGAAGGAGATCGGTTGTTACGAAAGAAAGATGTTGCACGAAGGGAGGATGGTAGCGTTGATTTTGAAGGAGGAGGCTACTGCACGGAAGAGGAGGAACCGCCTCAGCCTGGGGAGATGGCTCGACATGGAGATAGTTTGTATGGAGAGTTGGTTCGGCCGTGTTGCTAGAGATATGCTTCCAGCATACCGACCATGTTTAGGAAGACTCGATGCATGGAAAAGAGCCCCCTTGTTGCTTAAAAATTGTAGGTATTTCCTCTTCTTCTTATGGCGCATGAGGAGCTTGTGCGTAGATCATACGTCGAAATTACCGCCTGGAAAATTGATGCCTAGGGTTTTTCTTAGAGCATTAGAGTTGCGGCAAAGGTGTTGCCTGGAGGTTGTGCGTGAGAACATGGAACCCAGATCTTCCAACATAGTAGTAGTAAAATTAGTTTCCAGTTTGAGAACCCTTGAATCTGACAACGATGAATAAACGTCAAATAATCGAAATAAGACAGATCTCACCAACATCTTTTCTTCTTCGCATGGGGACGCAAAATTGGAAGTGATTATGATGCTACGTATCGCGTACATGTAGGCAATGCTAGAGAAAATTCTTGTTTATTTATTGATGGTTCTAGATAGGAACAATAGAAGAATATGGAAATCGAGGGAGGAACAATCTTCAAACAATAGAAGAATATCCTCGCGCTTGGAGGCTTCTGGATAGGAAGCAACATGTCTTTTCTTCTTCATCTGTTAATGGTAGACTTTGGCTTGAATTAGGGTTTCAGGACAACCTTCGATGAATCTTCTTCTCCTGAATTCTTCCCACCCAGAATTAGGTTTGGGAACCCTAGAATTTCTGGAACTTGATAACGATCATGTCACAAATGATGAAGTGAATTGATCTTCAGAAGTTGAACAAGATGCTTACATGCTTCACAGAATTAGGGTTTCATGAAACCCTATAACTCTTAAATAAATCACGAACATGAACTTTATAAAAATTAATCTTCAAGAACAACTAAGAATCGAACCCATTCTGATACTATATAGAAAACGATGAATGTGGAAGCGTATCAAGGATAAAAGAATAAAGAACAGTGGAAGAACACCAAGATTTTACGTGAAACCCTACTCAATAAGGAGAGGGATGAAACCACAGGAGAACACCACTAAGGGTTGACTCTTCTATTCCCTTTCTCCCATATGTTACAATGGGTATGGGGCTTCTTATATAGCCTTACAGACAGATCGGAGTCCTACTAACAGTAGATGCGGTACTAAACCTATAGATGTGGTAATTGGACCCTGGAAGGATTTAAGTATCCATCTCTACATACAATGCATACTCCAATAGATTTAAAAATACCCACGAAACACGAGTAAAGTCATCAACAACGGCAAGATACAATGTATGTCACAAATGATATAGAACCCAACTAGGCCCTACACATTAAAATGTACTAAATCAAAAACAGACTTGTTAATACGACCATGACGATTTGGAAAAGAACTCCTATGATGCTTTTCAAGTTATCAGGCTTCACACTGAAGTGATGTGGATGCAAGAATTTGAGGTAGGATTCTTCTTAAATTTGGTAGAGGCAAATGACCAAGACGCAAGCGGTATGTGTTCGCATACAACTCTCCAGTAGATGTAGAAACGTGACTCGCAAAAGGAGATTGTGTTAAGCGATATACACCCTCTTCTTCACGGTCACAGCCAATCACCTGTTCCGTCAGCATATCCGAAAAGACAAGAGATACTGATCAAAAATGGCTCGACAATTAAGCTCCTTAAATTCTAGTTACAGATAAAAGACTCATAGGAAATTTAGGAGCTAGAAGAACAATGTTTAGCTGAATATTGGGAGCCAATCGATTCCCCTCATGTCCCGCAATAGGAGATTGTATGTCATATGCCACTACAATGGTACAGCCTGGTGTAACCTCGAAGTGTAGAGAACTGATTTTTGATGCTGCTAATGTGTCGTGATGCACTTGAACCTACCAACCAATTAGAAAACTAAATGAACTCCTACAGATACAACACAACATAGACAAAGCTGAGGGATTAACAAAAGTTGTAGTATCAGTAGAGGTGGTACCAATGGTAGCTCATGTTCCTGATGAAGATGGTTGTGATACAACCCTATGCTGGCTCAGTCGTTGCATCAGATCCTCATATTCTGCTCTAGATATACTCAACGAAATATCATCCCGCATTGGGATGGCCTGGTAAACCATCAGGGATCTTCCATGATTTCCTCAACAACGATCCTCAGTGTGGCCCATATGACCACAAAAGGTGTTCGGGGGCTTTCCACGTCCAAAATCATGACCCGTCCCCTGCCTGTAAAGAAAGTCCCTCAAACTTTGTCTGAGGGTATGACAATAGCCAATAAGGTCTCAACACGAGTATCTATTGGAATAGATATAGACAACATGCTAAGCATGTTGAAGGCTTCTTCTATAGATGATATCTTAAATACAGTGATCATATGTGCTTTAGTGGCTTCTTATATATAGTCTAACCCTCCAAGAAAGAGACCAACCATCAATTGATTCTTGAAGGCAATCTACAAAGGACAGGTACAAATGGGCATATATGAGTTCAATCTATGAAATCATGAGTTCAATGCCGACTAGAATTGGGCAAGAGGATGACCACTTTGTTTCACTTGAGACATATCAATATACGTCTGAGTACGTCTTGCGAAGCCTGTCCCGCATGCAATTAATCGTAGTGTAATGCACAATATCATTTGCAATACATGAGATGCAGCTACTCATGATCCCACCTTGATCATAGCATTATTCTTCTTCCATGGTGCATTCCATGGTGCATTCGTGCCAATCTTCTCAATTATTTCTTCCTTGGTGATGATGTGCTCCTTGTTATGCCATTCTATTACATTCAAAAGAGATTGGGACCCCAACATAATTCGTATCATCCAACTTGGTGATGGTACCAAAGAAGGGGTTGTTCATTTCCACTTCGTAAGTAGATGAATCTATTACCTTGGGCATATTTCACAATGTATAAAGGACCAACCCAACCGTCATAGTAGAAGCAATAAAAAGAGACCACAATAAAACAAATCTCAACTCATGTACTCCCAGATCATGATAATCTCTTTAAGTATCAACCACAATCAACAAAGAAATACTATAGCAGTTCAATGTGGAGAAAAAGTATGCAACCCGATAGTCTTGACGATCTGGACAGCCAAGATCTGCAGTAGGTAACAATAATGAGCGTTGGTAGGCGTTGGTGGGTGCTAGTAGCAATAATGGTGGGCAATATCGGGTGATGGTAGTAGTATTGGGCAATGGTGGTTGTTGGGCGATGGTGATTGTGGTAGGGATGGGCGATGGTGGCTGCTAGATGATGGTGATGGTGGTGCGATGGTGAGGTTGTTGGGTTTTTGGGCGATGACGATGGTGGAGGTGATGGTTGCTAAGGTTGTTGGAGGTGATGGTGACGACGGATGATCGATGGGGATAATCGATGTGGTTGGGCGATATGTGCTGCGCGAGGAATTGGAGCATCTAGGTCACAAAACCCTTGAGAGAGGGAGCCCCGCTCAAGGCTTTAATACCATGTTAATTTACTAGAAATGGAAAAAATGAACTTGTATTTCTCATTGAATAGTTATCCCTTATATAGAAGTTAGACTAGATTACAGCTACACCCTCAGACTATGAACTAAAGACGTACAATGAAATATACTCTAATAAAATTTCCATATTCACGCATAATCGTGCAATGAAGGCGATGGGTGACGATGATTAGAGCTAAAAATTGATCTGAAGGAATGATGTGGTATTGAAGTGGTGGCTGGAGATTTGGTTGGAAGGGAAAGAATTCGTGGTTTGTCTCTCAATTTTAGATGGGGAATGTGAGTAGGAATTTCCAACTTCATTTTGGCTAAGTTTCTTTTTTTTTGTTCGAAGTGGTTAGTACAAGTTGTATCTAAGGGTGATTGTATCACCGACATAAGGCAACTTCCAGCGTGGAAAAGCATGCAAACCGGTCCCATTTCAACTTGTATCGGTCCATTTTTCCAATATCACACATTTCACCTGCTGCAAGCTTGCAAGGAGTTCTCCAAGAGCTTGGCTTCCTTCCTTCGAGGTAACATGTAAAATTCCATATCTACTCAAATTTCTTGTGTGAAATTGTGTATTTTTTGTTCATAGTTGTTGTGTTGCATATTCTTGTTTTTTTGGTAAGATTTGAATTAATTAGTGAGATATGTGGTGAAGTAATTTGGGATTTTCGAGTTACATTGAGAGATTAAGTTAAGTTATGGATGAATGGAGGTTGGAGCTCTTGTTTTAGACATAGAAATCAAGATTTTATGGTGATTTTTGTTAACAAAAAAAGTAGTAATTGATTAAATCTATGAGTTGGAAATTAGATCTACAATTTAGTGAGATTTTTGGTGGACTAATTTAGGAGTTTTTGAGTCATGTTGCAAGATTAAGTTAAGTTATGGATGAACGAAGTTGGATCTCTTGTTTTTAACATAAGAAACATGATTTTATGGTGATTTATGTTAACAATCGAGTACTAATTAATTAAATCTATGAATTAAAAATTAAAACAATCGAGTACTAATTAATTAAATCTATGAATTAAAAATTAAGTCTAAAATCTAGTGAGATTTTTGGTGAACTAATTTCGGGGTTTTTGAGTTATATTGCAAGATTAAGTTAAGTTATGGATGAGTGAAGTTTGATCTATTATTTTAGACAGAAAACATGCTTTTATGGTGATTTATGTTAACAACAAAGTAGTAATTAATTAAATCCGTGAATTAAAACCAAAAATTATCAACAAATAATTGAGTATTCTCCTCATATGTCTCACGAACATTTGTTATGTTTTTTTTGCAGATTTTAGGCTTCAGTAAATCAACATCATGGCATCCTCCAGTTTATAGTCTGGTGATCAGGTGGACAGTGGAGAGATTGCTTGGAGGTATGCTACTGCTTCAGATGGCAACAAATCGAAACCACATTACAACTTCTATGGAAAGGAGTCGGGAGGGGGCATTACGAGACTGAAGCACCATCTTGTTGGCAACAACAAAAATGTTGCTAAGTGCACTTGTTGTCCAAGAGATGTGAGGGACTTGGTGAAGGCCAACCTGGAGGGGAAGAAGAACAAGGATGTGGGTCCAGAAGGGATGAACAATTCAATGAATTCATGTTCGAGAAGGAGTTCAATGTCCTCTCCGGTTCAGACGATGACGACTTTGTCTACCTCGTTGACATTTAGACTACAGCGGAGAGGAGGGCATAGAAGAGAGGTACAAAAGATTCTGAAGAGCAAGTTTGAGAGGAGGGAACTCGGTGGTGCACGTGGCGGCTTCCTTGGTGTTGATGGCATTGAGAGACAACAGGCTAGGGGGACCGATTCATATCCTCTATGGAACTTTTCGTTCTAGGTAATCTCTTTTACAATGTTGCATTAATTTGTACTTTCTTCATTTATTTTTGTGAATAGATAAATCTTTATACCAAAGAGACATTGTCTCATTAATCATTAAGTAAATCTTTTGAATCAAATCAAATGACTCATCTCAATGCCATTCACTATGTGCCGGATATGACTAATATGATTCATGCACGATATAAGGATCATAGATGATTTATATGTGCTATCTAAATATATATTTGTAAGTTATTTAATGTTGTAAGAACTTGAATGAAATCCATTTCCAATATCTATAAGTTAGGAATCAACATTAACATCGATATGTTTGATATGACCGATATGTGCGATATATGGGGTATGAATGGTCGATATGTGTGATATACGTGTGTATTTGTAGGTTATATTTTGTTTTAATATCTTGGATGATCTTAATTTCTGAAAAATGGCAAAAATAGGTTTTTGAGCCATTTCTGATATTTCTACTGATATCGTCGACATATCCCTGATATATCCCAATATATCCTTTTCCGGACGGACCGATACGATATCGATGTGGCCTTCCTTGGTTTCTATGTACTCACAATGTACATTCTATAGAGTAGATTGCTAATATGTTCACCGAAGCAATTGTTCATCCACATTGGAAAAATATTATAACAAGCCGAGCATGATTTAGATACATGCTTCAGCTTGTAAAGAAGTACTGATTGTTATGTTATATTCAATCTACTCAGAGGTATTTTAGTTTTTTTTACTAGTGTTGGCTTTCTCTTTGTAAGCTTGATCAAAGGTTTCTACATTTATAAGGAACCCTTGGGTAGCATAATGGAATTAAGTCATCATATCACAATTCTCCACTAAGTTATATATTTCTAATAGTAAGTAGGATGTCGTTCATCTAAAATTCCATTTAAAAGTATCATAACTAGCACCTCTTTTTGAGTCGATTCTATGTTTCTCACATACATAGATAAATCAAAGAGTGGTACTTTTTGCTCAATGCTATCAACTACGAGTAGTTTTATGCAAGAGTCTTCCCTTCCTATCTAAGATACATTAACTAATGATAGGTCTGAAGCACATGGCTTACATTATCGAGGATATGATTTCTTCATATTGTTCATGTTAGAGTATGTAATAGATGGGTAATTGGATCCTCCAGGATCCAATTACTATGCTCTCTTATTAATCATGTATCATCTATAAGTGGGACGATGGTTTGTCTGTGGGTCTATATAAAGAACCTACACCCCATGTACTCATTGAGAAATTCATAATGTAACAGCCGCCCTAGAGGTTTTCTTCCGTGATTTCATCATGCTCCTCATAGAGTAGGGTTCCATATTGCTTTGTTTATCAATTCTGCTTCCACATTCTAGATTTCAATATGGTATTATAGCAGTTCGATTATTCTACTTTTATTTTGTCAGCTTGATAGTGTCCTCGTCCACAAATCTATCATGGACGGTACTGCAGATCATCTCAAACTCCTGCAGATGGAGATGGGGCTCTTCAATGGCTAGCCCATGGAACTTGGGCAATAGTTGGATGGTCGAGGGCCGAAGCTCAAAGTTGCCCAAGATGGTCGGCAGCTGAATCCACCTGCAGGTGAGGGTTGCACAAGGGTTGTGCAACTGCCCCATGGTCCAGGCTGGTCTGGCTAGATCCTGCAGCTTGTCCTGGCATCTGTCTCTGCCCTCTACTCTTGGTATCTCCCCACCGACTATTCATTCGGACTCCTCTCGCCCAGCCCGCATCAGTGTAAGACCCCTCCTTACTTCTGCCATGAACACTCCCTGGTCATGGATCTGATGTTGCATGGTCTCCAGGGAAGCTAGCAAAGTCTTGTTGATGGCATCCTGATCTAATACGAACGAGGATATCTGCGGCTGCTCATCAGTCATGTTCTCGCTGCAGGCCATCTCATCGGTCTCTGCAAAGGCAAAAGACCCTAGCTCAGGTGTTGTCAAATGAACATATAGTTGTGATGACGTGTCTATCTATACCTCAAGTGTGGAAAAAGGATGGCCAAGGGGGAGCAAGGTGGAGGCGAATTCGGGTTCAGAGAGCGAGTTTGAGCTCTCTGAATCCGCCCTAGATGAACGGGCAGGAGTGCTAGAAAGTGGTGTTGCCAAAGGCAGCCTAAGAGACTTCCTTCCCATCATCATGATGTGGGGATTTATAAAGATTAGATATAGGATGCAAGCAGAGTGAGAAAACAAACCCCCGATTCAAGTACTCAACACATATGATGATCATAAAAGTTTGTAATTTATTACGTCAAATTTTATTAGGTGACAATCCAATTTTTCAGAGCGGGTTAGCGAGTTGTTAGGATCTAGATTCTCCTTAGAGACTGGCTCGGATTTCTATGACTAGTTACGCCTATTTCTAGCCAGTATGGGTGTATACGGACCGTTTATCGACTACCCGATTCACCCAATCTTCTAAGGATGTACAGACCGTTTACCGGCTACCCGAGAAAATCCTCACTGGAGAATAGCTAATCATCTTTAGTGGCTCTATCCTAGTGTGTGGGTCGCTCAACTCTCGGCAGAAAAACCATACAAGGAGGGGGTTACTCTCCCTAAAACAAGATTTGTGAGTGAAGTATGGTTTTAGGTCAAGTTTGCTTACTTTTTCTTAATCCAAAAAAGGGGGATACTCTCAAAGGTGTTCACCCCAAGCTTTTATTGCAAGGGTAACCGAGAAAATACAGAGATAAGCAAACAAAAACAAAAAGAGAAAGGCCCAGGTCAGATCCACGAATCTAGCATCCATGCCACCTAACCTAAAACATTTTCTTTATAAAATCTATGCCCAGAGAAAACCAGCGCGCTCCTAGCCAACCAGATCACCCAAGCCACGGCGATCGGGTGAAGAAGATCCCTGCGCGAACGATCCTTGGTCGCCACCAGGCTCCCGAAGAAGGAAGCAACATTGTTCGTACTCACCCAATCTAGTTCAGCATCGACCCATATCGTCCGCGTAGCGGTACATCTCAAGTTTGCTTAGTTGTCCCAGATTTTATTTGGTTGTCTCTTTTTATGTATTTTTTTGAATAATGCAACATCTAACGAATCCAATTTCCTTTTTTATTTAAGTCCAAGAAGATTGAGGGAGGAAGACGAAAAAGTCGATGCGTGATCAACAATGATGCATTCAGGGATAGAAATGCGTACCTTGCTCCAACACTCTACATGTAGGGTGATCTGTGCATAAATTTAAAAACAGAAATAAAGCTAATCTATATGATGCACGAGGAAATCGTCCTTAAGATGAGCAAGTTCTATTAGTGGGAAGAGCTGGTAGTTAATCAATCAAGCAAGAGTCCTGCATTCGGTCTTGGAAGTCTCTCGGTGCCCACCACAACAGATCATGCTAATGTTGTATGCAACTTCTCACAGCGCATGGTCTCTTAACCAATTCAATTAACTTTTTCTTTATTTGATTAAGTCTAAATGTGTTCTATAGGAACAGATAGTCTATTAGGGTGTTCGGACCTCAGATAATTACCGAGCTCAAGCAATAAAAGTCCTAAATCTAGGGGCTAAATCCTCAGGAATCAAATAGAAAATAAAAGCTGAAAAATAGTGAAAACTCGGTGAGGTCCCCCGAGTGCATCGACACTCGACGAAACAGATTCCGAATAATGTTTAAGTGACTCACAAGTCCAAAGTCTAAGTTATTGCAAGAATATGTCTGAATGAAACTAAACTAAATATATCTAATATAATTGCTCCATTTGCTCCTCTACTCAGGTGTGGGTCCCTCCAGAGCGAACCGGATTGTCCTCCAAGCCGTCCCTCGCACAAAAAGCAAAACAGAAGAACGTTAGAAATGTTTATAAGATAGAGACAAAAATAAGCACAAATCAAACTACTTAGACATGCTCCCCACAATGGCGTCATTTTGATGAACGATGAACCGACTCGGGTTAAGTATGAATTTAAGTTGTCGTTGCGACCCAAATCGATCGAGCAAATCAAGGAGAAAATCAAACCACTAAGAGAAGAAACAGTCAAACATAAGCAGTTTCGCTACTTTTATTTACTTGGTAAAGCGACCAGGGTCAAACACAAGGAACACAATCGGGAGCTAAATAGTGTGATTTTGGGAATAAAAAGATAAATTTTTAATTTTCCAATATAGAAGAATTAAACACAAGGGATAAGCATACTTACACACACTCTTTTTGTATTTTTCTAATAGGTAAAAAATACTCAGAAAATTGCATGAAAAATATTTTTGGTTATTATATGTTTTATATTGTAGGTAATTTTTATATAGATTTTAATGTTTTTTGTAATTTTCTAAAAATCAAGCATTGACAAAAATAACAAGCAGTGCACAACTAAGAGTAATTTGCAAGTTAAAAATAATTAAAATGCCCAAAACTCCTAGGGGTGATTTTTATGCTAAAATATAGGTAAATATCTAGGAACATGGACTGAGATCACTATTTTTGGATTTTTTTCCACAATTTTATATAATTTTTATAAGATTTAGAGTTTTTTGTAGTTTATATGGTTTTATGAGGTATTTTGAAGAAAAAAATACTGGAGCTAAAAGAGACTAGAAGACAACTACATAAATTTTTATGGAATTTTGGGAGATTTTTCGAATTTTTATAATTTTTTTAAGACAAACAGGACACTTTTTAGGGGGTTCTGAATTTTTAATAATAGTAAAAAAATAAAATAACCAACAAAAAATATAATAAATCAAACGTGCAATTAGATATTATAAGTAATTTTTACAGAATTTTTGGAGTTGATTTAATATTTATTGCATTCAAATCAAAGACAAGTAGTTAAAACAGCTCAGAGGGACCTAATAGCAAATATTCTCAGTCCTTGGGCCTAGCAGATAACAAGTCAAGAAAGTACAAGGGCCTCTATGCAATTAATCCACCAAATACATGTGCAACATATGAGCCAGGGCAAACGGGGGTACAAGTGCAAATACTCAAAATAAAACATTCATTTCGTAACAAAGGAGAAGTTCAGGGTAACATCTGCAAATAACCCAAAGAATCTCGTGGGGACACATGGACTCGATCAGACTGGACTAGAATACAAATATGTAATCTAAAGGGGTCCAAGCTACAAAAGTTCTTAATTATTTATTACATTTATTGGACTAAATAGAAATATAGAGACGTGTGGGGTAAAAAGGAAATATACCCAATAAACACGTGAATAGAGCGTAAGGAGGATGGCGGCTATGATGTGTCTCTGGAAAAGATCTGACGTCTGAGGTGGAGGCGCGTGTGTACGGTTCTGATGAATCGTTATCTGAGGATCTGACGTTTGAAAAGGAGTCCCTGATGTGCGGTCAAATATGCTTAGACCTCTGATCCAAGCGATCAGGATGAGGGGTGATCGGGTGGCTCAGATTGAAACTGGGGGCAAGGGGCGATCAGATGACTCTAGAAGGCGCAAGAAGAACACAGCTCAGGAGAGCTTCGATCGTATGTAGATGGCGATCCTGGAAGCCGATCGACTCGCGAGGAATTCCAGCGCCTTCGTAAAAGTGCTCCGCTTCGAATGAACGGCTTTGATGAGAAGGATGACGTTCGGATGGTCAGGGCAGCGGTGCTCCTCCTGGAGCTACTCCGCCTGAGCAGCTAGGGCACCAATTGAGTCTCCTCGTGCGAACCAACACCTACAAAGGGTAGCAGGACTCGGTGGATTTACTCCAATCCAGTTATTGCTTGGAAAATAGAGATAAACGAGTGGGGGATGGAGTTTGATCTCCGACATACATGGGAGAGGGAGATCAGGCCTTAATCTCGCTCTGTTGAGCAAGTCTAAGGGGTTCAGGATGCCTAGGGAGATGGGAGATGAGTTGGCATATCAATCTACGTGGGAAGGATTGCATGGCGGAGCTCCAGACCCAGTGGTCGGAGCTGGTGAAGTGTGGCAGTGGATATGAACTAATTCGAAGGGAAACGGGAAATGGAAGAGAGATAAGGGGTACCTAGAGTTGTTGATGTGCTCAGGAACTTCATGTGAGGTAGTCGACGAGGTTATGGCCTCGATTCCACTACGGAAGGAGGAAGTGGCTAGTCGTGGAGGAGGACTCCGACCACAAGCTGAGCAGGTGCAACCTGGCGCTACCTAGAACTCCAAAGGGATCCTCTAAGGAGCTGTCACTATCCTAGAGGTGGCTAAGTGGCAATGGTGGCACGAGGCACGAGCTTTCCAGCTCAGGAGGAGGAAGAGATTATTTATAGGGGAAAGCTAGGTTCTAGAAAGATCGGAAGATTCAACGATACCTTAGGGCATTCCGATTGTGCCTAGGGATCCACGAGAATCTTGGACCATAGGAGCATAACTGGGTGCAAGAATCAATGTGAATGGATATCTGACCCGACCAGGAAAAAGAGGAGAAGAAGCTCCGACGAAGCAGGTTGTCGGGTAGGGTCAGCTGAGAGAGACGGTTGACCACAGTCAATGGTCCAATTAGAAAATTACAGGCTGATAAATGAAAGAATAATGAATAAAAAGTAACAAATGATTTTAAAATAAAAGTGAATAGAATAAAAAAATTTAATTATTTTAAAACTATTTTTTGTGATTTTTTATTATTTTTAGGAATTAATATATATAGTATATACAGTATATACAGTATAATGTATTATATACTAATATAATATACCTATATATTATACACATGTATTTTTATTTTATTATTTTTACAAAATATGTTTTATTTTATATTTTGTTTATTTACAAAATACTTTGAGGAATAAAAAATGAATTTTATTTAATTATTATAGATTAAGTAAGTATATTAATTAAATGGATGTTTTATACAATATATGTATATGTGTGTCTTTTGTACAATTACTTTTTATTTTTATTTTATTTTGTGTTTTCTAAATTTTTATTTTATTTTTATATTCTTATTTTGGAAAGATACAAATGTTCAAAAATAAATATAGTATATAACTATTTTTTATATAGGTATTACCTACAATGTACCGTATCTCCCTCCTACGGATATTCCTTGTCGATCAGGCCAAGGTTTGACCTTATATCGAGGTTTGGGCCACTCTGTATTTATTCTAAATACATCCTTCTTTCTTTTTCTTTTCTCTTTATTCTTTTATTTCTAGAAAATATGGGTTAATTATGCAGTATTAACAAGGACTTGTACAATGTTAATTTCTTGTATTTACATATAATTATAGGTGTTTCTGTTAAAAGATAAAGCTAAAATAAAAGAGTAAAGAATGAGAATCGTAGATTCATCATTAAGCTCTAACAAACCCCATTCACTGCTCTTCACTAGTGATCGACCCGCCATTCGCCGTCATCTTCTTTCTCTCGCACTTCCTTATGCTCCATGCCACTTCGCTCACCCAGATCTTCCTTAGATCTGGAGATCCGTGCCTCTACTCCGTTTCTCGTCGGAGACACGCCCGTCACGAACCACCGAGCCCCCACCTTCGCCAATAAGGGCCCCACGACCCCCTTTTTCTTACTCGTGCTTCACTTGCAAGGTATGGAGCCTCAGGACCCCTTAAGAGTCGATTTTGATCAGGAAGCAGGTACTTGGAGCTACCCTTCTTCTTCGACCTCGCAGGCGAGCTTCAGCAGTCCCCTGCCCCTTTTTGAGCCCTCCAGCTGATAGTAGATCCCTCCAGGAGACTTTTTGAGCCGTTTGCAGCGAGGAAGGTGGTCGGAGACCAGCGTTACTTCAAATCCAAACTTGCCATCAGCAAGTTCCTCTGTCGTTCTTCCACCATCATCAAGAACCGCCCGATCCTCCCCTATTCTTCCAGTCATACGGTGATCGTCGGATGAAGCAAAACCTCCACCATTGATCTCCCGTCGAGGATCTAATTAGAGTTGCATGACGCCAACCGTCACGTGTCTAAGTGGCTTGATCACAATCGTCCGTTCGCGTCTAGCTTTGGGTATTTTGCATTCTCACTCGATGCGTTTTTGTATTTAATAATTAATACTTAATCATTCATCTGCCTTTATATTAGTTTGTAATATTTGCAGAACCTCATAGTTATTTTGTATTGCATATTAGTTTAGTTCCACGTGAGCTGACAATCCTTGGATTATTTGCAACTAAACCCTTATGGGTTTTGTTTATTGTGAATTGGTCGGAAATTTTGAATATCCAGTTGTAACTTTTTGGAAATTTTCCATCTAAGCTCCTATGCTTAACTTTATCTACATTTATGCCCCTGCTAGTACATGCATTTTTGATGATTTGTTCTATTTATTAAATATATCAATTGTGATTAGAAAAATCCCAAAAAAATAAGATTAAGTGTCTGACATGTTTAGACCCATTTCATACTTTTACATCTCATTTTTAGGATTTTTTTATTATTTTTAAAAACCATTTAGAGCACATTTTTCCCTGTTTGTAGTATAAAACCTATAAAAAAATTATAAAATTGTT
Organism: Ottelia alismoides; assembly: GCA_037367405.1. NCBI lineage: Eukaryota > Viridiplantae > Streptophyta > Magnoliopsida > Alismatales > Hydrocharitaceae > Ottelia > Ottelia alismoides. The sequence goes on from JAZKJV010000777.1 coordinate 801,292, forward strand.
ATGAAACATTCCCAAAAGATATATTTCGTTTATTTAATTATTAAGAGCCTTTAGACCAAAAATCTCTAAAAATAGAAAAAGAAAAGCCATAAAAATAAAAAACTCCAAAATCCATTATAAAAAGAGTAAAAATTCATAAAAATCACAAAAATACATTCTTCTATTCTGTAATTTTACTTATATTTTTATTTACATATTAAAATTGATTTGAAGAATTTGAACTTAATTTGCATTTTTCCTCTTCATTTCAATTTCGGGTATTTATTAAATCCCTGATTTTGGGTATTTTTTACTTAAAAATATATAAAAATTAGCAAACTACAACTTTTAATTATATTTATATCTATATTATCCTATATTGTATATATAGTCTTATATATCATATATTATATATTTAAAAGAAAAAGAAAATATAAATCTAAAAATGTAAAAAGAAAAAAATAAAAATAAAAACAAAAATTAAAATAAAAAAATAAAAACCCAAAAAAAAACAAAACCATATTTTGGCTACGCATTTGCGAGACATATTATGCTTGATTTTCTTTAATTCACATTGCTCTACACCATTACTTCATGTGTTCGACCCATACTTGCTTGTCACCATACATCTTTAGTAGGGTATAATAAATTTTGATTCACACTATTTTGCTTGAGTTATTCATTGTGTGGGTTGATTGTTGATTGGAGCAATCATTGAGGAGTCATCACAACGACTAAGTTCTCACCTTGTAAGGTTCATTTTAGACACCTCAATTTTCGCATTCATCACCTGTGCTGAAACTCTCGGGAAGGCTTGTTGTCCTCTTCAAGGTATTTTTGATGCGAACACAGTGAGGTATTGATCCCATAAAGATCTGAAATTTTCCACCCTGTCACCTTGCGGTTTCTCTCTAGTTACTCGAGTAGACGAGATTCTTATTCATGTGTCAACTGAGAATTGATAATTGCAGGAAACATGTTTTGTGCACCCACAAGGAAGGCATATTTCATGTTAGCTAGAATGGCTTGAGTTCAGGTAGGGTCTAGTTCAGCTCGATGGTGACTTTGGCTACTGTGCAGGGTGATGGTGTCGGATCTTTCAACTATATGGTGTCTGCCATTGTCATTGAAGGCTTCACGTTCAATGTTGCACAGAGTCTTCTATCGTAGAATCTTGTTCACAAAATTTTTCAATGATTGCATCTTTCTCTACCAAGGATAGGTGGCCATAGATGCATTCATTAGGCAACTCAGTGAAAATCTCATCATTGAGGACATTTGGGAACTCGATTGTGCTATCACTTACGAACCTTTTGATATGCAATATAATGTAGAATAATTCATTTAAAATGTAATCATAATTGGGGTTAGGATTAAGGATGCCGACGAATGGATACGGATACGGATATAGGCGTTACCATATCCTTATCTGTTTTTAAATACGAAGATGAACGTGGATACGGATATTGACGGATATGAAAACTATGTTACCATATCCTTAAAAAAACAGATACGGATGTAAAATGGACAATGATCGTTTATGAATAATATCAGAAATAATCTGTATATTAGCTTAAATATACATGTATTAGATGTAACACACATGATATAAATATACTAAATGTCATTATATCATAATCACTATACCAAATATCGTGAAAAAAGATATAAAATTATGTTATATATGGTTAATAATGTCATAGTTTATTTCAGACCTCATAGTATACAAGACTCTTGAGGATGGGGTTCCATGTTTTGCCTTCTTTCGTAATTGGTAAGGCCTTTGGATATTCGAGGTAATTTGTTTCCCAGCATCACCCATTTCCTTCAACTTATAATCAAACATGTGGACTTTGAAAGTGCCATCAATTTGTAGTCCCAGTCCCCCTCAAAGCTCACATGAGTATAAGGAATAAAAAGAACTTGTTTAGTTTTCGGAACTTCAGTTCCGATCCCATCTCAAATCTCTTTAGTAAAACTCTGGAAACTGTTCTCCTTCACATTGTTAACTGCAGTCTTCGTCTCCGACCTGTAGCCTTACATCCACGTCTTTCGCTTGTCCCCTTTATGGTATCTCAAGGAATATGCCGTTTTAAATCTTAAATTAGGTTCACTGGCTAAGCATTCAATCACCAGGCAGCATCAGCTTCAATTAAAATATAGGCCACGAATCATGTACGCAGCTAACTTACATCTCCTTTGATGAAAAAATCTGGTGCACAATTGGAAATTGAAGTGCCAACCAAGAAAATGATAGATAAGAGCAGCCAAATGGGCCTCTAATAATGGAAGGCTATACCGCGATATATCAGTGATATATCGGTACATGTGACTGAAATAACATCGATATAGTCGATATTTGGCCTTCCAAGGTTATTTTATTCACAATATCGGTTCAATATCGGTGATATAACGCCTATATATCGACGATATATGGTATCGACATGATACCGATATCGATACCGATACCGCTATGGCCATCTCTAAAATAATAAATATTACCATCATGTGAATCATCTATAGCCCCACTGGTGAACCCATCGATAGCTCTCTCATTGGAAACTAGCACACTAGAATACCATCATGTGAATCATCTATAACCCCACTGGTGAACCCATCCAGTAGCCCTCTCATACAAAACTAGGACACTAGAGTATGAGTTTTTTTATTTCATATTCGAGGTAACGGATAATCATTTATCACTAGCAAGATATTAGAACTTGCAAGTAATGACATCTTGGCTTACTAACAAAAGAAAACGTTTTGCAGACAATTACACCAAAAATGCCACATGATCTTGAACAAATCATATTGCAATTAGATACATGGCTAGTTTTACCGCCTCGGTATAAGCACCTGGCGAGAAACCACTTCACTTCAACATGATATTATCAGAGCATTTTTCTGCTCATAAAAATGGCATCCATGGGATTAACCCTTCAACGAGTCTTGCAAGAATAAAAGAACAGATACCCACCACTGTAATTCACAAAATGCATGTAGAAAAAAGGGCTTCCAATATCTGGATTACTCTATGATATCCACAAGATATTGAAAGATTACCTCTTTGTTCACGTCGGGGTGGTATTTAAGGGCGAGTTTTCTGTAAGCCTTCTTGATCTCCTGAGGAGTGGCTGAGGGTGAGATCCCCAAGACATCATAAGGGGACTCCCTCGTGCTCGCCCTCAGGTGGGTAGCGCTCCTCTTGTTCCTCTTCCCCGTCCAAACAGAGTTCCTGATGGGCGCGTAAGTACATGTAGTGAAGCCAGAAGGAGGGCGTGTGACAATTCGGTGGCCATATCGGAAGATGGGTACCTCAGATTTGAGGAGATTGATCGGATGGCGAAAGGGATGGTGATAGGGAGGAGGAAGATGAGAGGTGAAGGAATACAAGAGAAATGGATATCCCATTCATGCCTTCACCTCTGCACACACGAGTTGGAGGGACATTAGAGACGAGGGGCCGAAGGGTGATATAGAGAGGTCCAATTCACATGGGCCATGGCCTCTTTTGTTGTGTAGGAATAGAATAGGAACATATTTTCATTCCTTTGTTTTTTTTTCCTATATTGAGAATTGTATTCCATTCAATGTTTACCTTGATGGTCATTGATATTTGTTAATTCCTCCACCATTCCTACAACCATGTCCACCTAAAGGTGTAAATGGTCAGATATGGATGCGACAGATATATGAATACATATAAAGATAAAAGCAGTGATGGTTAATTTTACAAACATATGCATATAAAATGATGCAGGTTGAATACATAGAATGAAAAAATATTTTATGAATTAAGTTAAATATGAAAGTATTGGATGACTTACTCGTGATGTTTTCTTTACTACAGTTATATCAAATATGATTGTAAATAAATCTTATATATATACATATGGAAATAGATATACATTTACAGATATCAAATTAATATACGTGTATATATATTCTAAAATGAACATAAAACCAATATGGTAGCGGATTGACTACTAACATACAAGAGGTTAACACATGCACTAAATGTGCTTATTTCTTATCAATTACATCAAACATGGTCACGATAGAGAATGATTTAGATGGGTAATTAGATCTTCTATGTTGCTCTCATGCCTATTGATGGGACTTTGGTGTGTTAATGATGCTATATAAAGAACCAAGCCAATTGAAATCTTTGAGAAACATAAAAGAAATCACATACCTTGTGGCTTTCTCATGTGGTTTCATCTTGCACCTCTATCATATGATTCCACATAAAATCAAGTTTTATTCTTTCTCTTAATTAGGCATTTTTGTTTTATTTGTCCTCATGTATCATAGCAGGTCGATTTTGCATTCATATTCGAGATTCAAATTTATTATGTAATCTCGAAGTTCTTTTTATGATTTTGTTCTTGATATTTATGTATGGAATATTGATATCCTTCTATAATGAACATGAGAACAATAACAAAAATGGCATTAATGATGTTGAGTTTCCTTAATGGAACCTATATTTGTAGATGTGACATAATAAATCTTGATGGAGATTTCAATGCCTAACCATAGTATCATGTTATGAGATTAATGTCAAGAAAAAAATTGGGCCCATTGAAGACCGTGCAACCTTTTATATCTTGTGTGGTGATTGCAATCGAGAAAGAAGAAGGGGGAGCACGGTGCATGCACTTCCAACCTCGCAAACCTTGTTTAGCATCCAACCTCACATCACTCCATGATTATCTCCATCATGTTGCTCTTCTCCTCCCACTAAGAGGAAAACTTCTAGAAAGCCCAAGGCGATGGGGGAATCTTTAAGAAGGATTAGAACGGGAGAGAGATTATTTCGATGAAGGTCGGCAATGTTGGAGCAAAAACACTCTCAAAAAATGCATTGCTCCAAGCATATGAGGGTAGCATCGTGTTGGACAACAAGAAGTGATTTGGTGGTACTATTGTATTTGACAATGCATAGGTTAGTTATTGTGGTATCGGTGTCAAAGATGTAGGTGCCATAGCGAAGGTGAAGCAGCGACTATGGTTAGATTTTCACATTCGAACCCTATTACAAATAACACCATCATGAAGAGATGAAGAAAGGGTCAATTCTAGTTGAAACAATTGGGTTCAACCCATTTCGGAATCCACTTTTTAGAGTTGGGGGAGGGGTATTTGGTCCCTATGCTACTTAAATAAGCATGAGACTCATTTATGTTTCTTTTATTTTATGTGTAAGCCTTAAGTGACCATTGTTGTTGTTTTGCTGAAACGAAAAAAAGGAATCAGTCAAACAAAATAAAAGCAGAAGTTTGGATAAAAATTGTGATGGTTAAAAAAAGATGGTCATTTGCAAAAAAAATGAGAAGGAGAAGAAGACATAAGAAAAACGAAAGAAAGAGAAATTTTGATTACTCAACTTATTCTCGCAACTTGGTCAATCATCGACATGTTTCCCACATGTATGCGAGAAAGTGGGAGTGAGAATATTGCACTATTTATTCTTCCACTTGAGATTGTACCGAGCAGATATTTATCTCATGTCCATCGTCATATACTTGAGGCCATCAGAACGAGACTCCTCTTTGATGTTCCTATGTGTGAGAACCTACTTCTTGAGGCCCTATGTTAGAGACTCACTTTTTGAGGTCCTTACATGAGAGAATCAAATGATAGCTTCCATGTGGAAGAGGCCTCTTCTTATAGTTTACATATAGGAGAATCTCACTCTCGAGATCTTCATATAGGAGATGACCACTTTACTTTTGATGATCGATAACAATTACATCGGATGGATTTCTATTGCTAATGCTTGGCATCATCTCAAACTATTGTTGTCCACTATCTAATTGCATGAGGATCAACACTTTGTCCCATCTAATACATGCCAACAACGTCTTCACCGAGCATTTGTTACAAGCACGAGTATCCTCCCAATGGCATCTCTTTGCATGAGTCTAATTCCATCAATGACTACCTTGAGCGTGTTTTCTCCCAACTTCATAGAAGATGTATCATATGAAGACAAGTTGAGTATTTTCTTTTGTAGCAAGCTGTAACTTTTTTAGATCCAACTTGAGGAGTGCAAGAGAAAGATTTAGATGATTTATTGGATCTTTCTAAGACCCAACTACATCTTTCTCATGTTTAGTCTCATGTCACATATTGATTGGACTTTGGTGTATTGTTAGTGTTGTAGAAAGAGCCCTACACTATATGAAATCTTTGAGAAACATAGTAGAAACATAGCCTTTATTGGCTTTTTCATGTGGTTTCATCTCGTTTTTGTTCTTTCGTTTGATTATGTATTTCTAATCTATTTTTTCACGCATCCATCCAAATAACTTTATACTTATATTATCATAGACATCAGTTTAAGTATTTAAGAATATCAAAGTGATGTGTATTTACGGATAAAAGATGTCTATCTCTCTATATATATATATATATTACTATAGATCGGATGTTGATGAATCCATATCCGTTTGCATGTTAAAGTTGGTATAATGGTTATCCAGGTTAATAGATACAATAAATACATTTATTTCATAATATCAAATATTTTTATAAATAAATCCATAGCTAGATTTGCATACGAAATGAACATACATATATCGAGAGGTATATTTACGGATACCAAAATGATATCCTTATCCACTTTAAAATAAATATGGATACATGTGTCAAAAAATATATAAATGATATGAAAGTGTAATGAAAATAATGCATCCATGTTTTCATGTACAATTACAAATAAATCTATAATTACAATTTGTATATTTAAATGGATACAACTACTGATACATACAGTTATGGGCATTAAAATGATATCTGTATCCATGAACGTTTTTAAATAGATATGGATACACATTTTAAAAAATATAGAAAATATATATGGATGCATATGGATATAGGTGCATCCAATTATATTTGTGAATTAAAGCTGATATAAGGAATATATTTATAAAAAAAATATATCTCCATAATAAATTATTAAGATGTATATGCAAATATGGATATGGATTTGTGTAGATGTTAGAGTGATATTAGTGTCCTTAATCATTTTAAAATGGATAGCAATAAGGTAGGAGATCAGATAAGGATATTGTAGCGCACTTAACCAGCCACGATTTGTGGAATTTTTTGTCCGAGCAACACCATTAGCGACTTACATCGGATAGGGTGCGGGGTTTTTGTATAGTTTACTTTTATTTTCGGCTCATACTTTTAAGAGACATTGTAGAGATAGATGTATATTTTGTTGGGAATGGATTCCCTATTTAGATCGAATCGCGGAAATTTATCAAAGTTGATAAGCATATCCTACACGATATGTCATTACAACTATGAAAAAAATTCAACCACAGATGTACGGAGATTTTTTTTTAACCTCTGAAACACTCAATGTGAAGGGAAAAACCACGGGTTGATCGCAACCCAAAACCAAGCACTACAATCAAAATAATCTCCCAAGAGGGCCTACAAAAGGGCGACCCTCTATATTGTGTTATAAATCACCAAACAATGGAGAATAGTAGAAAGGAGAAATATCACCAAAATGATAAATCTGTCGCCAAACTGTAAGAAGAATGCTGAAGAAGAATTGTTCCAAAGATTATTCCCTTTATATTTCGCGACAACTGCAGCCCTTCTTTCTCCCCCCCCCCCCTCTTATTACTAGGAGAGCTTGTGTTGGGACGATCTTGGTGTGCACTCAATATCCTTTATCTGTACTCTATGGAGATGAGAAAATAAGGAAATATGAACTCGTACTTCCAATATGATTAGGAAAAGATGACTCCAATTTCTAAAAGCTAGTTGATCTCCTTCTCTAATTAGAACTTGATTTTTTCCTTTTCTACGTAGGACTACCAATGTCCTATATATGGATTAGGTTCCAACAAGGAGAGAAACCCATCCAACAAATCTTCCCCTCACCGATGATGTGGGAACTGCTCCACACTTGCGAGGGAACAACATCTTTCGAACTTTCCAAGCAACAAAGTCTTTGTCGTCATATTAGCAATGTTGTCATTTATGAGGATCTTCAAGTACAAGTTGCTTTGATTCTAACACATCACTTATCAATGATATCTAACATCGATGTGCTTCAATCTTGAATGGAATGTAGAGTTGTTGTCAAGGTGAATAGCACTCTGACTGTTATAGTAAAGCACGTACTTGTCCTTGTGAAAACCAAATGCATGAAATTCTTCATCCATAGAAACTCCTTGCTTGTCTCTGTAGCTGCAATGAATTCAGCCTCTGTAGTTGATAGTGCCACACACTTTTAAAGTCTAGACTACCAAGAAACTGCACCACCTGCAAAAGAACACCAAGTATCTAGATATGGATCTTCGGTCATCATTGTCATCTGTCATGTCATATGCTTCTTTGCTCCAATGCAAAGAGAGTGGTTGTTAGTGCCTCAAAGATATCTCAAGATCCACTTGATTGCTTCCAAATATTATTTCCCTAAATTTGATATGAACCTACTAACAACTCCAACTGCATGAGCAATGTCAGACCTCGTGCAAACCATGGCATACATAAGACTACTTACGGATGATGCACAAGGAATCTTCTCCATACTTTCTTCTCCTTAATTGTCTTTGGACATTCCTTGGAGCTTAATTTGACATGTGCTCCCAAAGGTGTGCTAGAGGGCTTGAACTTATCCATGAAGAACCTTTGAAGTACCTTCTCAATGTACTTCTCTTTTGAAAGCTTTAGTTTGCTTGCTCCCCTGTCTCAAGTGATCTTCATGCCTAGTATCCGACTTGCATGCCCCAAGTCCATGGAAAAGGACTTGCTGAACTCCTTCTTCAATCTAGAAATTCTTCCTCCATGTTGCCTAATATCAACATGTCATCAACATAAAGCAACAAAATGATGAAATCATCACATGAGAATTTCTTCACGAAGAGACAATGGTCTGAAGTAGTCTTGAAGTAACCGTGATCTCCCATGAATGAGTCAAACTTCTTCTACCACTGCCTGGGCACTTGCTTCAGTCCATATAGACTCTTCTTCAGTCTACAAGCATAGTCTTCCTTACCTTTGATTGTAAAGCCCTCATGTTGCAACATGTAGATTTCCTTCTCAAGATCACCATGGAGGAAGGTTGTCTTCACGTCCATCTGTTCAACCTCTAGATCAGGGCTCGCTGCCAAGATGAGTACCACTCTGATGGAAGACGTCTTTACTACAGGAGAGAATATCTCCTCAAAGCTCACTCCCTTCTTTTGATTGAAACCCTTAACAACCATCTAGGATTTGTATCTTGGGTTTGTAGAGTACTCATCATACTTCACTCTATAAACCCATTTGTTCTTCATCCCTCTTGCGCTTAGGCAACTTCACAATCTCGAACGTATGGTTGTTATAAAGAGACTCCGTCTCTCCTTTCATGGCTTCAACCCACTTTTCCTTTTTTGCATCCTGCATAGCCTCCTCATAGCATCTTGACTCTCCGCTATCTGTCAACAAGAAATACTCACTTGCAGGATAGTTGGTGGAGGGATGCCTCTCCCTTGTGGGTCTCTGTTGTGGCAGTGCCTATGAAGAAGACCCATCATCAACATGGTTGTCATATGTATCAACATCTACATCATCATCATTGGAAGTGTATTCCTTGGGCACATCCGCTTTTCATGCATCCTACAACTGCTCGATTGCATCATCTAGCACTGCACGTGGAGCACTCTGTAAAGGAACTAGGTCCATGTCACTTAGGTGATAGCTGATGGAGGAAGAACCTTTATCAGCCTTCCGGATGTTCTCAAAGGTCTAATCTTCATAGAAGACAACATCGCTACTCATGACTAGCTTCTTCTCAATGAGACCATATACATGTAGCCAAGCTCATCTTAGTTATATATCAAGAAAATGCATTACTTCATCTTGGCGTCCAACTTGGATCTCTCAGATTTGGGAACATGCACAAATGCACGACACCCAAAGACCTCTAAGTGATTGTATGTGACATCTTTTTTGTGCTAGATCCTTTTAGGAACATTACCATCCAAAGGTACATGTGGAGAGAGATTAATGACATAAACTGCAGTATAAAGAGCTTTAAATCAAAAGGAGTTAGGCAATTTAGCCTTGGAAAGGAGACATCTGACTCGCTCCATCAAGGTCAGTTCATCCTCTTCTTTACACCATTCAGTTGTGGTGTCTTGGGCGGACTCTTATGGTGCCTGATACCATGAGATCTATAATATTCATCAAATGGACATATGTACTTACCACATTTATCACTGCGAATGCACTTCAACTTCTTTCCAGACTATCTCTTTGGGCATGAAAATCCTTGAAAACTCCAAGAACTCGATCCTTCCCCTTTAAGGCATAAACCCAGTCTTTCTTGGAAAAATCATCAATGAATGTCACAAAGTAAAGTGCCCATCTAAGAGAGCATACTTTCATGGACACACAAGCATCTGTGTGTACTAGCTCCAGTGGTTCTATCTTCCTCGAAGGTGGATGGCTCTTGAAGAAGACTCCCGTCCAGTTCCCAACAAAGCAATGTTACATCTCTCCAACTTGGCTTTCTTCACATATGTCAGCAAGTTATTCTTTACCAAGCATTGCAATCCCTTCTCGCTCATGTGTCCCAATCGTGGATGCCACAACCCATTAGATTATGCATCTTCAGTCGCATTTATCGCATCTTGGAAACTGATGCATGCATGATATATAAGTTGTTGCTACATTTCTTGCCACAAGCAACAACTAAGGATCCTTGAGTAAGTTTCCATCGCCCACTACCAAAAGTGTTTTGGTATCCTTCATCATCAAGCTTCCCTGCAAATATGAGATTGAGATACATATCATGTGCATACCTTACACCCTTGAGCGTAAGAATAACTCCATTAGAATAGGGGAATACCCAACCATTCTCCATCTTCAATGTTTCAAAATTACCCAATGTATATATGAGAAGAACTCCCTGCATGAACCAACATGAAGAGTAGAGCCATTTTCAATAAGCCAAGAAGTACCATCATGGACAATATTCACCATCTCCTCATCACAGACAATAAGGAGTTCATGTTGTGCAGCTGCAACAACCTGTTCATTCTTCTTTTCTCATTTGTGACCTCCATTTATATTATATCTCTTAAGCTAAAAGCAATACTTCTTAATGTGTCAAGTTTTCTTGCAATAATGACACTCCATGTTCTGATATCTAGACCATGATTTGCTTCTATTACTGTCTCTCCCCTTGTCATTCTTGGATATTCTTCTTTAACTGTTCTTCGCGACAAGAACATCTGCAAGCGAAGATCTTCCTTCTGCTTATCTCCTCATTAAGATTAGCTGACTTCATGATCTCCTAAAGGATCTTCCCTTCTGCTGCAGAATTGGTGTTAACTAGGGAAATTCTGGGTTTTAAATTAATTGAATTATTTGTATGTCATTGCAACCCTAAAAATCCCTCAACAAAAAATTATTTGTTTTTATACACAACTCAAGCCAATAAACAAGAAAAAGAATGTAATCACAAGAACCATGAGTGATATTTATTTGCTTGTATACAAGATTGAACTCAGGGAGGCGACAAAAATCCCAAGGGTTATTCAATTCGATGAAAAATCAATGAAAAGAAAAATGGAATTCTATGAACACTACTCTTGGTTTTTGTATTTTTGATTTTTGTATTTGTATGTAATTTTAATTTTATATATTTTTTTATTTTTATGATATTTAATTTTGCAAATGATTTTTTTATTTTTTTAAAGAATAAAATAATAATTAAAGAAAAATAAATAAATACAACCAACCACTATTTTTGTAGTTTCAAAATATATCAAAATATATAGAAAAATAAGCAAAAATATTTTTAGTTTTATGAAGTTTTTATAATGTTTTTCGAATTTTTCCAGAATTTTTAGAAATGATTAGTTTCTAATAAATAAAAAATTAATAAAATCAGGAAACAGAACACAATGTGAATGTTTATGAATTTTTTTTATGTTTTTGAGTGTTTTACGTTTTTTTATTTTTATGAGGAATAAATTTGCAAAAATGGTACTAGAGCCAAAAACAACAAAATCAATATCCAAGTTTTTTTTATTTTTTTGCAAAATTTTTATTTTTTATTGAACTTTAAATATAGACAACGATTTTTATGCTTTTTTTGAATTTTTAAAAATAATGACATAAAAGCAAGAAAAAATTATGGATGCAAGATCTAATTAATAGGAAGACAACATGAATTTTGTGGATTTTTTAGAGACATGCTGCTATTTTTTTATTTTAATCAGCAAAATAATATGTAGGCGACATAGGTATGGATGCATTAAATATTATTATTAGGTCTAGATGAATAACCAATAAAAATGTATAGGGCCAGATATGCAATTTATCCAAAATAAGCATGCGTCCATGCATAAATTGTGTTGGTTTGGATTTATTAGCAATTGATATTTTTCCTAGGGCCAAATGATAATGAATAAACCACATGCTTTTATTACAAGTAACCCAAGAAAATCACGTGCAAGGCACGCTTCGTAGTTCAAACATGACCAACATGAAATAAAATAATTTCTAGGGATAATAATGGAAATGTTCAACATCGGACTTATTTGCAAAACTAACAAAAGTAGGGGTAGGGGTGCATTTTAATCCTTTACTCTATGTGGCACCTTGGACGTTTGTGATGCGATGAGGCTCTGATCGGACATCGGACGATGAAGATTGCGTGGATGGATGAGATTTGATATGAAGACTTCTAGCTGGCTTTTGGGGTAGATCTAACGTTCTTAATGTGAACTGGGGAGGCATTCTTGATCGGATAGTGATGAAGGTAGATGGAAGAGCGAGCTTGAAGGTCGACTCCTGCAAACTTCAATCGAGCAATACTTGCTCGATCTCCATCCACGGTGACTCCCGAGGGGTGCAACTTACTCTTGCGCTTCTCCTCTGTTGCTCTAAGGGATCCACGACAATTGATTATGACTCGAAGATGAGCTGGAGGTCATAGGATGAATATCTCCTGGTGGATTTTGTAACAACTTATGATCTTTTCATATCAAACACTCTCTTCAAGAAGAGAGTAGAGCATTTAATTACTTATAAGAGTGGCTCGACTAGAACACAAATATATTACTTTGTTTTGAGGAGAAGAGATCGGTTGTATTATAAAGAATCCCCGAAGAGAGTTTGACTCGAGAGAGAGTTTGACATAGGAGAGAGTTAGACAACACAAGATCGTCTGTTAAGTCGTAGATGTAAAAATAAAAGGGTCGATAAAGAAAAGGAGAATTTCCAAGATCATTAGAACTAGATGGTGGAATTTTCAATTAAAGCAATCAAGCTTAAGGGAGGAGGTTTTAGAAGAATTATCTTGGGATTGTAATGGAAGTGCAAATGAGATGTGAGAGGCGATAACATCTTGTATCACAAGGGTAGCCAAAGAAATGCTAGGCGAGTCAAAGGGAGGAGCTCCAGACCAAAAGAAGGCTTGGTGGTGAAGTGGAGCGATGCAAGATAAGCTCAAAATTAAAAGAGCATGCTTTAAAGCTATGTTTAAGGATAGAACAGAGGAAATTGTCACAAACTACAAAATAATGAAGAAGGTGGCAAAGAAGATTGTAAGCAAGACGAAGTCAAAAGCTTATGAAGTTTTGTACAACAATCTCGACTCTAAGGAGGGCCATAAGGACATATTCAGGTTGGCTAGAGCAAGAGAAAGAAAGACTAGAGACCTTTCTAAAGTGAGATGCATTAAGGATGAGGAATATCACGTGCTTGTTTCTCAAAAGGATAGAGACTATATGGAAGCAGTATTTCCGTAAACTTTTTATTAGGGAATCAAATAGAGAGATCACTTTGAAAGATCCAGTTAGTAGTGACAATTACTTGTATCGCAAGCTATAGACGAATACAAAGGAAGGAAGTAGAGAGACTTTGAAGGTTATGAGACATGGGAAAGGTGTAGGACCTGATGACATTGCTATAGAATTTTGGAGAGTTTTATGTGAGTGTGGTTTGACTTGGCTTACAAATTTATTCAATGTTATTTGGCAAAGAAAGAAAATGCCTGACGATTGGAGGAGAAGCATCGTGGTGCCTCTTTATAAGAATAAAGAAGACATTTAAAATTGTTCAAACTATAGAGGTATCAAGATGATGAGTCACTGATGAATATGTGATTCATCACTCTAAATGTCAAAAATAGAGCTTCATTCCCGAGAAATTAGCTTCATATTTATATTTATTATGCATTATTCTCACTCATGCATTTAGAATTAATGTTTGCATTTTAGCATGCGTATTTGCATTAAATAAGGAGTCAAATTCACTTGTACATATTCACATGTATATTATGCAAATTCACTTATTCGTGTCTATTTTATACTAATTCCAAATCCAATAAAATCATTTCTACAATGTAGTATACTAACACTAATAAAAGAAAAAAAATTCAAAAAATACTAACTTGTAAATATGTCTAATACCCAAGCCTTAGTTTAAGACTAAGAACAATAAAATGTGCATGTATCTCTCATATAGTGTCTAATTTAGGTCTACTCACTTTTAAAGTGATATAAATATACATTCAAAGACCATCAAAATAGGATCAATTTCATAAAAATCGGAGTTCGTATGTGAAACTTGGGTTTTAGGCCGCAATTGTATATTGTACATATTGACCAAATACCCTTTATATTATTCATTTAGTTTTTTATTTATTAAAAATCCAAAAAATAGATTAAATAGTAAATATTCTTTTCATATTTTCTCTATTTTTATTTTAATTTTTCTCTTTTTTAAAAATGATAAAAAAATCTGTAAAAATAAAAATACAGTATTTTATACCTATAAGGTACCCCCACAAAAATACTTTTTATATAGATGACTTCTTTTGATTTTTGGTCCTTCACGAAAGTTGTATATTTCATTGAGACAAGCAACTTTCATGTTGAACACTTTTGATTTGACCCCTTTTATTGTTTCTTTTTTTATTTTCATTTAAATTTTGAATTTTTTGAGAGCAACATATGGCAACTTCTGGATCAACCACGTGCCACATTTTTATTAATTAATTAATTATTTTCACACTCTTATTTGTATTTATTTATTTATTTTATTTTATTTATTTATTTTTATCTTATTATTATTACTTTTAACTTTTCTTTAACCTCCGTCACATGGCCGCCCCTACACGCGCCATGTGGTGCCACCATCTTTCTCTCTCTCCCCTCCCTTATTCTCTCTCTCTGTCTCTTTCCCATGCATCTCACATTCTCTCTCTCTCTCTCTCTCCATCTCGTCCTCCCTTTTCTCCCACATCCCCACACCCATCCCATGCATTTCTCACGTAACCCTCTTTTGGCATTCCCTTTCTCCCTATCTTTCTCTCCCTCTATCGTGAATACCCCGCCAATCATCCCGTCGAGCGGAGTGCGTCCACCATATGCAACATCCCGCTTCACGCAGTGCTGCAGCATGCACTCCTCCTCCTGCGACCCCTTCCCTCACGCACGTATCGCAACCACCTCTCCTCGCGCATTACGCTCCTCCTCCAACTGTTATTTATACCCCATCTCTGTCCCCATCACAAACCATCCTCCAAACCATGAGAGAAGAGCTCCAACTCTAAGAAGGTTGAGGTGACAGTGAGACATTCGACTGTAGCAGCAACGATGACCCACTCTGATCAAGGTGAGATCCAAGGTGCACATCACCTTGCTGTTGTTCTTTGTTGAGGAATAGCCCAGCCTCTCGGCAAACTTCACCATGCTGATTGAGGCCAAGATCAGGCCGAGATCCGTCGATCTCCATCCACCCCAAGCGAGTTCTCCTAGGAAATCCTCCTTCTTCCTTTGTCTCTTTCTTCTTTCCTATTCTGCAGTCTTCTTCATCCCTAAACTCTCTTCGCCTCAATCGATCCATTTCCCCCTAAATCAATTTCTATCCATATTCCTGATTCTAACTGACCTGACCGCTTCTTCTTCTCCATCATACCCTCTCACGCAATTGCCATCCTTCTCTCGTCGCATCTGTGTTGACCACCTTCCACCTCCTCGAGCTCGCAGCCAAAGCTCGTGCTCCTCTCCATTAACTCCATTGAGGAGCCCCACCTCTGTTCCACCCTTTCATCCGTTCTTGTGGAATTAAGAGTAGCGGTGGACCAGGCATCTCAGCGTCGACATCCATTACTTTCCGTCTACTACTAGGTCTTCACGAAACCCTATCTTCTTCAACCAAGCACCTTCGACCTCCATTGAACATGGTATCTACCCTCCACCATCGAGCTCTAGTCCTCCATAGCTCTGCATCCATGCGCCTCCGCAATCCTAATGTTTCCTTCACCGATTCCAGCGCCACCGCTAGATTGTGTGTGGCACCTCTACCTTGTGCTTGCCGACAATCCTCGAGAGCTTGGGCTCCACCAATCGCTCCACCTTTCAAAGCCTCGATTGTGTGCTGGTCGAGTCCTCATCCTCGCCTTGAAAGATCGACACCATGATGAGCAGTCAACCGACGATGCCCCTACCGCCTTGTTCCCCTTGTTTCCCCTACTTAGCCCTTGACCGTCTCACCCTCGACCGAGTCCACCAACCGCCATGCTTCCACCTTTGGTCAAAGGTCCCAACATCCACCGTTACAACCGTCGAATGACTCCAACTAGTCCTTCACCACTAGGGAGCCACCTCAATGCTAGCTGCATGTCATTCCGCACAAGCCATGTGAGGCCACTTGTCGCTTCCTTCCAGCCTCACTGCGCATGCCCACGCCTCTCCTGAATAGTCTCCTACCCCTTAAACCTTATCCCCTCCTCACGTGTAGAGTGCGTGAGGGTGGGGGATGCATGTGTCCCCCGCAAGCTCTGTATTCACAAGAGGGCCAGTCCCCCAACTGGCATGTGCTCCGCAAGTGTTAATGGGAAGAATTGCTGAATCCCCCAAATCTTCTAGAGATTTGCGCCAACACCCCTAGCTCTTACAGAAATTACAACGCTAGTAGGAGGTCACGTGGCTCGTACATGCTCACAGGAAAAATTGCACACGCCCCCTTTATAGGTAATTGCATACAAGTCTTGTTAGCATATTTTTATTATCAATTTTATTTATGTAATTGCATATAGACCCTTGTGTTTATACCTTAATTTGAACACACATTTTGCATCATTTTATCATTCTAAATTGCTCACTGTAGAAAAACTTATGATCTATCATGTGGTATTTATTTGTAATTTTGTGTGCAATATTTGATTTAATACAATTAGTTTTTATGAAAAAATAACATATTTTGCCCACTATTTATTCTGAAATTGATATAAATTAATCATAGCTCTGAAAATTACGGAAAAGATCACAACCGGTAGATTTTAGTGTGTTCTACATTGTACCAAATTTCATTACATTTGCACATATATCGAGGTCAAAAGTAAATGAAATGGTGGATTTAGTAATAGATTTTTAAAAATTTCCATTTACTGATTTTAGAAATTAAAATTTATTCTAGATACCTCTCACATAGATCTATCTAGGATAATTTAACTTTCTGGAAAATATTAATTTTTGGTATTTATTAAAAATTAATTTACTCAAAATCATCTAGTATGCATTTTTTAGTTCACAATTAATTTATTTTGCATCCAAAAATTGCAAAAATGTAACAGCTTAATTCCATCACATTTCACATTCTAGCCAAGTTTCATAAATTTTGGACACTGTTTGAATGAAAATTTCATGTTAGTCCCTAAACTTCACCAAAATTACATTTCACTCGTTTATTACATTTAAAAATTAAAAAATGCTTCTTTATTGACTAAAAGTCAACCTAAGGAGACAGTGGTCTCCCTTAGTTCGACCTTGGGCTTACCCATGTATAAAAATTGACCACTCACTTTAACAGGAAAATCCTTAAATTCACGGTCTTTGATTGATATGAAATTGCTCGACTGTAACGAAACTTAAACAGACGATTAAACGAGGGAAATCTGGGGTTCATTAGTCACACTATGAAAATTTGGGAAAATATGATTGAAAGAAGGTTGAGGTAAGTTTCCAAAGTAAAAGAAAATCAATTCGGATTCATGTCTGATCGCTCGAATATTGAATCCATCCACTTGCTAGGGAGAACAATAGATATTTATATAGTTAAAAGGAAAAAACCTCTATATGATTTTTATTGATTTGGAGAAGGCTTATATCCCAATGGAGATATTGTGGAGAGTTTTGGAGAAGAGACAAGTACTTGTCCTATATATTAACCTCATAAAGGATATGTATGATATGGCTTCATCTTGTGTAAGTATACATTATAGGAAGACTGGCTATATTGACATCAACATTGGTCTGCATCAAGGTTCAACTTTGAGTCCATTCCTTTTTACTTTGATTATGGATGAGTTGACAAGTCACACTCAGAAAGAGATACTTTGGTGTATGTCATACGCGGATATTGTGTTGATTGATGGGACTAGAGATGGAGTAAATGAGAAGCTTGAGGCTGGGAGACATGCATTGGAGACTAAAGGTTTTCGTATAAGTAGGGCTAAGACTGAATATATAGAGTGCACTTTTGATGGAAGCAATAATGAAGGAATCAAGGTGAAGATTGGTGACGATAACATTCAGAAGAGAAATTATTTTAGATACTTGAGATCTATTTCGTATTGTGATGGGGAAATTGATGGAGATGTCACTAATAGAATAAATACATGTTGGCTAAAGTGTAGGGGGCTCTACTATTCTCTGTGATAAGAAAAATCATTTGAAAATCAAAGGAAAGTTTTACAAAGTAGCTATAAGACCTTCTATGCTCTATCGATTTGAATGTTGGCATGTGAACCATAGACATATGCGGAGAATGGTGGTAGCTGAAATGAAAATGCTAAGGTGGATGTGTGGGCACACATGCATGTAAAGATCAAATTTGGAATGATGCAATTAGAAGGAAAGTTGGTGCAATTCCGATTGAGGATAAAATGCAAGAAAACCACTTAAGGTTGTTTGGACATTTGCAATGGAGGTCAGCTGATGCACCACTTAGGAGATGCGAGTTTTGGGATGTTAAGCTGACTAAGGGAGGACGAGGAAGGCCCAAAAAGTGTTGGAATAAGAATATACAAAGGGATCTTAGTTTTTTGGATATAAGCCCGAGAATGACCCAAGATAGATATGAATGGAGGCAAAGAATCCATGTGGCCGACCATACTTAATGTAGAAAAATGCTTTGTTGTTGTTACTGTTTATTTTTAAATACCCAAAAATATCACAAAATCATAAGAAACCCAAACATATGTATTTTTCATTTTAATATATTTTTATCACCGTTTAAATTAATTATAGCCATTACTTTTGTCTTACATTATTACGAAGGTATCACATTTTATTTTATTTTTTATAGTTAAAATTTACAAAATACAAAGGCAAAGCATCACAAATTTTAAAAATATGAAAAAATACCAAAAAATCACTTTTCATTATCATTGCTTTACATTAATCATATATGCATATTATAATTAATCCTGTATATTTGCTCTTAATTTTATCTCATTACACCAGACATTTATTGTATATTTCAATAGATTATGTAAACTGAATTAGCTCAAGTCGTATCTAAAAACTCTCTTGCCTCCTTGAGTTCAACCTTGGTATCTTACATAGTAAAAATAAAAAGACACCACATTCTCTTCATCAAGATTCCACCACATTCTATATCAGTATGGTATTTTTTATCAACCGCTTTCTTCCCAACTTATACTACAATTGATAGAAGTTAACAAGGGTAAAACCAGTTCTTCAATAAACATATTATGGACTATGTTTATAATTGTTCAATTTTATTATTTTGAGAACAATGAATATAAATAAATTATTTGAGCATTTTGTCCATCACTTTTCATGTTTATTATCTCGAACGCTAATCACAGTGTGGGAATGTGGTTGTTGATAAGTATCTAAATTGCTAGAAATGTCAAGAGGGTCGAGTCGAGTAGTAACTACTACGGACATCCCACGAGTGAATCATGATACCTATAAAACAAGATCCATTTCCACCCTTATTTACAATCTAAGTTTATAAATGCATTAACGAAACTTTCATTTCTTTGTATATGAGGTGATCTAGATCAACATTCTTATGTATGATTCATTTGTATGTTATTGGAGATCCAACTATCATCTTATGGGCATCCTCCCAGCTTTGTAAAATTATTTTAATACCTTGTATTATATGACATATATTCTATTTGAGTTTAACTTACGCGTATTGTAATTTTATACAAGTTGTAAGGGTATTTGGAATTATGATCTTTTAGAAAATTTATAACCTTCTTGTAGAAGATAAAGCTAGTTTGTTAAATGACTTAGAAGTTATCAATGGCTTAAAAATGATCCAAGTAAAGAAAATTGGTAGTTTAGAAATAAAACTGATTAGCTTAATAGAAAATTGATGTATTTTATTTCAAATGTAAAATAGGTAGAGGTAAAATGAATAATACAATATGTAGTTCTAGCACTACAAAAAAAAAGCATGTGGATTTATATTCGAAAAGTTAAAATGAAATGCAACTCCAAAAGATCCCAAAGGGAAAAGGTTATAGAAAAAGAAAATTATAGATACCAAAAAGCAATGGATGAGGAGCAACACTTGGATCTTGCAAAATCAACACCCGAGATGAATCTCAAGGTCAACTACTTAATGCTAAACCATGGACGGAGTATGCCATCATGGAGAAGATTCAACTAGTAGAGAATTCCTTCTTAGATGACCATATATGTCTTGTTGAGTTGATCGTACATAATCATGTATTGTTGTCTAAAAACATTTGTACATATCTCAAGATGGAGCTCAAACTTGGAGTTAGCTCTACATAAAATGAGGAACCTTTAAAAGAAAAATGTGTTTAAAGTTAAATCAGAACTTCATTTGGTTTCTTTAAGCCTTTATTGTTGGTTTTTAGACATTTTTTACAATGCCAAAAAATGAGAAAAGAATTAGGAAGTATGTCCAAAAAATTCAAAAAGTTCTCATGTACATATTTTTTTTGCTAACACTAAAAAGTTTATCATCTTCAAACAAAGTAGATTGTTAGCTCACATATAAGTTTGTGTTTTTTTCATATTACAAAGCTTGTACCATGATAAATGGGACAAACATCGAAAGCTCGATTATGGAGGAAGAAAGCTCAAGTTTGTAGATGGAGAAGTCTAAGCCCAAACATGGATATCAAGCTCAAGAGTCCAAAGAAAATTAAGAAATCGAAATCAAAGACTTCAAGTGAAGAATAACAAGTTTAAGTTCGAGTCGTCATATATATTGTATTTCTATAAAAGTATGTAACAATCTTGAAAGAATCATGCATTGTGGCTGCGCTCGTAAGATTGGGATCTACACTTGAAATAATCGACTCAAATCCATTTTTAGTCAACTCATCTAAAGCCCCAGTCAATTAACTTGAAACCCTGAGCCAAACTTTCTATCTAAAAATTTACAGTCGAATCAAAGTCTATTTTAGTCTACTCCAATATTTTTAATTGAGTAACGAAAATTCAACTAATGACTTTTGTTTCGAAGAAAAAAATTGTAACGTTAACATTGAACTATTTAGAAATAGATTTTAAAATGATAATTTACTAAGTCAATTAATCTACACTTTTTTAGACTAATCTAGCTTTTAATCTATAATTTGGACTTCTTGTTGGCATTTGTTGTCTATCCCTTGGGATCCAATTTACGTCCTTACAACTCTTATTTACATCCAAATGTATAAATACATTGTACTAGGTAAGCATCCACTTCGTTGTTCATGAGTGAATTCTAGAAGTACTATATGTTATATGATTTAGTTGCGAACTTTTAACAATCCAAGAATAATCTTATGGGCACGAACCTACCTCAGTAGTATTTTTTAATACGTTGTTTTGCATTACATATTTTTTGTTATTTACTTTAGAGTGTCGTACTTTAGTGCAAATCGTAAGGGTTTCGATTTGTAGAGTCCACTGTTTTTGGAGAAAGAAAAAATCACTCTAGTTAACTCGATTGATTTTGTAATACGATTATGTTGCTTGCTTAAGCGACTTCATTGTGACTGACAAAGGGTTGGTTGGTTGAAATCTCAAGTCCGGAGACACAGTTCACGATTTTTACCTGTTTGGGTTTTTACATTAAAATCTTTGTCAATTGTGGGGGTTTTCTCTTTATATATTTGTGAGTACATGTTTCCTTTGTTTGAGATTATGTGATAGTTAATAACATGCACACATGCATGCATATTTCAATCATGACTAAAAATAGTGCTCCTTGTATCGGTTTATGTTTTAGATCCAAATATAGTGACAACCAAAGATGAAATGATGAAGATAGTTAAAATAATAAATTTAGAATGAAAGCAATAAAAGTACAGAAAAACTTGAAGAAGTTACAATATTGTGAAGAGGACATAATGAAATATAGATCAAGAAGATAAAGATAAAGAGTTTTGGGTTTTGCAATTTGTTAATATAATCGCATTGCAACCTCATGCATATGCATAGCATATACTCCAAGCCAAAATAAGCTTTTGAACTACATTAACCATATGACTGGATTTCCGATAGATTGATCTCTTCAATGAATCAATGTCTTTGATTACTTGATTAAAGTCTTGACCAATGACTATGCTTGAACAATTAGTCAACCAAGTAATCCTTATCATCAAATGACTTATTCTGAGTTCAAGCGACCCAAAGAATTTGTTCAGTAGACTATTCTATTTAATATCAAAGTGTTCACTTCTCACTGTCTAATTTCCATTCGACTAACTTTATGTTCACCCAACTAGTTGTATTCTCGACTCACTCAATTTTGATTCCAGTAGGCTAATTTTAGTTGGAAGTTGCTAACTATTTTTGTGAAGGGGTTCGTCTTTTCATGAAGAGAGATGACTCTTAGAGGCCTTTTAAAGGACCTTAAGTCTATTTTCACTCACTCTTCCAACATCTATTCTACACTCATTCTCTCATTTTTCAAGTGCTAAATAGAGAGTTTATCACTTGCTCTCAAGCCCACTCTTTGCGAGAGAAGAACATGAAGAAGTTCTCAACGCATATGTACCTTAGTGCATCGACCTTGCACATTTGATTTGTAAGATTATTTTTACTTTATCTAACATTGCATTTAATATCACCTAGAGTAGTGAGGTTTTATTTCTTATAATCAGACTATGCAGGGTACTTAGGGTGTGGGAACCCCTCTTCCGATTTGGAAGATAATCTTAATTATATATGTTTTATAGAATTTTAATGTGTAATTGAGGAGGAGTTGCCCTTGTCAAAACAACTTGAATAATGTAAAAGACCAACTGATTTAGTCGATTTACATTATGAGTCCAGACAAGTTCAATTGAGGTTTTACCCAATTAAGTTTCCTCACAAAGTACATTTATATTGATTGATTATTGTAGTTGGACAACATTATGCTTATGGTATTGTATTTTTGTAATCCTAAGGCTACTACTTCATTTGACTCAGATTTATACATACACGATGATTATCCACTGTCGTTTGGAATCGGATCTTGCTTCATGTCAAAGACGTAACAATCCAAAATGATATGGTGAGAAATAAATAAATGAGTGGGGGGAAATTTACGACCAGACCATCAAACTTTAATGTCACTAACAACTCTTAGTATGTGACAAAGCTGATGGCATTTTTTACATGGGAGAGATTTTAACATATTATACATGGTAAACTATGAATCCATGTATGTCAAGGAAAAATAGGAAGGATACCTACTGCTAATCTAAATTTAAAGGTAAATGTGACGCTCCGTCCCTCCGGCTACCGAAACTGACGGGACGGGAGCGTCGGATCTATGGTCCAAATATGCCTATGATATATGATACTCAACAAACCATCTTATGCACATTAGATCAACATTTGAAATATAGATAACAACATGAGAATAATATAAAATGGAAAGTAAAATTCAGCATCCGTTCTCATTGATAATAATCATCAAGTCCACGTCCACAAAATGAGTTACAACATATAATTAACTTTTTTATGGAAGAAGCTCTCCAAATATCTCATTATATTGTCTCTCAAATAGAACAAAAGTTTTTGGAAATAAATACATTACTCTAAGTAAAACGCATCCGGTGTGAAGTGACGTGAAAGGTCTAATCTCCTTAAAAGTTGTTACTGTTGCGGTTGTTGCTCATGTACACCTGTTGATTTCACATGAAAGTAACATTATGACCAATTGCTCAGTAACGAGACAAACAATGTAATAACTGTTGTAGTGGTAAGCAAGGATGCGTACTTAATTCTATCTAGTGACATGTATATATTGTAAAAACTAGAATATACCAAATTATTCTAATTAACAAGGGATTATCTGGTCACTAATTTATTTATTAAATTAATCAACATTTGAGGACTACCATGATGATCTTAATATTCCTGTCCGTTGACTAGAGTTCACAACGGTATACAATTAAAATTATTGATATCCAATCATGAATCATTTCTTGCATTATTTTAGCATACGCTACTACGCGACTCGCATGCTTCTGCTATGCGGGAACTTGTTTATCATCTTAACTAAACCTTTAAGGACCATTATTCAACTAGAACATGAAAAATATCATAATCCCAATTTCTCAAACTCCAAACCACGAACACCTCTCACAATAATAATACTCGAAGTAAAATTTGATGTGACCACATCAAATTTTAAATTGAGTCTTAAAATCATATATAAGTGAGAAACTAATAACGTCAACCGTTGTCACCTGCCTACTCCATTGAGCGACTCCAGATACAACCAGACTATTAGGTGCAATATCACCCACGTCCATTGGGGTCGCGGCCTTCAAGGCATCTACCCGAAGCCTAAGGTTCCATGCCCAATCCCTTGAGCTGTCTAACTCCATCTCCCTGATTACTCTAAGATCTCACCCATGGGATGATAATCACTACTTATATAGTCAAGGCTAGCAACAATTGTTGAGGCTAAGATTGTCGTGAACTTAATTGTACCTAGGGTGGAGCATTGGGCTGGATCCGGCCCAACCCGAGAAAGCCCGACCCGGGCCCACGGACTCGGGTTCGGGCCGGGCTTGGCCCACCCCTCATTTTGATTACTTGAAGCTGAAGTTGCATGTTGGAAAATTTCAGTGCCCATTTTTATATGAGGTTGGGATTATCCATCACATAAAAAACGTCATTGTTTGACCTCATGCAAAAGAAGAAATTTTGCATATGTTGGATATTTTATTTTTTTTCTTAATATCTGTGGATGCTATTACGATAAGGAGAAGATACTTCAACTTTGGAAAAATGATATTATCTATTTAGTGTTTTCATACTTCTAGTCTTTAAATATCGCTAGCACAAAGTAGTTTGTATCCTTAATCTCGGTAAACATGTAAGTAATCTAATTTTTTTACACTATTAAGCTTGGCCAGATCCATTTGTTTTAATATATCAATCAAATTAGGTGGTTATTTAATTAAGTTGATGTAGAGAATGCAACACCTATTAGCATAATTACAACATGATAAACATTTGCGTAGCATGCATTTGAAGTTCGAAGTTAATTGGTCATCAATGTTTAAACACTGATAGATGTTTACCTAGTTTAGCTGACAAGAGAGCCACATAAAATAACCTCACATCTACCATCTACGACTCCATATGGGTATCATGCATGGACCTTTGCGGAATAAAACATATTATGATGACGTGTATGTATAATTAGATGTATCATAACTACAAGAAATAATACACCAAATAAAACATTTACACAACAGTAGTAATTGCATTAAATCAAATGTTTCATCTATATTATTATATTTTACGAAGAGCAGCAAGTGTTGTGCTCGTACGCAAGCAATAGCATTGCGTATAAAAAATGTGAGCAGCAGCAACTGCTGAAATGAAGTATTGAATCAGTAACAAATCATATGGCTGCAATTTTAAATGCAACCGCATCATTCAATTTGATCCAAATAAAGCCACGCAGAAACTATCGGGTCGGGTCGGGCTAACTCGGGTCATCACGGGTTCGGGCTGGGCCCGGCCCGGGTATGAAATTTTGATAATATTAGGGCCCAGGCCCGGCCCATGTATACATCGGGTCCGGGCCGGGTCCGGACTTTTGCGGGTTGGGTCAGGGTTGAGTTCGGGCTAGCCCGGCCCAATGCTCCACCCTAATTGTACCTCGATCGTAACTTTGCCACACTTGTATGGCACTAATAATTTGTTAAGTTCATTGTTGCTCTACACTTAATTTGATAGACATCCATTTAACTATAAGTTTGAAAACACGGTAAAGAAATGTCGTAAGACAATTTGTTACATTATAAAACACGCATTTCGAAAGCCTCTCAAAATGATTAGGGCTCTAGGTGTAGTTTTAAAAGTTATCACAAAAAAATATTTTCAACAAAATAATATTTTTGTGATAATTATTTTTCAATTGTTTTTGGTACGATGGATGCCAACATTGCGTGCCTAGTAATATTGCAACAGATAAACATTAAAAAGTTTATACAAATACCAAGGTTCTTGCCCATGTTAACGTATAAAAAAATGTGAGTTCTATCACATGTATCTATACTCTTAGATGAAAATAATATTTTTGTCTAATACTTATATGCAGATATGATCAAAGTTCTAAAGTTCTCATTGCATGTTGCTGAAATTTTTACACTAACGGATTAGATGTTGATGATAGAACACAACAACAACTTATTCTTCCAAGACTTAAACGTGATACGACAGTCAGGTTGTCATGCTTACCAACCCATCTACCAATGAATTATCATGGTGATATCTCTTGATGTATGATATACAGAGAAGTAATATTTCAAGTATTGAAATAATTAGCTAACAATGATTCATTCCAAACATCATCAATTAAGACATTAATCTATTTAATGTCAGTCAAACAACTGCTCCTCTGTAACTATGTTGACGTTAAAAAAATTTTTGAACAAGCACTGCAAATCCAAGAGCCTTTTAATCATAACATATGCATGTAGCTAGAATTAAATGTTAATCAATTATATGCAATTATGGAGGTATAGAAATGAATACTAATTCATTCTCATATTTAGTCCTGCAAGAAAAACTTTTGTCTTTATATTGATTGAATGAAATCAAAAAATTTAAACCCATAACATGATTATTCTCGAAAACAGAAAATGCTCGATTTATAATTTGCAGCTTGATTTTTTTTAAATTTCAATTGATTAGATGTGATTAGAAAACTTGGTACAACATACGTGTGAGATGATAGATAAGATGGTTTAGCATGTGCATGAATTGATTATGGAAGCAAATAGGTTACACACAGGACTTCTTTCAGAGCTTTACGAAATCAAGATAATAGTATTAATAAATTGTG
The DNA here is from genome assembly GCA_037367405.1 of Ottelia alismoides. Lineage (NCBI taxonomy): Eukaryota > Viridiplantae > Streptophyta > Magnoliopsida > Alismatales > Hydrocharitaceae > Ottelia > Ottelia alismoides. The sequence continues at coordinate 828,607 of JAZKJV010000777.1, forward strand.
ATTGGTGTGTACGACTAGGGATGGGCATGGGTCGGGCTGGGCCATACCCAGAAGGGCATAGGACCAAGCCCATCTAAGTGGCTTAGACCTGTAAATTTTGGTGTTGTTCAGCCAAGCCTAGGCCCGACCTGCTTCTTTTGGTTCAGGCTTGACCAAGCCTTGGTTCATTCCCTAGTCATGAAAATCACAACACGAGAAATATGAAAATGATGGAACTTGATATACATTCAAAAGAAGGATTACGCATTGCTTTGACTTTGTGACCATAATGTGGTCGCAGTGTGTTGGTAAAATTTGAGAAATTTGACACAGGCCCCTGCCATTCTAAACCCTAATTTTTTCGGTCACCCCTCTCAAACCCTCCTCCCGCCTCCTCCATCGCCTATTCTCCTTCCCTTCAAACCCATCGTCGGCTCCTCCCCATCTCCACCACCTCCTTACCGCCGCCCCTCTCCACCACCTCCTCCTTCCCAGCCACCACCGCCTCCTCCCCATTTCCACTACCTCCTCCTCCTCGCCCCCTCTCTACATCCTCTTCCAAGACACAGCTACCTCCTCCCAATCTCCACTACCTCCTCGCCACCGCCCCCTCTCCACCACCTCCTCCTTCGTTTCCATGCCAACACCGACTCCTCCCCATCTCCACGACCTCCTCGCAGCCGTCCACTCTCCACCACCTCTTCTAAGCCATCGCTGCCTCCTCCCCATCTCCACCACCTCCTCGCCGCCGCCCACTCTCCACCACCCCCTCCTCGTCTCCAAGCCACATCCGCCTCTCCCCTATCCACCACCTCCTCCTCTTCTCCCTTTCCACCACCTTACCCTCTCCACCTCCTCATCCTCGTATCTAAGCTGCTGTCTCCCCATTGTTGCGTGCCACCTCGTCGGCCTCCACCGATCGTCCTCCTCACCATGCCACTGCTAGGATTGGAGCCACATTCTTGTCGCCTTCTAAACACGAGCTAAAAAAACAAGGTATAAGAAATTAAGGCTACAAAACATGTGAAATGATATTTAAATTTTGGTGTTTTTTCCCAATGAAATATTTGGCTGTGGGGTTTTCCAATTGTGGGGTTTTCCAATTGCAGATTATATTTTATATATAGCCAATAAATTTCAGTGTCTATTTTTGTTCTATAATGTTCCATTAATTGATTTTAGAATGCAAAATATTGCTTATGATTTCATATAGGAAATATAGAAGATCGTTCCACACAAACCCATATGTAATGCAAAATCGTGTCTTACTATTGGAGTTCCCGAGAAAGAATTTTGCAACACCATTCCTTTGTGGGTTCGTCTTCTTGATTCATCGAAGCAAGAATGATCATTAATCTCTAATGATCATGTTATGTGTTTTCTATAAAGTGGTGTAATTTAGAACTCTGAGGCAACAAATTCATGAAGTTATCCCGTATAGTGATCGTAAATACTTATTATTGTTGTTGAGCTTATGTGTAGATGCGAAGTTTCATCACAACAGTTGTGAATTGTATTTTTATTTATAAAAAATATTCAAGGGTTCTTGGGCACTTGAGAACTGGTGTTTAGGCTTACTCACCGTTTTATTCATTTCATTTAAGTGTACTTTGCCCATGTTGTTTGACATTGATTTTGACTGTCAGCCTTTCAATCAGCAGTTTATTTCACAGTAAACTATCTATTTACAAGTATCTACTATGAACCAGGGTGTGCTATAATGGCTTGGAAGTAGTTGATAATATGGGTGTATAATGTGCATACTTTGAAAGATATTAGAATAGCGACCTTGCATTCTCTGTAGCAATTTCTCTCTCATAGCAGATCATAGAAAAGTGTTATTTTCTATTCTATAGATGAGAATGGTGGTTAGTCAAGTCTAACGGAGCCTATGGTTTCTTCACTTGATGTTACATGATTTTAGGCCCAAATGTTGTCATACAAGATGGTGTACTTCACCCTATGATGTTATGTTTTGACTAGAAATGGTTATAAAAAATAGCCGTATTTCAATTCTTACTGATTAGAGAGCTAATATATGCATACAAGATGGTGTACTTCACCCTATGATGTTATGTTTTGACTAGGATTCTCATTTGCTCGAGTGTATGTGAATTGTATTTTTTTCCATTTTTAGTAAGAGTTTGCATTATTATAAGCAACTTAAGGATATATTTTTTAAGTTGATGGTTATTCATATGTATGACATAAGCATGCGGTTGTGCATTCAATGTGGTAATATTTGTTACCTTTGATCCAATATCATGCAAGTTTGAGATTCATTTGATTTGGTCTCCTCTTTGTCCAAAGTTTTTTCCTGGGAGCTTCTATGTATGTGGCTTATTTTTCATCTTCTTGTAAGTTAGATTTAGAAAGATCGTTGACATTAGGTTCTTGAAGATTGGGGGGGGGGGGGCATGATGGGGTTTTGCACAACATGCTAGATACCTATATGTGTGAGGGTATGAGGGTATGTAAGCGTGAATGGGGATGTATGTTAGTGTTTTTTTTCTCTTCATTAGAGGATAAGTTTTCATCATATCAAACTATGTGTCTAAATAACTATTACGATCTCCTTGCAGGTAGAGCAATGAGTTCGATAAGGGATTGGATGTATAAACACGTAGTGAATGGATCCATTTGCATGCCATTTTTAATTGGTGTAGAAGGCTTTCTCAATTTCGCTTATGCCCAAGGAGAATAATAGTTGATATAGATGGGAAGATTATATGCTCGTGTATGAAATCTGGATTGACGAAGAAACAATTTAGAGACGTTGTGGTAGAACACTTGTGCAAGAATGGTTTTATCACTGAGTACACTTATTTGTATGATCATGGAGAGGTCCGAGCAACTTACCGAGAGAGGACACAGATGTCGGACAATCCTTTTGTTGAGATGGTTATGAACACAACAGGTCCAGACTTTAACACTTCTTCAGAGGGTTGTGATGATGAATTCAATGGAGAATCCAAAGATTTTATTGAATTGTTACAAGATGCTGAGGAGGCATTATGGCATGGTTGTAAATCATTTTCTCTCATATCTACTGTTACAGAGTTACTGACAGTTAAAGCTGAGTATAATATAACTTATGCTAGTTTCAATTCCATGGTTAAGATTATAAAGAGAATGCTTTCGGAAGATAATGTCCTACCTAGTACCTATTGTAAAATAAAAGCCATGATGAGTATACTTGGATTATCAAAAAAGTTAATTGATGCACGCCCCAACCATCATATCATCTATTATGGAGAAAAATTTACAAATGAGACTAAATATCAGAATGTACCGAACCTAGATATAAACCAAATATGAAGACAAATGTTCTACATAAGGTGCTCCATTACTTTCCTATATCACCACGTTTAGGACGACTCTATTATTGCAAAGAAACTGCTAAATACATGTCTTGGCATGCAGATCATATCCGTGGTGACTTTATGGAACATCCTTTTGACTCAGCTTGTTGGAGTGCTTTAATGGAGTCATCTTCCACTTTTGCTATGGATAATAGGAATGTGATGATTGGGTTGTCTACTGATGGATTTAATTCACATGGTCGGGGAAAAGATTACTCATGTTGGCCACTTATCATCACTCCATACAACTTACCACCATGGTTGTGCAACAAGAAGCAATATATATTTCTAACTTTACTTGTGCCTGATCCAAGCCATCCTGGAAAATATTTGGATGTTTATCTCATACTATTAGTTGACGAACTGAAGGAACTATGGGAGAAAGGCTAGGAGACATATGACGCTATTACTCGCAATAAATTTCAGATGAGAGTGGGTTTATTGTGGACAATTAGTGATTTTCCAGCATATGGAATGCTATCAGGATGGAGTATACATGGGAAAGAAGCTGTCAATATTGCATGGAAAATATGAAAGCATTTAAACTTGAGCATGGTTGAAAACCATGATTCTTTGACTGCCATCGGCAATTCTTACCGAAGGATCATTTATACAGGAAATAAAAGATGGCATTCAAAAGAAATACAATTGAAGATTTAGATCCACCTGTCAGGCTGTCAAGACATGAGATATTTAGAAGGCTAATGGAGTTAAAGAGTTCAGATGATTGTGTTCTACCTCTTCCAGGTTTCGGGGATAATTATAACTGGACGAAAGTTAGTATCTTTTGGGAACTACCATACTGGCCAAATTTACTCATCTGACACAATTTAGATGTTATGCACATAGAAAAGAATGTATTTGACAATGTATTCCACACGGTAATGAATGTTACTGGTAAGACAAAGGATACAGAAGATGCTCGCAGAGATCTTGTGAAAATTTATGCTCGTCCTGAGTTAGGCCTAATAGAATCAGAAGTTGGGCATATTTGTATGCCTAAGGGAAAATACCGCTTAAGTAGAGATCAAGTAAAAGATGTATGTCAATGGGATAATAAATTAAAAATAATATTTTTAAGGCCTAATGGATTTTTGTCGAACATATCCAAACTTATTGTTCTGAAGAATAATATTTTTATGGGAATGAAAAGTCATGATTGACATGTATTTATGGAGAAATTATCACCTCTTGCTTTTAGAGGATTATTACTGAAGGGAGTTCACGATGTTCTAAGTGATTTGAGTCACTTTTTCAAACGTATATGATTGACCAAGTTGTTTGTCAAAGATATGGAAAGCCTTGAGGAGAGTGTAGTTCTTATGTTGTATAATCTTGAGAAGATATTTCTTCCATTTTTTTTTGACTCAATGGAACACTTAAGTTTCTTCCTCAATTAGATCTACTAGTGGATCAAAAAGTTTTGGAACTGTGAGGATTGAAATGGTATGTACAAGTATTTATACTTTTTTTAAGTTTCAACTTTTACCGATGATTAACATATGGATAATAATAGAGTGTTACTGGCAATCGCCCCCCATCATTGGAAAAATGGTGGAATGACGCGCATACAAGTGGGGGTGATTGGTCTACACCTGAAGCAAAGACGGTGATGGTATGCGTACTACTACTGCTATAAAATTATAGTTGTTTGCTAGATAACTACAAGAATTCTTTTGTAGGATCGTTACAAGGGGTTGTATGCAGAAAGGATCAGTGTCCCAGAATCTGAAGAGGAATTGGATGTCGCCATCTTATGGCAAGAAGGCCTTAAAGAGCGTGAAGTAGGACCTAGTAAAAGGCAGATTTTGGATGGTTTGCCACCCAAATTCTCATCCTCTTCTGATTCCACTGGAGCATCCGCCCAGTGTATAACACTCCAACATCTCAGTCGGGGGTATCTGAGACTGAGTTTAGACAACCATCACATGCCGTGAAATCACTGGTATCCACAATTGGTACCATGTCTTCTGGATTGCAAAATTTATCTTCTGGAATGGTCTCTTTGAAAGAGTATGTAAGTTATTTAAGGTATGCCTTATACTCTAATTTATGTTTTAATGCATACATTGATTCATCTTTCTAATTATATTTGCAATGAATGACTTATTTTTCTTCTTATAAATAATAGAACTACAATTCCAAAGGTTCATGAGGTGGAGGATGAGAACAAAGAGGAGGATGGAGAGGAGGATGAAGACGAGAACGAAGACGATGCCTCCGCATATAGAGTCTCGCTTCGCAAAGGGGTTGTAATCTCGGAACCTACAGAAAGTAGAAAAGTGCCCAAAAAACTGACAAAGACAAGAAGAACAAGGGGAAAGAAAAGACAAAGGAAGGTGTTTTTTCGATAGGGAGGAAAAGAAAGTTTTAATGCAAAATGTAGATTATGTAATGATACTTTATTATCAGAATCTTGTAATGTTAAGAACTTTAGTGTCTAAATGTTAGTCATGAACTTGTAGTTTTTATGCACTTGAACTTGTAGCTTTATATTGTCCTGAACTTGTATCTAACTTTCTATTGTCTTCATCTAATAGGTGTGTGTCTTGATCTTGTAGCTTTTTAACCTTTGTTTTGTATAGTCTTCAACTTGCAGATGTTAGTCATGTCTTGAATGTGTACCTTTCTATTGTTTTGAACTTTTATCTTTATATAAGCAAAATTGATTTTTCTTAAAGATTATTATATTTGATTGTAACTACAATTAACAGGTTGATTATATTATACTACTGATTGGAGGATCTCAAGAAGCTTGGTTGATTATATTAGCTTATATTATACTACAGGAGAATCATATACACTACAGGTGGCTGCTGGTTATTTTTTATCAGGATTGTAGAGTTTGTGACTACTCGGCTACTATTTGGCTACTACTGTTGTAGCAAAATAGTAGTTATGTGATTGCACAAACGAAATCTGCTACTACATTTTGACTAACTTACTACTATAGTAGTAGTAAAGTAGTAGTAATATGGTCGTTACTGTAAATACAGTGGTGGTAAAATGATCTTTAGGTAGTCATGAAAAATTATCCCCGTAGTGGCAACGTGGTCGCAATATGGTGTGTCTTTAGTCATAGTTCAATCGAAAGTTGACACTAAACTCTGACTATATAGCTACCACGTGCGACTACATTTTGCTACTACCTATCGACTAAGTTTTGGTCGCAGATATTTACAACCATATTGGCTCGACCATAGATTTTGCTACTAAATGTAGTCGCAACATGAGATTGTGACTGCCTGGGCACCACAAAACCACCACTTTACCAACACATTTGTGGTTGCAAAAGCTGCATTTTCTTGTAGTGATATGTCTGCAGCTAAGTTTGCACATATCTTGAATATATAACAATGGCTAAATAGTAGTAATATTCCAATGAGAAATTAATGCTAAATAGTAGTACTATCGGTACTTCAATTACTATCGTATACAATATACTTTAGTAGGCAAAATGTCTTGTCTAAGGCCCATGCCCATGTTCGGGATGGATCTTGGGCTTTACCCTTGGGCCAATTTCGGGTCATCCTCGGGCCCCCGAACTGGCTGGGCCTTGGGTCGGGTCAGTTGGTTCGAGCAAGCTCGATCCTGGCCCAAAGTATTTTTGGGCTGACATTTTAGGCCCATGCCCGACCCAATCCCCTATTGGGCTTGGACTAGGCCAGGCATTTTTGGTTGGGCTTCGGGTTGGATCGGACCGATCCATCCCAATACCCACCCCAAGATACGATGTTAACATTAGTCTACATAACGTATCGTAAGAACATTGATAGCTCCGGTGTGGGAAAAAGGAACAAAGACCAAAATCATGCGAAACCCAACAACAAGGAGGGATAAATCGTTACTAGTCTATAAATCACATTATAATAATAACCAAGGCTCTGAGCATGTTCAAGCAAATGGGAACAAAAATGTGGAAACTAATAACAAGAGAAAGGTATTGTTTAACACGAAAATCTAGCAGTCTTGTATTCCATACAAGGCGGGAACACAATCTTTGAATCGACCACACGAAATCCGGATTAAAATAGCAATTAACCCACAACAGATAAATCGGCAATGAAAGTAAACGTGCAGAGTTAAAATTTATTATAACTCTACAACAAAGATGTGTATAGGTGCAAGTATGTGTAAAGTGCCGAACACTGGGAACAAGCAGGTAGATTAGGGCAAAAATACACAAAACTGATTGTCAAGTATTTGTCTATATGTGTACTATTTTTTGTGGGTTTTTACGTTTTAATTTTTTGTTTGATTTTTTTTATATTTTTATATTTGATTTTTAATTTTATGATATTGTATTTTCTTTTTGTATTTTATATTTTTATATTTTTCTTTTTCTTTTAATATATATATATATATAACTATATAAAGGATATATATACAAGAGAGTTAAGAGAGAGATAATACATATAAATAGGCAAAAATATTCAAAATATAAGGAATACAATATTTTTGGTTTTTTGATAAATTTTTTACTGTGTTGTGATTTTTTAAGATATTTGTAATTTTTATACATTTTTAAGCTAAAAAATACCCAAAATAATGTTTAAAATAAATATTAGAAATTATATTAGAGATAAAAATATCAAGCAGAGCCAAAAATTCTCTAAATTAATTTTAATAGAAAATAATATAGAGAAAATATGCAATAGAAAATACAAATTTTGGATTTTTAAGATTTTTTTATTTTTTTATAAGGGTTTAGGGTTTCTTAATTTTTATGAGTTTTATTTTATTTTATTTTAGTAATTTTTGACCTAGAAGTTAAACATACATAAATAAGCAAAATATATTTTTGGGGAATTTTTCAAAAATTTTTTATATTTTTTATGTATTTTTTGCAAACGGGGACAAAAGACACATTTTTTATTTTTTATAAATAACAAAAACTTCAAAAATGTAATTTAAAAATATGGCGTAAGAGAGCAATGCAACAGAAATAGAATGCTATTTTTGGGGATTTTTTCGAATTTTATAGATGCATGAAATAAATAGAGACAACAAAGAGCAACTACTCTCCTAGCAGGGGTATTTTTGTAAATAGCATGAAATACAAGGGCCAAAGTGCAATTTTTACTAAAAGTTATAACTGTATATCAGGTCCCATTACAAAATTCAAAACCCGCAGGGGTATCTCTGCAAAAACTCCAAAGTCACGTGTATAAAGACGTGCGCCCCCAGCGGGGGTCAAAATGTAATTATATCAAAACTTGGGGTCTTACTTGGAAAATGCACAAAAATAACACACTAAATAAAATAGTTTATGGACTAAATCTAAAACAAGACCCACATGGGTACCCTTGCAAAATGGCCACACCCCTCATGCGCACAAGCACGTGAGGTGACATCGCCATTGACCAGAGTGCGATGACCACAAAGTTCAGGGGCCTAATGATAAATTGTACAAGACTTTAAAACGACAAAAGAATGATTGAGTTGTAATAATTAATTACAAAAATGTGCGAGGGTGAGGTTACAAAATACCCAACGCATGCGATCGGATGACTGACACCCCTTCATTTATCCACGTGTCTGCATAGGAGGTCACGATGTCGGTTCGCATTGGATGGCCCGGATTAGATCACCACGAGGAGATCGATGGTGGGAAAGCTACTGGATCCAACGACATCTGAAGCCCTGGAAAAACAATTCAATCCAAGGGCGAAGAAGATGCTAGGATGAACTGGGAAAAAGCCACAGCGAGATGGACTTCCTCCGACTTGATCTCCCTCCTCCGCCACCTGATGCCACTCCAAAAAGGGTCCAGTGGCTCTTGGAAGGTTCACTAGATCGATTGGAGGCTTCAAAATGGCCGGAGGATGTCCGGTGTCCACCAGCGAGGTCGGTGGAGCAGAACCCCTCCAGGTATCGCCGGCGAACAGTCAAAATGCTCCCAGGCACGCGTGATGCTCTGAGTTCCTGCAAAAAAGAGTTAAGAGAGTCGTAGGCAAACTTTCGCGACCCTCCAACATGCAAGGTGGGTGGAGAACGGTCAGGAAATGGTAGAAAGGTGGGTGGCCGGAGCGGAACTTCGACGAGGGTGTTCGATCGAAATCTAAGCTAGCACGATAGGTAAAACATGTACTAAATGATATAGTAGAACACTAAGACCTACAGCTAACTAAAGAACAAATAAAAACAGACCTCAGATGCCTGAAGCTACGCGATGGAACCTCCACGTCGGCGAGGCGACAGAGATGGTGGAGAACGCCACCGACTTCGTCCTTCGACCCACCCAAGTGCATGGCTAAGAGGCTGTCACTACTCTCCACCGATTGAGTGCAAGAAGGCAAGGAAAGACTCGGACAGGGGAACTCAAAAAATAAGAGAAGGTGAAGAATATGGTTATGTACATGATGGTCAATGGGGCTCAAAGACTGAGGTGAATCGAGAGGCGCAGCGATCCAATCCCCGAAGATAGCCTAGGGCGCGAATCCTCGATGAATGGGGATAAAAAGTCAAGAAGGAATCGTTGCGATTCGATGAAAGACGCGACCTCCAAAAATTGACGAAGTCGGGCAAAAACCAATGTATAACAAAGGACAGACTTCGGTCAGAGAGTTGACCGAGGTCACGCAATGGACGAATCTGGTTGGTCCACGTGGACCAACCAGAAAAATCTTTGGTAGAAAAGATTTGTAAAATCAATTAAAAATAATAAACTATTTTATTAATTTTAGATTATAAAATAAAAAGTGTTTATTATTTTCTCAAATATTTTATTATGAATTTTATTTATTTATTTGAGGTATAGAATTAGAAGTTACCTTTAAGGGCTATAGATAGGTATATTTATCTATATATTTTAATCTTTTATTTTATTTTGTATTTTAATTTTATTAATTTTTTATTATTTTATATATTTATAAATTAATTTTATACATTTAATTATATTTTTATTTTGTTTTATGAAGTATTATATAAAATTAAATAAATAGTTGTATTATCGATATAGATATAGATATAGATGTTTTACTGGTGTATTTTATACAAGTATTTTATTTTAAGGTTTTCTTATGTTTTTATTCCAATTTTAATATACATATATATTATAAATAATATTTATGAAATTATAAAAATATAATATTATAAAAACAAAGAATAATAAATAAAATGAGTATTTTAATCGGTACAAGTATGCAATAGGGTTCCAAAACCTAACTTTCAAATCGTAACTCCAAAAAATATGAAACCACCTTCATTAAATACCTTATTAAAAGTTACATGCAATTAAAGTCATTTTGACATATTTCGAGTTTTATTTGAGAGATACGGATCTGGGAAGTTGGAATTTTGGATTCTTATTCTGAGTATATCTTTTTATCTGTATATTATTCTAGTATGAAATCAATTTTGTATTTTTCTATATTTAATTATCTACAACATTCATGTAAAAAGTTTATTTATTTGAAGTATAAAAAGTGGAATTAAAAATATGTCCTAAAAATGAATAAAAATGAATGAGATAAATAAGGATTTTATTGGTTTTGTCCCTTATTTTCCCTACTTTATTCCTTGTCGACCTAGTCGTCGAGATACCTAGGTCTCAGGATTTAGGGTCATAAAATATCTTCAATATTTTATTAATTTTCTTTTCTTTTCTTTATTCTATAATTTTTATGCATGAATTAAGCATATTTACATGTATTTACTAGGGTTTTTTAAGGCCAAAATGATGGAATAAAGATGATGAAACAGAGATTCATCATCTCCTATAATTGCCTTTGCTAATCCCTAGCAAACACTTATGCAATAAGTGTATAAATATAAAAATGAAGAAAAGAAAAAGAAAGAAAATGGATTAAGTTTAATTATCAAACTTGTCTTCACAAATCGAAGTTTGGAGCTCAAGTCAGACATTTGGAATTTTAGTGCGAGCGAAACCTTAATGGGAATCGGATTTGAAATCCAATAGCCTTCGAGAATCCTAAAACTCTGCTCAAGTCTCCTCAATAGCCAGGTCAGAATACTTCAACTCATTCACAAACCCTTATGACTATGAATCTGACCTGTACAATGTAAGTGATGGTAGCTCCCCATAACTGAAATGACAAAGAGACTGACTTCTCCAGTATGACAACCCAATGATTTCCCAATCCAATAACTCTTTCCTCGAGGAGCGGGGTATTCCCTTCTAAGTTCAAGTGACAACCCAATGATTCCCCAATCCAATATCTCTTTCCTCGAGGAGCGGGATATTCCCTTCTATGTTCAAGTGACAACCAGCTCAAGAGGAGGGGCTGGAGAGAACAATGGACAGTAGTCAGTGTAGCTACCTATCCTAGGGTGCAAGACCAGTGTAGTCAAGTCATCCAGCTGCAGGCTCACATGATTTGACTTTGAAGCTCAAGCTTGCTTATTGACTATACAAGTATATACACTCAAGCGGGCATTTTATTTTTGTACAGGCATGCCCACTTTTTTGGAGTTTTTGCTTTTTGCTCTTTTTTTCCTTTTTTTGAAATACTATATAAAACAGCATTTACATAATGAGTTTTTCCTCTTGAGCCAGTAGACTATCACTCTTTTGAAGCTTTATTGCAACCCACACTCTCTTGTCTTCAAAATTTATCATCACCGGACGGGTTGGGGTACACTTCCCTCCCTAGATGAGGACAAATCTTTCCACTTGTGTGCGTCTCACACCGGCAAATCCAACCCTCTCACTACTCCAACTGAGTTGAGCCAAGTGAAAGGTGCAGGTGTCCAAGTTAGGTCATTATCAACAAGAGTCGTGCGTGCTCCGAATAACTCTACTTAGGCAGTCAAAAATCCATTGAACTGAGCCTTGTGATCCTTAAAGAATTAAGTCAACTAGTCCTGAAGTACCTCAGTTTCAGTTCCAATAAGGTTCATGTTAATCAAGTAGATTTAAGGTCCAACCAAGCTCCAATATTTGGATTTTACTTAGACTTGTTCAATTATCAAACTCAATTCGAAAAATGTTAATGCCATGCAAATGCTATGTAGAATGCAGAAAATATTTTTATGATGCTATTTTCAAAGATTTTGAACTTTTTATGGCTTTTTTGGAAAAGATGATGCATTTTCATTTTTTGTATTGTTTAAAAATATTTTTCAAATGTTGGTATGTTTTAATTTTGCTAGTGTTTTTGGGATTTATTTTTGAAAATAGAAGATTTTGGCCAAAAATTAGGTACAAATATTTATATAGGGATGCATCTTATATTTAGAAGAATAAGCTTTTTAAGATTTTACAAGGGGTAAGTGGTCAATTTTATGAATATATAAAAATAATTTTAGCGTGATGTCTATATTCCTCAAACTTATTTGAAATCATTTTACAAACAATTTTTGAAAAAGTATAGTCCAAAATAATTTTTACAAACTATTTTACAAACATGTACACACATTTGAAAATCATTTTGCAAAGGTTTTCCAAACAGTATGTATTGATTTGTCACACAAGAAAAATATTTTTTTCAAAAAAAAACAATTTTACAAAGGTTGAAAATATGTAACAAAATGTTTTTAAAATAGTTTCCAAAATATTTTTCAAAAATATTTTCAAATTACTTTTCAAACATTTTGCAAAAACATTTTCACCTGATTTATTAATCATTAAATACAAAAAGAATTTGAGAAATAATCAACATATTTTTATTAAGTATTTTTAATGAATTTTAATAGTCTAATAATCCATAATTATTAAAAAATACAAAGGTACGAATTATGGCTAAAGTATATACGAAGTATATACGACCCCCCTATACTTAGCTTGAGCTATATCCTCATAGATCGGAGAGAAAAGCGAAGACATAACTGGTACTGAGTATAGACAAGTCTAAGAATAAATGAATGAAACAAAGAATGAACGAATGAGAAGTCGATCATCCCCCCTATACTTAGGATCAAATAATCCTAAGTATATCAGAATATACACAAAGCAGGGAGGGTCAAGGGTGGGAATGAGTAGATCGTACTCAGTTTATCTCCCCCAACACTTAGGGTAAGATATCCCTAAGTATAGACAAGAAGAGGAGACAATGGAGAGGACCTAAGAATAGAAGGACACAACCCCTATACTTTGGACAAAGTATGTCCTAAGTATAGAAGACTAACAAAAAGGGGCAAGACTTTTTCGATAGAAAAAGAAGATAGAAAAGGAAAAGAAAAAAAGAAGAAAAGAGATCAGAAGATGGAAGAAGATAGAAGTAGATGTACACACCACTCCCCCTTTACTTAGGGTAAAAGAAGCCCAAAGTATAGGAAACAACAAGAGTAATGAAACAGAATGAAGAACACTCAGCTTATCCACCCCCTATACTTAGGATAGAGTACGTCCTAAGCAAGGCACACATGACAATGGGGTGGACGAGTAATACGGGAGCGGGACAAAGATGAACAAAAGCGAATATACAACAGAGATGGATGTACAAAGGATCAAGAAGGTTGAAAGCAAACCTTCTTGCAAGATCGTTGAGAAATAGATCTGGTATGATGCAAGTCGACATCAGAATCCACATATGATATAAACCGATCAGGGTCAACACAGGGAAGCTCCTCAATGGTCCTAGAGGGAAGAGGCACAGATGAGTGATTGGAAGTAGTGTGTCTAGGTCTGGCCTTGTTTGTCTCGCTAATGTCATCATGAGAAGGAACAAACTCATCATCGGAAGAAGTGTAGTCAGTGTCTTCCTGCGAGGTGTCTCCTAGGTCAAAACCAAAAGGAACGCACTCATTAGTGGAAGTAATCGAATCCTGTTCGTCCTCAAGAATCTTAACCGGATCGTCTTTTTCATCAAAAGGCCCGAATTCCTGAATGAAAGCAACAAGAACAAATTCGGCCTTGGTCTCATCAATCCCTGAGTAAACATGAACGGAATCATCAGTGAAAGTAATCAAGTCATGTCTGTCATGTCTAGTCTCTGAATCTGCCCTCTGCTCTAGGGTATCAATCATGTAAATCCTGCGGATGTCATCAACACATCGCCAAGTCCTAGAAGAAGGAACTCAGAGGTCCATGCTTTCCATGTCTTCCTCCTTGGAGAGGAATTCTTGGGTCTCAGGGGGGGCAGCAAAAGCCTCTGATCGTCTCATCAACGTCTAGGTCCTCTAGGTAAGCCAAGATCGGTAAGGTCACATTAGGTGCAGGTCTCCGATCGGCAGTGGGTGCAGTGATGATAACCTCGCTCTCGTTAACATGACAGAAGCGAATCTCTCATGATCCATAATCAATAACGACCCTCGCAGAGGCGAGGAATGGTCGTCCTAGGATGATTGGAGAGTGCTCCCCTGTGGAGGTCTCCATGGGAAATACAATAAAATCGACATTGTACCACGTGCCCTGAATCAAAATGATTGTGTTTTAAAGGATACCCTTTGGACTCTTGATAGATCCATCAGCAAACTGAACTATCATCCTGATCTTCTTTAGAGGCCCTAGGTGAAGAGACTATACCAGCGAGAAGGGTAATATGCTAATCGAAGCATCGCCGTATATGAGAGTGTGATCACATATGTGATTAGAGATGGTACAACTAATGAAAGGTGTGGGAGGTTCTTTTTCCTAGGAATGGATGGTGTGTGATGGCGTGGGCAGTGACCATGGTCAAGATATGATGCTCAGATCTTCTCCTCCGCTTTCTCTTCTTTTGATGAGGAGCAGATAATTGGGTCATGGCATGGCAAATTGGGGCGTCAATGATCTCATGAATAGCGGCCACCACTTCAGTTTCAGTCAACATTTTTTTGAATTTTTGGACCTCCTCCATACAAGGGAGGAAGTTAGAATCAACATATACACGAGGAATGCCAAGAGCAGTCTGTACAACGGCATCCTGGGGGTCAAAGGTAGGACAAGATGTGAGTGGATGTGTGGTCAAATGATATGGCAAATGGAACCTCTCCTCATAATCTAAATCAACCAGAGGTCTCCTGAACTCTTTTTGAATTTTTAAATTTTTCTCATTTTTTGTATTTTTGGCGATTGCAAGCTCTCATGGAAATCCTCAAATGAATCCATATCCTCAAGTAGTGGAGCGAAATTTTGGTTCTTATTTAAAATAATAAGATCATCAATCCACATATTTATTTACTCCATCATTTGGTTCAAGGTCTCAATCGTGGAAATCATGAAAGGTGACTCCAACAGATCAGTCTTGGTGGATGTGAAGGGAAATGTGAACGTGGAGGTGGGTAAAAATCTGAGGTCTGAATCTGTGGCTGGGGAGGATATGTATAAAAGTCAGGAGCAATGTCCTCCAGGAAAAAGGAGGTGGACCGGGTGGAGTGAATGAGAGATTCGTAATGTCTAGATAAAATACGCTCTAGTCGACCATCTCGAAACAAGAGGAAAACGATCGAGAGAACACGACAGTCAAGTCAAGAGAAGTGAAGAAGAAGGCGCAAGTGCGCAGAGACGATCTAGAATATGCACAAATCAATTACAAGCAAACTCACACAAAACAAACCCTCAATTCACCTACTCAACTCGGTAGAGACCGTAAAAACACGATCTTTTTATCTTGTCTGTTTTAGAGTTAAGTGAGAAGTCAAAATGTTGCGCAACCACTTAGGGGATGAATGGAATTTTGGCACTAATCCTTAGTGTGTGCACGAGCAAGTAAAAGTGAAGACAATGAGGGGATTACTCGCCCCAAGACAAGATTTTTCTTTTTGGTGTATTTTAGGGTCAAGTAATGTGAGCAATCCCAATTGTATTGTTATCACTGTTTTTAGATTCTTTATGAGAAATGCATGCGCCTAACAAGGAGTCAATTTTACTTATCACCTAGGCGATCAAAATCAGAGGTAGAGAGGAAGAAAAACAATACAAGCGACAAAACGATGATGTATGCTAAAGCATAAATGCTCACCTTGCCTCCAACACTGTACATGCAAAGATGCTCAGCAGAATTGAGACCTACACTATATGCAAATGCAAGCCGATGAAATCACCCTAAATCAGAATTGCTATTATTGTGAAGAACCAATGCTAATGACTTAGAATGGAACCGAAGTGTTCGGTCTTGGAGTCTCCTCGGTGCCCACCACAATGGGTCCTGCAAGCACTGTATGGAGAACTCTCGTGGCACGGGGTTACAAGACTAAGTGAGAAGCAATTCAAAATTTGACTAAATTCAAATATCCCTATAGGCACAAGCAAATATAATTAGGTGTTTGTCATTAATCTATCACAAGCAATCCCAAAACTAAAGGCTCAATCACACAAAGTAAGGAAAATAAGACCAAGAAACAAAATAAAAAAGGCAATGAAAAATGCGAAAAAACTGACGAGGCCCCCCAAGGGAACAATCCCTCGGGCACTGGACCTCGTGAAGTGTGATAGAGTCCTGAGAGTGTCTTAAATTATTACAAGTTCTAGTAGTCTCTCTCACACTTCAAATCACACAAAAATGCAATAAATACAAGAAAATTGTCTTTAAAATCGCATCTAAGTCTGCCTTAGTGCAAGGTCCAGTCTCCTCACATGGGTACGCAGGAGCACCTTGTAGAGAGCACCTCCCTCGATCCGTGTTCCTCATAAAAAGTCAAACAAGAAAAGGGGACTAGAAAATTCAAACAATATTATATCAAATAAAGAAGAAAAATAAATGAAGCACAAAAATGGACAAATGAATCACAATCAATAAATAATCCCAATCTATACGTTGTTGCTCCCCAGCAACGACACCATTTGTTTAACCCGGAAATCTAGCGATCTTGTATTCCACATAAGGTGGGAACACAGTCGTTGAATCGACCACATGAAATCCCAATTAAAACAATAATTAACCCGCAACAGATAAATCAAGCAATGAAAGTAAATGTGAAACCCCGAATTTTCTTTTTTTTCAAAAATCTGGAGTATTTTTAACATCCAAAAAATTCAATCAACACAGCATCACGTAGATCTTGTCGAGATCTTTCCAACGAGCCCAAGAACACCTAATTCCGATATTCCTAGCTCAAGTTATCGTTGTTTTAAGAATCATAGTCGGGACCCATATATGGATCCGAACCGGATCCGAATCGAGATCCAAATTCACCTCTCCTTCTATAAATAGGAGATGATAGGCTGATCTCTAAAAGCCCTAGCCACCACCATCCTTCCCTCTTTTTGCAACACCACCACCTCGATCGATTTTATCATTGGGAGGCCGCCATCGACGTCGGAGAAGGAGCTCCGATCGAAGATCCGCGACCACCATCACATAGGAAAGCTCGAGGTCACCGCGGTGCACGCCTCCGCACTACGATCGAGCAACGAAAATACTATTTCCGTGTAAGAGGAGATCCCGAGGGAACATCCTCGGAGGTAACGATAATACCCCCTTTTGCTGTTGGGTTCCACGTATTTTCCTATACACTAAAATACCTCTAGAGCCTTATGTGTTTGTAACGATAAATACCCCTCCTCTTGCTGTTGGTTTCCACGTACTTTTGTCCCTATATTTCGGGACATCTCTAGAGCCTTAGGTGTCTTTATACCTTGAATCTTAAAAGTTAACGATGTTCATATCCATTCTTGTAGTTGATTTTACATGATTATGTTGGTTTCTTCATATGAGTCATGTGTCGATATCGAGACTTTATTGGGTTAATTCACCTTGTATTTTGATTAAAGGAGGAATTGTGATCTCGTAATATCCCTACTCCTCTCCCATAATGAGATTTTCTTTTCACCTTAAACAGTCTTTCTGGTTTGGGTCGATGTTCTGCGCAACATAAGAAAAGAGGTAGATGGATTTGAGATGACAATAACCAAAATATGAGTACCAAGTATTCAATGATTTTACTTTATTTATTTGCTCTAATTCCATTCTTCATTCATTCATAATTTGCGCGGAGGACCTGTTTGAAATACATCTGTTCATTCATGAAGCTAGTGCCTTTTGAATACCCGAAGATACAAACAATTAAAACGGCTTGTCTTCCGTTAATTTTTTTATTTATTTTGTACAAAGAGCACATATACATGACTCCATAACTCCCCACCAACGTTTCCAATTCCAAATCCACATACGTTTCTCATGTAACTAATTTAATGGTAATTAATTTTATCATGCGTTATTACTTGGCAAAGTAATTATGGTTGTCTAATTATTCTCGAGAATGCATGGTTATTTGTATCTCACGTTTGCATACATGGGTGCAGATTAAAGCTACCGATTGATATATTATCATTAGATTATATTACGTTTTAAATCTCAGAGGGTGGGAGTTTGTTTACTAGTATGATTTATCATATGCTAGTTGTGGCCAGTTATGGATGTACGTAGTACGGTATTAAATCCACTACATATGTGGTGAAATATTTAGGGTTACCTTAGAATAATATAAAGACATGAAAGAAATGTGCCATGTTTTGCTGTGTCTTCCTTCTCTATAAATACCGTTAGATGATATAATTAATTATAGATTGAGATTGCGTAATTACCCTATGCTTGGTTCGAAACATATAAGACAAGATTATATTAATTGCCAACCTCTTCTCTAAAGTTGTGAGAATAAGGAAATAAATAAAAAGGCAAAAGATATAATTTTTTTTATTAAACTTCTCCATTGGATTATCATCGAGATTGTGCCCTGAATCTGAACCTTGCGTCAGGGGTTCACACATATACCCAACTAAAGATATCATTAGCTAAGTGCAGTCCCTCTTGAGTTATAAAGCATCTTTTCATTCTCGCATAGTTGTTTTAAAAAAAATAGAGAAAGGTATTTAATAGTGAAAGCTAGTACGTGAAAAAAAATATTACATGGTTAAGATTGAGTCAATACAACTATCCTCGGCTTAAGTAAAAAATTTTTCAATGTGCCACTAGTGTTGATTATAGTTGTAGAAACTATCGCCCCCTCCTCAGGTGAGTTTTTCTTCGTATTGATCGGGGTGATGGAGGTAGGTGTTGCAATGGTTTGGGCATGCACCTTTGGGACCTGGGTAGATACCATGAAGGTCGCGACCCCAACGGACGAGTTGGGTGACGCGTTGCACCTAGCAGCCCGGTAGCATCCGGAGTCGCTCGACGGAGTAGGCAGGTGGCGCGGTTGGCGTTCTTGGTTTCGCACTTATACACAATATTAAGACTCGGAGTAGAATTAGGTGTGGTCGCACCGAATTCTATTTCGAGTATTATTATTGTGAGAGGTGTTCCGGGATATGGTTTGAAGTTGGAGAAATTGAGGTTGAAATACTTGGAGGTTTATCCAAGATGACAAACAAGTTCCCGCGTAGCGGAGGCCTGCGAGTCGCGTACTTGCATGTGCTAAAATAATACGAGAAATGATTATTGATCGGGTGTCGGAAAAATGTATACCGTTGTGGACTCTAATAAATTTGTAGAAATATCAAGATTATGGTGGTTATACTTAAATGATTATTACATAAATAAATAAAAGTAAATAATTATGAGATCCAATGTGAATTAGAATGACTTGGTGTTTTTTCTAATTTTTTTTCAATAGATGCATGTGCCATTAAATAAAGTTGAGTATACATTCTTTTCTTACCCCCGCATTAGTCATTATAGTGTTTGTCTCGTTACTGGGCAATTGCTCATAACGTTACCCTCGTGTGAACCCAACAGGTATACCTGAGCAGCAGCCGCTATAGTAGCGGTCTTTTGAGGAGATCAGCATTTCCTACGTCATATTTGCACTAGACAGGGTGCGTCCTATTTAGAGTAACTTATTTACTTCCGCATCATTTTATGTTATTATTGAGAGACATTGTAGTGAGATATGTTTAGAGCTTTTTCTACAAACTTTAAGATTTCATGATGTATCTCTTCTATGGACATGGACTTGATTATCATTATCAATGAGAATGGATGGTGTATTTTACTTTCCTTTTCACATTATTCTCCTGTTGTTATTTATATTTCAAATGTTAATCTAATGTGCATAAGATGGTTTGCTGAGTATCATAGATCGTGGGCGTAATTGGATCGTAGGTCCGACGCTCCCGTCTCGTCGGTTTCGGTAGCCGACGGGACGGGGCGTCACAGAGGATGTTAGACTTGTGTGTGATTTTCCTGATGTATTTCCAGAGGAGTTACCTGGACTGCCACCAAGGAGGGAGATCGAGTTCGAGATCACCTTGATACCTGATACACAACCCATCTCCATACCTCCATATCGAATGGCACCAGCCGAATTCAGGGAGCTCAAAGTACAAGTGTAGGAGTTGTTGGAAAAAAAGGATTCATCATTTCCAGTACATCACCTTAGGGGGCACCGGTCCTCTTCGTAAATATGAAGGATGGGTTTATGCGTTTGTGCTTCGACTACATGCAAATGAATAAAAGAACGGTAAAGAACCGTTATCCACTTCCACGAATAGATGATCTTTTCGATCAGTTGCAAGGTGAAACGGTATTCTCAAAGATTAATCTACGATCGGGTTATCATCAATTGAGAATTAAGGACACAGAGGTGCTTAAATATGCTTTTTGCACCAGATGCAACCGTTATGAGTTTGTGGTCATGCCGTTTGGACTCACGAACGCACCTGCTGCGTTCATGGATATGATGAATAGAATTTTCTATCCATACTTAGATCATTTTGTGGTAGTATTCATTGATGATATATTCAACTACTCACGTGATGAGCATGAGCATGAGCAGCACCTTCATACTATTCTTGAGACACTCAGAGAACGCAATTTGTATGCAAATAAAACAAGTGTGAATTTTGGCTTACCGAAGTAGCCTTCCTTGGTCATGTAATTTCGGGAGCAGGTGTGGCAGTTGATCCAGCCAAGATAGAGGCAATAATGTCCTGGGAGCAGTCCAAGATAGTTACCGAGATACGCAGTTTCTTAGGCCTTGCTGGCTACTACAAACGTTTTGTTAGGGGCTTCTCGCAGCTAGATTTACCACTTACTCGTCTGACATAGGAAGATGTCCCTTTCATTTGGAGCGACAAGTGTGAGCTGAGCTTTCGTATGTTGAAAGAGAGATTGACCAATACCCTGATTCTCACCCTCCCTTTAGGAACTTTAGATTTTACGATGTATACTGATGCATCAAAGGAGGGTTTAGGAGCAGTGTTGATGCAACGTGGTCAGGTTGTGACATATGCATCGCGATAATTAAAGAACCATGAACAGAACTACCCTACTCATAACTTGGAGTTGACAGCTATAGTCTTCGCATTGAAGATATGGTGTCACTACTTATATGGGATCACTTTTGAAATTTTTACAGATCACAAGAGTCCCAAATATATCTTTGACCAACGGGAATTGAATACGAGACAAAGACGATGGATGGAACTGTTGAAAGATTACGACTGCAGGACTGCTTATCATCCGGGTAAGGGAAATATAGTAGGAAATGCTTTGAGTAGGAGAGCACATACCGAGGGCACCACATCATGGCTACAGACTTGGGATGCTCACAACACTCAATGAGTGGCACCCCTTTGGTAGTACTACAGATGTCGTAACTGTACCTGCTAAGTAAAGTGGATTATGGGACAAGCTTGTGCATGGTCAACAGACAAATCAGAAACTACAAGACTTGTTCCATCGATGTCTGAAGGAGGAGTTTGATGGATTTAAAGTTTGTGAGTCCATCTTATGGAAGGGAGACCGTGTCTGTGTCCCTGATGATGATGAGTTAAGGAGAGACATCCTAGATGAGGCTCATTGTTCAGATTATCTATCCATCCAGGAAGCACCAAGGTGTATAAAGATCTCCGTCAATACTTCTGATGGGAAGGGATGAAGAGAGATATTGTAGAACATGTCAGTTGTTGCCTTACGTGCCAATTGGTGAAGGCAGAGCACAAGCATCCTCCAGGCTTGTTACAGTCACTTCCTATTCCGTTGTCGAAGTGAGAGAGTATCTCTATGGACTTCGTGACATCCTTACCTCGTACAGTAGGTGAATATGATGCTATTTGGGTTATTGTAGACAGGTTAACTAAGTATGCACACTTTATTCCCGTGAACATGACATGCACTCCGGTGGATATGGCCAAACTATATACTCAACATGTTATTCGCTTGCATGGGATTCCCAAGGAGGTTGTATCTGATAGGGACTCTCGTTTCACGTCACATTATTGGGGAGAATTTATGAATGCCCTAAAAACTAAACTGTGTCTTAGTTCAGCCTATCATCCGCAGACTGACGGGCAATCAGAGAGGACAATTCAGACCCTTGAAGACCTACTCAGAGCATGTGCCATTGAGTGGCAAGAATCTTGGAAGGACCACCTTCCTTTGGTGGAGTTCACTTATAACAATAGCTACCATGCTAGTATTGACATGGCATCTTTTGAGGCATTGTATGGACGGAGATGCACCACTCCCTTGTGTTTACAGGAAGTGGGTGACAAAGAGATTTATTCTACTTAGATAATCGAGGATACAACAAGGGCAGTAGAGATGGCTAGAAAGAAATTTTTGACTGCACAGAGCCGTCAAAAGAGCTATGCTGATCAGAGACGTCGTGATCTCGAGTTTGAAGTCGAAGAATTTGTCTTCTTGAGAGTATCTCCAATGAAGGGTATTCAAAGATTTGGTATTAAGGGCAAGCTGGCACCGAGGTTCGTTGGCCCTTTCGAGATTTTATCTCGTATTGGGAAGGTAGCATACCGAGTAGCACTCCCCCCTCACTTGGCAGGCGTGCATGATGTATTCCATGTATCAAACCTCCGAAAGTATATTCGAGACCCTCGACATGTGATTAGCTATGAAAACCTCGCGGGTGAACCGAATTTGTCTTTTCCTGAGGCACCCGTGCAGATTTTAGACCGAGCAGTCAAGAAATTACGACGGAAAGACATCCCTTTGGTTAAGGTATTGTGGCAAAGTCAGAACATTGAGGAGGCCACCTGGGAGCCTGAGGCAGATATGCGACAGAAATACCCCTATCTTTTTGAAGGTATGTTCACGAGACCCTATTTTAATCCTCTTTAAGATTTTTATGGGTTTCGTTCTCTTTAAGATTTTTATGCCTGAATCTACACCACATTCAAAACTTATACATTAAATCCTACGTCTCGAGGACGAGAGTTCCTTTAAGATTTTTATGATGTGAAACCCCGAATTTTCTTTTTTTCAAAAATCTGGAGTATTTTTAACATCCAAAAAATTCAATCAAGCACAGCATCACGTAGATCTTGTCGAGATCTTTCCAACGAGCCTAAGAACACCTAATTCCGATATTCCTAGCTCAAGTTATCGTTGTTTTAAGAATCATAGTCGGGACTCATATATGGATCCGAACCGGATCCGAATCGAGATCTAAATTCACCTCTCCTTCTATAAATAGGAGATGATAGGCTGATCTCTAAAAGCCCTAGCCACCACCATCCTTCCCTCTTTTTGGAACACCACCACCTCGGTCGATTTTATCATTGGGAGGCCTCCATCGACGTCGGAGAAGGAGCTCCGATCGAAGATCCGCGACCACCATCACGTAGGAAAGCTCGAGGTCACCGCGGTGCACGCCTCCGCACTACGATCGAGCAACGGAAATACTATTTCCGTGTAAGAGGAGATCCCGAGGGAACATCCTCGGAGGTAACGATAATACCCCCTTTTGCTGTTGGGTTCCACATATTTTCCTATACACTAAAATACCTCTAAAGCGTTATGTGTTTGTAACGATAAATACCCATCCTCTTGCTGTTGGTTTCCACGTACTTTTGTCCCTATATTTCGGAACATCTCTAGAGCCTTAGGTGTCTTTATACCTTGAATCTTAAAAGTTAACGATGTTCATATCCATTCTTGTAGTTGATTTTACATGATTATGTTGGTTTCTTCATATGAGTCATGTGTCGATATCGAGACTTTATTGGGTTAATTCACCTTGTATTTTGATTAAAGGAGGAATTGTGATCTCGTAATATCCCTACTCCTCTCCCATAATGAGATTTTCTTTTCACCTTAAACAGTCTTTCTGGTTTGGGTCGATGTTCTGCGCAACATAAGAAAAGAGGTAGATGGATTTGAGATGACAATAACCAAAATATGAGTACCAAGTATTCAATGATTTTACTTTATTTATTTGCTCTAATTCCATTCTTCATTCATTCATAATTTGCGCGGAGGACCTGTTTGAAATACATCTGTTCATTCATGAAGCTAGTGCCTTTTGAATACCCGAAGATACAAACAATTAAAACGGCTTGTCTTCCGTTAATTTTTTTATTTATTTTGTACAAAGAGCACATATACATGACTCCATAACTCCCCACCAACGTTTCCAATTCCAAATCCACATACGTTTCTCATGTAACTAATTTAATGGTAATTAATTTTATCATGCGTTATTACTTGGCAAAGTAATTATGGTTGTCTAATTATTCTCGAGAATGCATGGTTATTTGTATCTCACGTTTGCATACATGGGTGCAGATTAAAGCCACCGATTGATATATTATCATTAGATTATATTACGTTTTAAATCTCAGAGGGTGGGAGTTTGTTTACTAGTATGATTTATCATATGCTAGTTGTGGCCAGTTATGGATGTACGTAGTACGGTATTAAATCCACTACATATGTGGTGAAATATTTAGGGTTACCTTAGAATAATATAAAGACATGAAAGAAATGTGCCATGTTTTGCTGTGTCTTCCTTCTCTATAAATACCGTTAGATGATATAATTAATTATAGATTGAGATTGCGTAATTACCCTATGCTTGGTTCGAAACATATAAGACAAGATTATATTAATTGCCAACCTCTTCTCTAAAGTTGTGGGAATAAGGAAATAAATAAAAAGGCAAAAGATATAATTTTTTTTATTAAACTTCTCCATTGGATTATCATCGAGATTGTGCCCTGAATCTGAACCTTGCGTCAGGGGTTCACACATATACCCAACTAAAGATATCATTAGCTAAGTGCAGTCCCTCTTGAGTTATAAAGCATCTTTTCATTCTCGCATAGTTGTTTTAAAAAAAATAGAGAAAGGTATTTAATAGTGAAAGCTAGTACGTGAAAAAAAATATTACATGGTTAAGATTGAGTCAATACAACTATCCTCGGCTTAAGTAAAAAAATTTTCAATGTGCCACTAGTGTTGATTATAGTTGTAGAAACTATCGCCCCCTCCTCAGGTGAGTTTTTCTTCGTATTGATCGGGGTGATGGAGGTAGGTGTTGCAATGGTTTGGGCATGCACCTTTGGGACCTGGGTAGATACCATGAAGGTCGCGACCCCAACGGACGAGTTGGGTGACGCGTTGCACCTAGCAGCCCGGTAGCATCCGGAGTCGCTCGACGGAGTAGGCAGGTGGCGCGGTTGGCGTTCTTGGTTTCGCACTTATACACAATATTAAGACTCGGAGTAGAATTAGGTGTGGTCGCACCGAATTCTATTTCGAGTATTATTATTGTGAGAGGTGTTCTGGGATATGGTTTGAAGTTGGAGAAATTGAGGTTGAAATACTTGGAGGTTTATCCAAGATGACAAACAAGTTCCCGCGTAGCGGAGGCCTGCGAGTCGCGTACTTGCATGTGCTAAAATAATACGAGAAATGATTATTGATCGGGTGTCGGAAAAATGTATACCGTTGTGGACTCTAATCAATTTGTAGAAATATCAAGATTATGGTGGTTATACTTAAATGATTATTACATAAATAAATAAAAGTAAATAATATGAGATCCAATGTGAATTAGAATGACTTGGTGTTCTTTCTAATTTTTTTTCAATAGATGCATGTGCCATTAAATAAAGTTGAGTATACATTCTTTTCTTACCCCGCATTAGTCATTATAGTGTTTGTCTCGTTACTGGGCAATTGCTCATAACGTTACCCTCGTGTGAACCCAACAGGTATACCTGAGCAGCAGCCGCTATAGTAGCGGTCTTTTGAGGAGATCAGCACTTCCTACGTCATATTTGCACTAGACAGGGTGCGTCCTATTTAGAGTAACTTATTTACTTCCGCATCATTTTATGTTATTATTGAGAGACATTGTAGTGAGATATGTTGAGAGCTTTTTCTACAAACTTTAAGATTTCATGATGTATCTCTTCTATGAACATGGACTTGATTATCATTATCAATGAGAATGGATGGTGTATTTTACTTTCCTTTTCACATTATTCTCCTGTTGTTATTTATATTTCAAATGTTAATCTAATGTGCATAAGATGGTTTGCTGAGTATCATAGATCGTGGGCGTATTTGGATCGTAGGTCCGACGCTCCCGTCTCGTCGGTTTCGGTAGCCGGCGGGACGGGGCGTCACAGTAAATGTGTGGAGTTAAAATTTATTACAACTCTACAATAAATATGTGTATAGGTGCAATTATATGTAGAGTTTCGAACACAGGGAACAAGCATGTAGATAAGGGAAAAAATGCACAAAAGTGACTGTGAAGTATTTGCATATATGTGTGTTATTTTTTGTGGGTTATTAATTTTTATTTTTTTGTTTAATTTTTTGATATTTTTATATTTCATTTTTAATTTTTCTGATTTTGTATTTTATTTTTGTATTTTTATTTTTGTATTTTATATTTTTCTTTTTCTTTTAATATATATAAAAGGATTTATATATACAAGAGAGGTAAGAGAGAGATAATATATATAGGTAAAAATAGTCAAAATACATAGAATAAAATATTTTTGGGTTTTTGATAATTTTACTCTTTTGTGATTTGTAAGATATTTTGCTAATTTTTATATATTTTTAAACTCAAAAATACCCAAAACAAGGTTTAAAATAAATATCTGAATATAAATTGGAGACAAAAAATATCAAACAGTGTCAAAAATTCTCCAAATTAATTTTAATGTAAATATAATAATATAGAGAAAAATATGCAACAGAAAATGCAATTTTTGGACTTTTTAAGAATTTTTTATATTTTTATAAGATTTTTAGGGGTTTATTCAATTTTTATGAGTTTTCTTTTTATATTTTTTAGTGATCTTTGACCCGGAAGTTAAACATACACAAATAATCAAAATATATTTTTTCGGAATTTTTCAAAAAGTTTTTTATAATTTTATGTATTTTCTTTTGCAAACAAGGACAAAAAACATGTTTTTGGTTTTTTCTATAAATAATAAAAAGATTAAAAATTGCAATTTAAAAATATGGCGTGAAAGAGAAATACAACAGGTACAGAATGCTATTTTTGGGGATTTTTTTCGAATTTTTTAGATGTATGAAATAAATAGAGACTACAAAGAGAAACTACACTCCTAGCAGGTATATTTTCATAAATAGCAGGAAATACAAGGTCTAAAGTGCAATTTTTACTAAAAGTTATAATGATATATCAGGGCCAATTACAAAATTCAAAACCCACGGGGTGTCTCTGCAAAAACTCCAAAATCACGTGTATAAACACGTACGTAACTTGCGGAGGTCAAAATGTAATTATACAAAAACCTGGGGCTTACTTGTAAAATGCATAAAAATAATACATTGGATGAAATAGTTTATGTACTAAAGACAAATAACATGACCCATAAGAGTCCCCTTGCAAAATGGCCACGCCCCTTACGCGTACTTGCACGTGAGGTGACGCGGTCAGAGACATGAGTTTAATAACCACAAAGTTCAAAGGCTAATGATAATTTGTACAAACCTTTAAAACGATAGAAGAATGATTGAGTTGTAATAATTAAATAAAAAAATGTGTGATGGTGAGGCAGCAAAATACCCAACACACGCGATCGGACGACGGACACCCCTTCACTTATCCATATGTCTGTACAGAAGGCCACAATGTCGATTCCTGTTGGACGACCCGGATTAGATAAGCATGAGAGATCGATGGTGAGAAGCTGCTAGATCCAATGATATCTGAAGCTTTGGAAGAACAATCTCAATCCAACGGTGAAGAAGAGGCTAGGATGAACTGGGAGGAAGCCACGACGAGACGGACTTCCTCTGACTTGATCTCCCTCCTCCACCACTTGATGCCGTTCCAAAAAGGGTCCAGCAGCTCCTGGAAGGTTCGCTTGATCGGCTGGAGGCTTCAAAATGGTCAGAGGACGTCCAGTGTCTACCAGCGAGGTCGGTGGAGCAGAACCCCTCCAGGTATCGTCGACGAATAGTCAACATGTCCCCAAACACGCATGATGCTCCGAGTGCCTACAAAAAAGAGTTAAGACGGTCGCGGGCAAACTACCACGACCCTCCAACGTGCGAGATGGGCGGAGAACGGTCAGGAAATGGCAGAAAGGCATGTGGTCAGAGGGAACTTTGGCGAGGTTGTTCGATCAAAATCTAAGATAACACGACAGGTAAAACATGCACTAAATGATATAGAATGAACACTAGGACCTATAACTAACTAAAGAACAAATAAAAACAGACCTCAGTGGCATGAAGCCATGAGATGGAGCCTCCATGCCGACGAGGCGATGGAGATGGTGGAGAACGTCGCCGACTTCATCCTTCGACCCACCCAACTGCACGGCGAAGAGGTTGTCCCACTCTCCACCGGTTGAGTGCAAGAAGGCAAGGACAGATTAGGCCAGGGGAACTCAAAAAAACAGAGAAGGTGAAGGGTATGGTTATATATAGGATGGTAGATGGGGCTCAAAGATCAAAGCGAATCGACAAACACAATGATCTAATCCTCAAAGAAAGCCTAGGGCGTGAATCCTCGATGAATGGGACAAAAAGTCAAGAAGGAATCGTTGTGATTCGATGAAAGACGTAGCCTCCAAAAGTCGATGAAGTCAGGCAAAAATCAATGTCTGACGAAGGACATACCTCGGTCAAAGAGTTGACCGAGATCAAGCAATGGACGAATCTGGTTGGTTCACGTGGACCAACTAGAAAAATCCTTGACAAAAAAGATTCGTAAAATCAATTAAAAATAATAAACTATTTTATTAATTTTAGGTTATAAAATGAAAATTATTTATTATTTTCTAAAAATATTTTATTATGATTTTTTATTTATTTTTTCTAGGTATAGAATTATAAGTTACCTTCTAAGGGCTATATATAGGTATATTTATCTATATTTTTTAATATTTTATTTTTGTTTTGTATTTTTAACTTTATTAATTTTGTTTATTATTTTATATATGTATAACTTAATTTTATACACTTAAATATATTTTTATTTTATTTTTTGAAGTATTATATACAATTAAATAAATAGTTGTCTTATCTATATAGGTATAGATATAGGTATTTTACCTTTGTATTTTATACATGTATTTTATTTTATGGTTTTCTTTATATTTTTATTCCAATTTTAATATACACATATATTAAAAATAATATTTATAAAATTATAAAAATATAAAATATAAAAATAATGAATAATAAATAAAATGAATATTTTAATTGGTACAAGTATACAATAGGGGTCGAAAACCTAACTTTCAAACCGTAACTTCAAAAAATATGAACCACCTTCATTAAATAGCTTATTAAAAGTTATATACAATTAAAGTGATTTTGATATATTTCGAGTTTTTATTTGAGAGATATGGGTCCGGGATGTTGGGATTTTGGATTCTTATTCTGAGTATATCTTTTTATCTATATATTATTTTTGTATGAAATTAATTTTATATTTTTCTATATTTAATTATCTACAATTTTCAGGTACAAAGTTTCTTTATTTGAAGTATATAAAGTGGAACTAAAAATTGGTCCCAAAAATAAATAAAAATGAATGAGATAAATAAGGATTTTATTGGTTTTTGGCCCTTATCTACCCCTACTTTATTCCTTATCGACCCAGTCATCGAGATGTCTAGGTCTCAGAGTTTAAGGTCATAAAATATCTGCAATATTTTATTATTTTTCTTTTCTTTTATTTATTCTATAATTTTGGCTTTAAAAACCGTAATTTGTATACTATTTACACAATGATGCATGAATGATAAAATGCATGAATTAAGCATATTTACACGTATTTACTAGGGTTTTTAAGGCCAAAATGATAGAATAAAGATGATGAAACAAAGATTCATCAGGTATTCATCGTTACCTCCGAGGATGTTCCCTCGAGATCTCCTCTCACACGAAAATGATATTTTCGTGGCTCTATCATAGTGTGAATGCACGTACAATAGCGACCTCAAGCTTTCCTACGTGACGATGGTCGTGGATCTTCGATCGGAGCATCTTCTCCATCATCGACGACGGCCCTCCGACGACCACTCCTGCCAAGGTGGTGATGCTCTAAGGAGGGAGAAGGATGGTGGTGGCTAGATTTTTGAGAGGGCTACTATCATTTCTTGTTTATATAAGGAGAGGAGAAAATGGAATCAAATTCGGATCCGATTTGGATCCATATACGGATCTTGGTCATAACTTAAAACATCAATATCTTGATCTAGGAATGTCAGAATTTGATGTTCTTGGACTCGTTGGAAAGATCTTGATGAGCTCTACAAAATGACATGGTCATTAAAATTTTTAGATGTTGAAAGTACTCTAGATTTTAGGATAAAAAATATGAGGTTTCACAGTGAACAACACCCTCTCTAAGGAAGAGATCAACCACACATTAAACCTTAAAATAACTCACAATCTATGGAAATATGAGTTTGTACTTGAGATGCCAAATTGATAACATTGTAGTTGAGATGATAATTGGTTTTTCAACCGAAGTTATACCATATAGTAATAATCAAAATCATTTTAATTATAAGGAAATTTGCTAAACAAATTCCTAATCGTATCCAAGCAACTTTGGTTGTTGGAAAGTAGATCGTGTAACCAATTTGTGATACAAATCATATCTAATCAATTATTGGTTAAAGCAAGGACATTTAATTAAATAATTATCATAAAGTTTTATCAAATATTTATCTATAATTAGTTCAAAATAACCATTAATTTTACTAATTTATAAAATGACAATCACAAGGTTCTTGATTAGGAATGTAATTTCCAGTAGTGACCCTCACTCATTAAAATTATCATATATCAATCAATTTAAATCCAAATCATGCAAAGTAAGTTTCCAAAGTTTGATAATTTGATTTATTATAGAATCCAAGTGTTTAGCATGAATTTCGAGGTATTTCAAAATAGAAACTAACTCTTTAGATACGTCAAGATTCGCCATCCTTGAAATAGTGGATATATGTTCATTAAAATGATCATATCGTAAGCAATCAGATTTCAAATAACACAAACTCAAATCTCACGGTTTCTTTAGTTAATGGGGTACATAATACAATTGATAATTTTGTGTTTAATCATTTTAAACATTGTAAAAATAATCACAAAATAGGGTTGCGAGAATGAAATGCAACAAAAATTTCACAAGCCCTACTGAACCCAAGTCTTCCTACATTTATGGATCGTATCCAAAAACTTCTGACCTAACACTCTAATAGCACTTGAAGGATATGGAAGAATCCTTAAGCGCATCGCGTCATATATGATCGAGAGCGACTAGTCGCACTAGTTGCCCTGTGCAGCGGAATTTAGAAAAAATCATTGATGAAACCATACGATCCAAGAACACTTCTTGGACCATTTCATCTAACCACATAATAGTAAAAGTAATACCTATTGATCATGGTTGTAATTGAGCCTCTAAGTGAAGAGATCTCATGTCTCAAGTCCGATCCATCAGAGGAGACGCTTGCGAGCATAGATATGAGTTGTGTGCTTCTCGCAATCCAAGTCGATGATCCAAGCAATGGATCTCGTCTCACAAGATTGAATGCCTTCTTTACGAGATAGATGCACCAAAGAAGATGGAGACCCAGGACTCATCGAAGTGGCATCACAACGACGATGCAACGATGAAGGTGACCTTCTCTCTATGAGAAGAGTAGACAACCACTCTTTGAGAGAGAGAAGGGTAGGCGTGAGAATGAGAGAGAGATAGATGTTGTCGAAGTTGTGTCATCCGAAGAGCAAGGGGTGCCTCTTCTTATATAGGATTTTGGGAGTCCATGGATCGCAATCCATGGACAACACAAGATCAATGGTTGAGATTGATTTGTGTTAATTTCAATGGCCAAAATTTTTGTTGTTAAAATCATAAAAACAATTAATTTAATTTAATTTCATATATATATATATATATATTGATAAATCAGTATAATTAATTTCAAAATTAAATCGTTTAATCTTGGAGATAATGAAGGAAGAGATTGACTCATCCCTAAAAAGGGGGGGAACAACCACCAAGTCTCTTTAGGACAATGTGGTCATTGACCCCTTGACTTGGAATGAGTCAATCTCATTCCAATTCATGAGACTACATTATCTCATGGATTTTCCTAGATTATCTCACAAAAATAATTCATAATTATCCTGTGAAGATTACAATCATGCCATTGGAATTATGTTAATCACATTCACAACCCAAAACAAAATGTACTTATATTTCCAATTAATTATTCAATGTGAATCCAATTCACATCAATAACTAAACAACAAATATATATCACAATAGCCTCTCTCTAATATATTATAAATCACATTTATAATATATATGAATAATTGGATAGTGATATCCAGATTATTTATATCCACAATCATTAAGTCATATTTAATTACATTGGATTATCATTCTCATGCATTCAAATAATATGGATAAATTTCACATTATTCATGATAATTAAATCACATTTATTTATTCATGTCTCAATGCGTAGATATAATTCAACAATGGAATTATTCTTGAACTCTTTCAAGAATAATACACTTTCTTCATAGATACTTGGAGATAGCACATGGCGATTGTACGTTCTACGATAGTGACTTGGATATTGAGATCACATCTCAAATCCAGACCTCATGGATCTCTCATAGATGCTTGATTTAATCAAGGCCGTAAATCTAATCTTCTCATTGCATCTAAACCTCATTCATATTAATGTCCAACACTTGGACCAAGATCAGATTACTTCTCTATTGAGAGGGGTCACTAACATCCAGACTTATTTCATCACTCCCTTATAATAGAAGCATCATGATTATACAATAGTTTATGGTCACATCACCCTCAAGTATTCTAATACATGTACATCCTGGATTATTGGAGGACCTTTAATAACCCGAAGATATAGATCAATTTTACATTGTCATCTTTAGTGTTTCATCATCAAGTTTCTCATTCTTGGCCATTGGGATTTTGTATCGATCATATGCTTTCCAAAAGCATATATCATACCTACAAATTCTTGTCATTCTTCCGAAGCACGATGACCATGCATGGAATTTGATCGATCCCAATAACTCATGAGTGGGATGTTGTCTTCTGGTTCACAAGTGAACATGTATGATCCCTTTGAGAAATCGTATTACTCATATGCCCTCATATGCACACCAGCTCATCGGTGTATAGACCTTAGTTAGGTCATCAACCTATTAGTCTGCCAAATATACACACTTAGACATATAATAACACATCTATCTTCGGTCAGAGGATGTGTGCCTATACCATGACAGTTTACGACATAGGACTTTGGTTATCTCGATCTCGTTAAGTCAAACTCTTTGACCTAACTAATCTGACACCTCCGAATATCTATTCCCATGTAGAGGACCTGCATCAAGAGGTTGGTCAGATATCAGCCTAATGAGAAAGGATTGCCATCTCCTACTTGGGTTGTATATCATCTCTTAACAATAATTTGACGGTGCTTGACGAGTCCTCGATCTAACTCTTTAGATATCCATTCAAGCACCAGCCTCTATGATTCAATTATTGAATCAACGGTTATATGATTACTAAGATGGACATGGTATATAACCCTAATTGTACAGGAGGGACCTTATAATGCATTCAATCGTTTAATTTCAGAAAGGGAGTGAAAGAATCAATAACTTTTATTGATAAATCAAGTATTAAAATAACATTTATCATAAGAATGGTTTGCCTCATGCTTACATGGCTAACAATCTCCCACTAGCCTTCAGAACCATTCAAGTACACTCCTTAAACCCATACTCATTACATGATGGTCAACAACCTGTTGTGTCAAACATTTGGTAAGAGGATCGGCAACATTGTCGATAGAGGCCACCTTGGTGATGATGATGTCACCACGCTTTTGAATCTCCAAATGATCTGGTATTTCTTTCCACATGCTTGCTCTTTTGATGCCATCTGGGTTCCTTTGTCAGAGCAATGCCTCCCATGTTATTGCAGAGTAACGGGATGGGAGTATCAGAGGAAACTACGCCAAGTTCCGGGATGAACGTGCACAACCACACTGCCTCCTTTGCACCATCCGATTGAGGCAACATATTTATCTTATGTTATTGACTCTTTTGTAGTGTCTTGCTTCTTGCCTCTCCAGTTCACAA
This sequence comes from Ottelia alismoides, assembly GCA_037367405.1. Taxonomy (NCBI): domain Eukaryota; kingdom Viridiplantae; phylum Streptophyta; class Magnoliopsida; order Alismatales; family Hydrocharitaceae; genus Ottelia; species Ottelia alismoides. The sequence continues at coordinate 863,159 of JAZKJV010000777.1, forward strand.
CACCACCATTCAATAGGAACACAAACTCTAATGTCAACTTTCAATCATCTATATCCGACTGGAAGTCTTAATCTGTGTATCCCAAGACTTGGAGATGACCATCTCCATAGACCAAGAGATAATCTTGCATCTGTCTTAGATACTTGAAAATGTTCTTCACTGCATTCTAGTGTTGTTCATAACAGGACTGGTAATGACTCACCACTCCCATGGCATGGCAGATATCTGGCCTAGTATACATCATGATGTACATTAAGCTTCCTACAGCTGATGTGTAGGGACATCCGGCCATAGCTTTCTTTTCCTCAACAGTTTGAGGAGTTGTCCCTTTAGATAGGTGATGCCATGTCTTAAGGTAAGGAAACCTTTCTTGTAACAATCCATACGAAAACATTCAAGAATTTTCTTAATTTACCCATGTTGTGATAATCTAATATCCTCTTTTCTTGGTTTCTGAACAGCTTCATACCCAAGATGTAAGAGGCTTCTCCAAGATATTTCATCTCCAAGGTATGGTACAGCTAAATATTAACACGGATCACCATCCATGTATCATTCCCAATGATAAGGATGTCATTTACGTAAAGCAGGATGAACACAATGGCACTCCCACTAAGTTTTTTATATAGAAGGTTCATCAAGATCCTGCACAAAATCAGAACTCTTTATGATTTCGTCAAATTTGATGTTCCAGCTATGAGAAGTTTGTTTGAGGCCATAGATGGATTTCTTCAGCTTGCATATTTTACCTTCCTTGATTATGAAGCCCTAGGGCTGCTCTATATAGATATACTCCTCAAAGTATCCATTGAGGAAAGTTTTCTTGATGTCTATTTGCTAGATGTCGTAGTCAAAAGATGAAGCTATAACTAGCAATGTCCTGATGGACTTAAGCATAGCCACAGGAGAGAATGTCTCACCATAGTCAATGCCTTCTCTCTATGTGTAGACTTTGTCTACGAGTCGTGCTTTAAAAGTCTCTACTTTCCCATCAGGTCCCCTCTTTCTCTTGAAGACCCGTTTACACCACATGGGTTTTACCCCTTCAGGTGGATCCTCTAAGGTCTACAGACCATTATTATGCATGGAGTCAATCTCTGACCTCATTGCTAGCATCCATCTATCCATGTCATGATCTGTGAGTGCTTCATCAAATGAAGTAGGATCATTGTCAGTTTCTTTTGACACATGGAATCCATACCTTTCAGGTGGTGCAATCACCCTCGAACTCCTTCGAAGAGGTATGTGTGTTTCATTTTTATCCATTTCTTTAGTTTCTGGTTCAAGAAGCTTAGAATCCTTAGTGGATTCAATGAGATCTTTTACTTCAATTTTGCCTTGACCTTTAAGGAAGTCATCCTCCAGAAATCTTACATCTATAGAGATGAAAACCTTATGGGTCTCAGGGTCATAAAGCTAGTATCCAATATCATCCTTAACATACCCAATGAAGTAGCACTCTCCAGTGTGAGATTTTAGCTTACTTGAATCCATGTGCTTCACATAGACCAAGCAACCCCAAACCCTCAAGTGATTAACACTTGGTTTGGTTCCATACCAGAGCTCATGAGAAGTCTTAGGTATAGACTTGCTAGGAATCTTGTTCAGGATATATATTGCAGTCTCTACTACATATCTCCAAAAATTAAGTGGCAAATGTGCTTTGTTCATCATTAAACGGACCATATCCACGATGGTCCTTTTGTATCTTTCAGCAACACCATTAAGTTGGGGATTCCAAGAGGAGTGAGATTGGAGACAATTCCATTCTTAAGGTATTCCTTGAATTCATCCGAGAGGTACTCGGCGCCTTTGTCAGATTGAATCCATTTAATCTTCCTATTGGTTTGGTTCTCAACCAAATCCTTGAACTCTTTGAACTTTTCAAAGATTTCATATTTATGATGTAGTAGGAAGATAAACCTGTATCGCAAATGAACATCAGTAAACGTCAAATAATATCTATATCTATTTCGGGTCGCGGTACTAAAGGGACCATATACATCGGTAAGTATTAGGTCAAGAATACTTTCTCATCTTGTAACCTTGTTATGGAAAGGCATCCTAGTCATTATACCTCAAATACAATGTTCGCGGGTAGGCAAAGATTGAACCTATTGAAAATCTAGGGGTCCATCTTTTATTAATCTATTGATCCTATCAACGTATAAATGACCTAGCCTTTGATGCCAAATCATGTTTGAATGATTTCCATTCTCCCTGGATATTTTAGGGTTTTTACTAGTGGTAATAACATTCTTGACATGTTCATCAATGCACAATTCATAGAGTCCACCAGAAGTCTAGACATCATCTGCAATATGTTTATCATAATGGCTATGAATAGTTTATTATAGAAAAGGAATAAATATCCACTACTAACAAGCTTAGTTATAGATATTAAATTCCTTATGACTTCAAGTATATAAAGACACTCTTTAAGTACTAGGACTCTTCCATTAGATAATGATAGTCGACAGGTCTCGACGGCGACTGGTACAACACTTGCGTCAAATCCCATCTGGATGGTTATCTCCCCTTCATCTGGACTCTTAGTTTCCTGAAATAGATGCAACAATTGCATACATGAATAGAAGCACCATAATCTATAACCCAGCTTCCTTCTTGTCCAACGAGAAAATTAGTTTCAATGATGAAAGTAGATTTCATACTCGCTGGGGCTTTGCCTTTGTTGATCGACTTCAGGTAATCAAGACAATTGTGCTTCCAGTGCCCCAGCTTCTTGCAGTGATGACAGACATCAGTTTTCTTCGATGCTATCAAAGTGTATGCATTGGAAGATGAGCCAACTCCTTGACTCTTCTTCTTTCTCTTCTGGGTCAAGTCCTTCCAAGAACCATGCTTCTGATCGTGCTTTCTTTTGACTTGTGCAACCATTGCACTGTGAAAAGGGTAATCCTTCTTCATTGCGTCTTCTGCAGACTTTAATGTAGCCAACAACCCAACATTAATATAATCAACTTTGCTCATGTGGTACGTGACCACGAAGTTGTTGAAAGACTTAGAGAGCGACAACAGAATGCAGTCAGCTTGCATGTCTACGTCCATGTCAGCTTCCAGGGTTTCCAGTTCAGAAAGGCACCAAAACATTTTAAGTACATGTTCTCTGATAGAGGTCCCTTCCTGCATCTTGCAATGAGTAAGTTCTTTTATATGTTATAACATTGTATGTGGTTTATATCACCGAACATATATTTCAGATTCACCATAATACCGTGGCAAGTGTCCATTTCAACATGTTGCTTCTGAAGCACATTAGACAATGAACCCAGAATGTATCATCTTGCCAGATTATGGTCTTCATCATATTTTTCAAAAAAGAGATTTCTTCCGGAGTATTTAGATATGTGTACTTGTCCTTCGAAAACACATAAGAGATGCGCTCAACGGATAGGACAAGATCCAAATTTTAGATTCGATCTGAATAATTTGGTCCAGTCAACTTGACCTCCATGAGCCTGCTAAGTGGGTTCATGAACTTCATTTTTCTGAAATTAAGAATACATTATATTAGAATATATAATAATATATTTAATTGTATTTCTTTGATTAAGGAATTTTTAATCAAATTAGTTTGCTTTTTCAACTTTGAAAGTTCATTCCCTTAATCACTTTCAAAGCAAGAGATATACTTACCTCTATATCTCTAGCAAAAACTGGGATCTCTTCTTTACTTTTGTCACATCCTAATAATATGAGAACTTGTAACTCGGGTAAAAAGACGTGGGAACACATTCTGTCTTGTAAGTCCAACTTGCATGTCCTAATTCGATCTTTAACACATGGGCCCACCACCCCTAAGGTGATGATGAACCGTTGTTAATTGAATCAACTGTCAACAGGCTTACAACTCGATATGCACAATCTAATATCGCCCCAATAATATGAGGACCCGACATTAGGGTCACTACGCATACAGCCTTACTCTTTCAATAAGCAAAGAGCCCGATCCAAATGCACTTGTATGCAGGAGCTGTCACTTCGAACAAGCATCCCCTACATACAATCTATGGCGACAGGACCCTTTGCCTTGATGGGAGACCATGGATGTCACTTATGTGATCCTCTACCTCATATTCAAATTTTAATTAATTATTATGAACCACATTCATATAATTTCCAAAGGAAATACACGTCTATTTCAGAACAGAGTGTTTGAAATTGGACGTACTTCTTTTAATCATATTAAATCAATTATCAATCCTATTCAATCAACCAACAAACGTGATCGTTACTTGGAAGGATGGTATTATCTCAAAAATAAGTATTATTTCTAATTTTGATAATTAGAAAAATATATCATGATCTCTCAAGCATTATTTCTTCTCTACCCGCTGCCATGGCCAGTATTGATGGAAGTGGGACAGACCACTCACGGAGCAACCTGCTACCCCAACGCTCCCCGACAAGACACCATATCCTCCTCGGGAAAGGACAATACCAAATTGATCACTTTGTACTTGAGATGATAATCAGTTTTTCAACCAAAGTTATACCATATAGTAATAATAAAAATCATTTTGATGATAAGGAAATTTGCAAAACAAATTCTCAGTCCTATTTAAGAAACTTTGGTTGTTGGAAAGTAGATCATGTAACCAATTTGTGATCTAGATCATATCTAATCAAATATTGGTTAAGGCAATACCATTTAATGAAATAATTTTCATCAAATATTTATCAAATATTTATTGATACTTATTCTAGTAAATTAACCATTAATTTTACTAATTTATAAAATGACAATAACAAGGTTCTTGATAGGAATGTAATTTCAAACAGTGGCCCTCCCTTACTAAATTAGCAAATCTCAATCAATTTAAATCCAAATCAAGCAAACTAAATTTCTTTTATTTTCTAATTTGATTTATAACAGAATCCAAGTGATTTCCACGTATTTATAGGCATTTAAAAACCGTAGTTAACTCTTTAATTATGTCAAGATCCGTCATCCACGAAACCGTGGATATATGTTCATTAAAAAGATCATATCTTGAGCAATTGGATTGTAAATCACGCAAACTCAAATCCTACCATTTCCTTAATTAATGGGAAATATAATTAAAGTTATGATTACCTTCAATCATTTTAAATAGGGCCAAAAATAATAACAAAATATGGCTGTGAGAATGAAATGCAATAAAATTTTCACAGGCCCCAATGAATCCAAGTCTTCCTCGGTTTATGGATCGTATCCAAAAACTTCCAACCTAAGGCTTTGATACCACTCGAAGGATATGGAAGAATCCTTATGCGTGTCCGAAAGCATATGGATCACATCATATATGATTGAGAGCGACTAGTCTCACTAGTGGCTCAGTGCAGCGGAATTTAAAAACAATCATTGATGGAACCATATGATCCAAGAACACTTCTTGGGTCATTTCATCTAACCACATAATAGTATAAGGAATACATCTTGTAGCGTGGTTGTGATCGAGCCTATAAGCGAAGAAACCTCCTATCTCAAGTCCAATCCATCAGAGGATATGCTTACGAGCATGGAGATAAGTCGTATGCTTCTCGTAATCCAAGTCGATGATCCAAGCAATGGATCTCCTGATCTCATCTCACAAGATCGAATGCCTTCTTCATGATCTAGATGCACCAAAGAAGATAGAGATCCAAGAGTTGTCGAAACAACAACACAATGACAATGCAACGATGAAGGCGACCTTCTCTCTATGAGAAGAGTGGACGGCCACTCTTTGAGAGGGAGAAGGGTAGGCGCGATAATGAGAGAGAGAGAGAGATATATGTTGTCTAAGTTGTGTCATTCGAAGTGTAAGGGGGCTCTTCTTATATAGGGTTTTGGGAGTCCATGGATCTTATTCCATAGACAACACAAGATCAATGGATGAGATTGATTTGGATTAATTTCAATGGCCATGATTTTTGATGTTAAGAACACAACAATAATTAATTTAATTTAAATTAATATATATATATTGACAAATAAATGTAACTAATTTAAAATTAAATCATTTAATCTTGGAGATAATGGAGGAAGAGATTGCATCATCCCTAGAAGGGGGATGGACACAAAGTCTCTTTAGGACAATGCGATCGTCCACCCCAAGCTCCACACTGCCTTCTTCCTCTCCGATCCTCTAGGTACTTTCTTCTATACTTTTTCCATGTTCTTCTTGTTATTTTTCTGACATACACTTCATTTCGCCTCCACTCAATCATTCGAATATCTCCACCAGCCGCCCACCACCCTCGCCAACACCTCCACTCAACCTCTCCTTTCCTCCAAACCCCTCCCTTCGCTTCATCCTCCATTCTTCTTCGTCTCGTCAGAGAACTTGGGACCACCACCTTCTCCATAGTCACGATCCCCCATTCAGCTCACAACGCACACACCATGCCTTACCTATACTTCTAACCCCTGTAGGTACTCAATGGCTAGACTTCGCAACTCATCTCTAGTCTCCAGCTCCGCCATCGGTGGGGCTTCACCAGCAGCCGTCTACAGTTACCCTCGCATCTTCTCCTGACAGCCATCTCCTCAAGGTGATCACGGAGGTCCACAGACCTTCTACATGCATGAAGAAACAAGGAGAAGCACGGAGGAGCTCTGGTGGCCTCGTTGGAGCTCCAATTATGTCGTTGCTCCTCCGGCAGAGACGAAGTGCAGGTGTCGTTGGATGGTGCCCCTCTGGCAGCCATCTAACGGCCCAGATGGAGCCATCTCGCATCCTACGACCCTATAGGCTTGGATAGCCCCCCCACTCGAAGCATTTGTTATAGCCACGTACCCCGAGCCTAGGCCTCTTGCGTGCCTCACGCGTGAGAGTGATGAATCCATGATTCATTAACTTTTCTATCCTATTTTGTCTTAAAACCCTTAACAAATACATGTAAATATTCATTAATTTCCACATTTTATAAAAATCTCATTCATAAATAAAAATACATTTTTATGCATCAAAAACATGTAAATAAATAAAGAGAAAAAAGAAGGCAGATTGTAGATATGTATATATGTACAATATGACTCAGATAATATAAAAATGGTTGAAAGATATATTTATATACCCTAATCGCCGATACCAAGTCAGCATGGATTAATCGACAAAACAACAAGTAGGGGGAGATAAGGGAAGAAAACAATAAAAAATAATTAAATAACACTCCACACATTATTCATTATTTATCAAATAAATACCAAATCTTCATTTATTTCTAATTAATTCATATGAAATATTTTTTTACCAAACTCTTTTCCCAATTATTTCTAAAAATGTATATAAAAATATAAAAATAAGTTCAAAATATTATCATGTATATATGCCAAGAAATCCAACTTTTAAATTATCAAAATCTCAACTTCCGAACATCATAACTTCCTCATACTCCAATTTTACTCTACTCACCTTTAAAGTTCATAAAATAATATTCTCTAATTAATAGAGGTAGTTTCACAGAATTTGGAGTCCGTTTGCAAAAGGTCGGTTTTGGGACCTAATGACAACGGGGTTTCTGGGCTATGTAATTTATTTAGAACACATTATTTATAGTTTTATTAATTTCATAATTTCTAATTATTTTCATGATATTGTATTTTCATCATGATTTATTTCAAAATTTTTGGAGCTTATTTATTATTTTAACCTAATTTATAGATGAAATTAGCCTATCTAACCTATAATGATATTTATTAATATATCTAAATTATTTTATTAAAATCTATAAAAATTCGTAAAAACATTATTTATTATTCTAATAATTAAGAAAATATAAAATTAACAAATAATTAATTGTTTATTGAATAAAAATTCAATACCTTTTTATTAAGTATTATTTATACTTATTTACTAATATAATATTTATATTACGAATAATATTTATTATTTACAAAAATTAATTAGTCCATAAATTAGATAATTTAATTATTTACATTTTTCATTATTATACTTATTTAAAATAACGTTATTTATTATTTATTGTATAATTTATATGGACTTTAATACTTTGGCCAACCAGGTGCTGACACATGTCAGCACCTAGTGCTTCTTCTCCAAGAAGCTGGTGAAGCTTCTGCTCGAACCGGTCGTTTTCATTGATTTTTCCCGCTTAACTTCTAACTCGATCTCATCCCTTCATCTTACTCTCCTAACAACCCTCATTCACGCCCTCCATTGGATCCACCTTGGAGCTCAAGCAACTCATCTATAAAAGGGCATGAAGAGACGCCATTACAACTAACTCTCCATAACTGATTCTTCTCCAGAACCATCAGCCGACCCTCCTCCTTCCAAGCTTCATCCCATCTGCTTCCGGTGGTGACAGCACCAAGGCACCGCTCCACGTGGAAGAGGAACGTCGGAGGAGACGTTCCAAGGTGCTCGTCCTCCTTGCATCGCCGCTTCAAGCTGCGTAGAGCTCCGGGAAGCCGCCCCGTCGAGCTATCACCAGCAGAGGTCCTACACCCTGCAAGCACAGGTAAATCGTCCATTTTCTATCTTTTATTTCTCGATTAGCATGCCTAGATTAGGTTAGCTAATTACACTATTAGATTCCTTGATCATCCATCTTAGATGCCTATATCTCAACCTTCAAATCTCTTGCGAATCTTATTCCAAAAATCACCTCAAAATCGTTGCCATTCACACGTTCAATATTAATGCTGGAAACGACATTTTGATCTTGCAATTATTAATAATTTGGCCGATTCTTGAGCGAATCGAGCACCTACGCTTGTAATTTGCAGATCTATCTTCAATCTGGAGCGAGTTTAGAGCAAGTGGAGCTTCCAAACATAAGAAATCACTCGGTGCAACCTCATGCAGTAGCTCCAGGATCACAGTAACCGGCCATCTTCATCAACCTTCTCCCGCCGATCATAACCACTTCCGACCAAGCTCACCTGCGGGCGAGCTCGAGGGGTGGAGGAGCCACCCCTTTGGCCCCACCAGAGGCCCAAATCTCTCGCCAGTTGCCAGCAATAATTTGGAGAAGGAGGCTTCGTCGTCAGTTGCACGAACAACCTCAAGATCACACAAGAACTCCAGCTGTACAGGCTTGCGACGCGTGGCATGTTTCGACGGACCATATTGCAGCTGGGATTCTAATCTCAACCGTCGGATGCGAAGGGGTAGAAATTTTGCAACATAAACCCAGTCTGCTTTCAGAATTTCAGACGCGCTCCAAAGTTTCCAGCAATTGCAATTAGGTCCTACACGGGGATCTAATTGTAATAAAACATATTTCTTTCGCATCTTAGTTCTTCCAGGGACTGTTTTATAACAAAAACTCAATATTTTTCTTGCAGTTAGGCCCTTGGCTTGTAAGGGCCATTTGGACCTTGTATTTTTCTCATTTTCCCGCAAATTTTCTAGGGTAGCTTGATAACTGCCCAAGCTATTTTTTTGAACATTTTTCCGAATTTTTCATCCCTTTCTCTTGCGGTTTTGATTCTTGTCTTCTTAAGTTTGTTTTAAATCGATTTTGTTCGCCATTTCTTTCATTGTAAAATCAAGAATAAAAGAGGATTGTTGGGATTTATTCCTTATCTCGAAAACCGTAGTTTAAACATTTTGCTTCCTTGAGTTCGACCCAAGCACATTCACCTGGTTAAATTAGTAGTGAACGGTAGAATAGGATTTCATCTCCTGTTTTACCGTAATTTTTATTTGATCAAATTCGGGTTTTGGTTCAGAGAGATTCTCTACACTGACACTTTAATCCGCTCCCAAAATCCGAGTTTATTAAAATGGCACTGTTACCGGGGAAGCATTGTTTTTACAACGGTTTTTGAACCGATTTTCTCTATTATTCTTGATTTTACGAATTTTCGTTCGGTTTTCGATTTACGGTTTTCCTTCGATTTTATGATTTTTTGTATGTATTTTAAATTTCTGTTTACAGCTTTTTTGTGTGTTTTTATTTCTTAACTAAATTTTGCAGGGCCTGCAGGTTCAGCCGGCTTTTTCGAAAGCCGCAAACAGTTGAAAGTGCAGAGACCGAGATTCTCGGTTGCTGAGGGCAATGTTATTTAGGATTTGTGTTGTTTCAATTCTTGTATTCTTGTAAAAAAAGAAAGAAATAAAACAACAAAAAAAGAGAGAGAAAAAAGGGGACTTGCCCATGTTTTTGTTTTTTGTAGGAAGGGACCCCATAAGGGCATCCCGACTTGTACCTCCCCTCCCATTTTTCTCGGGGCCTGATTCGTATGGTGCCATGCATTCAGGGGATCATGGCACCCACCATGGTTTTTCTCGCATCGTCAGTCTTCTACGGCTTTTTACAAGGCTAGGTACTTGCTTAGGATTTTTTTCCCATCTGATTGCACTCTCGTAGTTAGTCTTAGGACTCGCAACCTAGGTGCATGATTTCAGGACTTATAAAAAATAAAAATACTCGTTAGACGTTTGTCTGAAAAACCCCCAAAAAATATATAACCCAAAAATAAAATCAAGACTGCTAAGATATCTGATCTAAAACAAATATAAAATCAAATTGATTTGGGAGAGTAATCCCCGCAAAAGTTCTTCTCAGAGTGCGCGAGTGAGAGACGACCCTTAAGAATAGAACCAAAACCCGTCTTTCTTTTAAAATACTACTTAGTCTATACACCTAATCACCGCTTTTTAGTGGGTACGCTCGGGTAGTCGGAAACGGTCCGGGTTTACTTAGCAGAGTGGGGGGTTTAGAGGACAATGCGTAAGGCTCCGTCCTCAAGCAACGCGGGTAGCTGGAAACAGTCCACACTTACTCCCATATTGGCTGAGAGCTAGTGATTTTCTGTAAGGACTCGGGACAGTATTGCAGGGAAAATTCGGGTACCTATCAGATCGCGTTAATCGGGTATTATACTTGTTTGCTAATACAATTCTAAAACCAACAAGATAAACAGCCGAACTCTTACGGTCATCATCGGGTTGTGTTGGTGAAAACGGGGTTTGCTTTGTGTTTGCTTGCGAGGTGTGAGTTACCACATCTTTTACGCACTTCCCATCTTTCTTGAATCGTAAATCGTGCTCTCTCGATCATTCTCTTGACATCGAAGATGACGACTCGACGACTTTTCTGCTCAGATTCCGTGAGCCCTCGAACATCCACCGTCTGTCTTACATCTTCACAAGCTCGGGATGACCCTCTTCCCGAGTTGGTCCCATCTGATTTCGAGGAGAGTCAGACACAGACTCCCTCGCCTCCCGGTCAATCTTTTGAGGTAGACCCTTGCCTCAAAATATCATCAATATCTCCAGCTAGCTTTTCGCTGAGTTCTTACGAGAAATTTTCTTTTCCAGAAGACCTGAAGCAGATGGCTCGTGGCGAAGGATCAACAGAGGAGAGGCCAACAGTTGAGGAGTACCTTGAGGGAAGACTAGATCCAGCCGCAGATATCACGACAGAAATTCTCGATACCTTACAACAGATGAACATTCGGATACGAAAATAATTTAGAACTCAGAACGAGTTGCGAGCTGAGATAGCCGCATTGCGAGCAGGGGCCGGGAACCCTTTCCCTTCGCCTTAGCAGATAAGGCACTTTATTGGTTGAGTCATCTAGAAAGGGAAGTTTCTAATGGGATGATTTAAAGTCCACATTCAAGCGTAAGTATTTTCCTCTGGGGAGGATGAACATGATGAGGAGTCAGATCTCCAACTTCACGCAGCATCCGAATGAATCTTTCCATGAGGCATGGGATAGATTCAAGGATCTTACGAAGAGATGCCCGCATCATGAGATACCAATGAGGGTGCTTGTTCAAAATTATTTTGGAGGACTCCAGCCATACATTCAGGGGCTAGTGAGTGTCGCGTGTGGCAGCAACTATTTGAATAAGGATGCCGAGTCAGTATGGTCCATCTTCGAAGGGATGGCAGAGAACTTGAGAGTCGTCGACTCTACTCGGGCATTCCAGAAGGACCCTCAGCCACCACATCACCGAGAGCATCATAGGGTGGCTAATATTTCAGAGTCTGAATCCAACACCAACATGGGCTTTATTAGAGAGAAATTAACGTTGGTGGATGTGATTCAGAAGCATGTTCAGGACTTACAGCCGCTGCGAGAGTTAGAGAAACTTTCATCTCTGCCTCAGCAGCTGAGTGATCTCACGAAGAAGGTTTTAGAGCTACAACTTCAGTATCAGCATGCTCAATCTTCTTCGGTTGCACAACCTGCATGGAGGAATTTACCCGCTCCACCCACTCGACATATATATTTTGTACAGCACGAGGATCAATCTCATGCCAATCTCGGTTAGATCACTAGTGTTGCGGGTATGGATGTTGAGCCTCAAGCCACTCTTGAGATCAACGGGATTTGGTATACTACGATTCAGCAATCGAGTGTACCTCATCATTAGCAGCAGCAACAGTACAGTCAACCGCAGCATGGACGTACACACTTCCAGCACCGACAGCAATTAACGTAGCAGCAGTCTCACTAGCATGCTTATTAGAGACCACATTCTTATCAATATCCTGCTAATCATTTACAATCATATCATTATCAGCAGTAGCAACAATCTTCCTTTACACCGTAGAGATCCTCCTAGCCTTACACCTTGCAGCAATACGCGCCAAGGCAGGAGAGAGTAAAAAGCCAGGGTCAACACACCGAACCCGAGATGACTTCACAGGCCCAAGCTCTAAACCAAATCATGGACATGTTGAGTACGCTCCAAATTGCACACAAGACAGAAATGGAGTAGGTTAACCATCGTCTGGACGAGTTAACCGTGCCGAAGACCACTCTTCCAGTCCAGCCTCAGATGAATCCGAATAACAAGAGGAGGCACCCAGATCAGGTAGACACCACTACAGGTACGATCTCTTTTCTTGAATATTTATCTAGCTTCATTCGTCTTAGGAGAGGTAGATCACCACAAGCATCTGATGAAGTAGAGGAGAGGGCACTTGATGAGGAGCGAGAACAAATTCATGAGCAGCCACATTCTGATGTTGAGTAGGAGAACTTTCATGAGGATAAAGACCATCATGAAGATCAGAGAGAAGGGAGCGATGTCGAAACTATTGACATGGACACCGACGATTCAGACGATGATATTATGCTAGACCATGCAGATACTCCCAACAAAAATGTTTCTTCCCCTATTTTAGAGAGTTTTGTACATAATTCTGAAGCTCTCGATGTACACGCTGAGTCTGAATTCAATAAAAAGCCTGATTTTCTCATTCGTGATATTATTCCTTTTCATGATGCTTTGTTTGGAAAAGGAAAGAAAAATACAAAAAAGAATGTTGTGACTCCAGAGACTGAAAGATTATTATAAGATCACATCTTTTTGAAGATCCCACTTCATGATGCCTTGGATCATTTTCTTACGCTTAAGAATCAATTGAAAAACTGATGCATCACGTGTAGGAAAAAGAGATCACGTACAGAAAAACATGTTTTGACCAAGGCTACATCTTGCGCCATATAAAACAAGTTACCAAAGAAGAAGAAGGATTCAGAAGCGCATTATGTCGGATGCATGATCGCCAATGCCGCATTCGATCGCACTCTCATAGATAATGGTTCCTCGATCAATTTGATACCATTTTCTTTACTCGACAAGCTCGAGTTAGGTCATCTTTACAAATCCCGCACGATCCTTCAGTTTGCTGATAGATTTAAAGAGACCTAAGGGCATATTAAGGAACATTATCATAACAGTGCAGGGCCTGTAGTTCCCAGTGGACTTTACTGTCCTGGACATGGATTGCTTTACACAGTTGAACCTTACCCCGATCATTCTCGAGAGGCCTTTCTTAGAGACCACAAAGGCTCTCTTCAATTATGATACAGGGAAGGTATCTTTTCGCACCGATGGTGAGAAGGTACATATAGAGATGGCGAGAGAATCAAATACATCCAATGATGCATCTCAAGATATTTTGAGTTCTTTAGCCACTTGTGATTACATGGATGAGGTTCGCCTTGACGACCTTGAGAGGTATCAAGTAGAGACCCAGGATTTCCTAGTAGAGGATGGGTCTGAGACTACAGCTGGCAGTTCTTCCGAGGGTACCTTATATTCAGTATGGATGATGAGAAGCAGATGGATCAAACTTCTGAGGAGTTTATTGCAGATCTTTCGGATTTAAAGTGTTTACACGATTCCTCAACCTCAGATGATTTAGAGATAGAGTTTCATTTAGCTGAGTTTTTTTTCCTCTAGTAATTCTGAGGATGAGCATAAGATCGAGTTGGATGATGTTTTAGACATCTTCTGTAGTTTGAATCTAGATCATATTGAGAAGGTGGATAACCATACTGCAGATAAATCCAGTATCGATACAGATCCCGAGATACATATAGATGAGGTTTTAGCAGAGCCAGAGTCTACCTTACCAGAGCTGAATTTATTGCCACCAAATATGAAGTATGCTTTCCTTGCAGGTCCACATCGACAGTTTCCGGACATTATCAGCTCATCTTTGACCGAAGAACAAGAATCTCGTCTGATGGAGGCTCTTGAAAGAAACCACAAGACTATTGGGTGGACTGTATCCGATCTCTGCGGGATCAATCCTGCTTTGTGTTCTCATCATATATATCTCGATCATGACAGTAAACCTTCCAGAGAATTTCAGCGTAGGCTGAATCCGATTTTACGAGATATTGTCAAGAAAGAGATTACGAAATGGTGAGATGCAGGGTTTATCTATCCCATCTCCTACTCCGAATGGGTTAGCCCATTACATGTTGTCCCGAAGAAGTTGGGAATCCAGATGATTAAAAATGAGAGTGGAGAGGACATTCCAAAGAGAGTAACCACGTCGTGGCGGGTATGCGTTGATTACAGGAAACTGAACGCCACAACAAAGAAGGATCACTTTCCCTTGCCCTTTATAGAATCCAGATGATTAAAAATGAGAGTGGAGAGGAGATTCCAAAGAGAGTAACCACATCGTGGCGGGTGTGTGTTGATAATAGAAAACTGAACACCGCGACGAAGAAGGATCACTTTCCCTTGCCTTTTATAGACCAGGTCATAGAAAGGTTGGCAGGGAAGGAATACTTCTGTTTTCTTGACGGTTACTCCGGATACAAGTAGGTAACCATTGCTCATGAAGACCAGGAGAAAACCACCTTCACCTGTCCGTTTGGCACGTATTCCTTTAGACGGATGCCCTTTGGATTGTGCAATGCCCCTGCTGCTTTCCAGAGGTGTATGCTTGCTATTTTTGCAGACATGGTCGGTGATTTTCTAGAGGTCTTTATGGATGATTTTTCGATCTATGGTGAGTCCTTTGATGATTGTTTAGCGCACCTAGACCAGGTTCTTCAAAAATGTTGTGAGGTAAATATCGTTCTATCATGGGAAAAGAGCCATTTTATGGTTACACACGGGATCGTGTTGGGGCATGTCATCTCCCAGCGAGGCATGGAGGTTGACCCTGCTAAGGTGGATGTCATCAAGCGTCTTGAACCACCATCCAACATTAAGCAGTTACTGTCATTTCTCGGGCATGTCGGCTTTTACAGACGATTCATTCAGGATTCTTCAAGATTGCCTGACTGTTAACTGAATTATTAGGCAAAGACATCGAGTTCGTGTTAGATGACAAATGTCTTACTGCCTTTCTCACATTAAAGGACATGATTATCAGTGCTCCTGTCCTACAGCCACTAGATTGGTCTCTACCATTCGAGATCATGACGGATGCTTAAGAATTTGCGGTCGGGGTTGTATTAGGACAAAGGAGGAATGGACTTCAGGTTGCTATCCACTATGCCAGCAGAACCTTAGATGATTCTTAGCATAATTACATAGTGACAGAAAAGGAGATGTTGGCAGTAGTGTTCGCATTAGATAAATTCAGATCTTATCTTCTTAGCTCTAAAATCACAGTTTATACAAATCATTCAGTTATCCGTTTTTTTATGGAAAAGAAGGATGCCAAGGCACGCCTTCTTAGATGGATTCTCTTACTTCAGGAATTTGATTTACATATTAGAGACAAACCTGGAGTAAAGAATGTGGTAGCGGATCACCTCTCCCGATTACAGACATAGCAGCCTTCAGATGAATACACACTAGAGATTGCAGAGAGATATCCCGACGGGAGCATCTTTGCAGTTACCGAGCTTCCATGGTATGCGGATATAGTGAATGTTCTGGTTACACAGAAAAGTCCACAGGGTTGGCCAAAGGATCGAGTCGATAGACTATACCTGCACGAACCGTAGACAGTAAGATAGTTTGCAAGTTCCTAAGGGTATATATTATTTCACAGTTCGGGATTCCACGTATTCTTATTTCTGATGGGGGTAGCCATTTCATTAATAAGGAGGTCAAAAAGCTAGTGAAGCAATACGCCATTGATCACAGAGTAGCTTCTCCTTACCACCCACAAACAAACGGCATGGCTGAAGTTTCAAATAGGGAGGTGAAATCAATTCTTCAGAAATTAGTACGACCGGATAGGAACAACTGGTCACAGCTTTTAAATCAGGTTCTTTGGCCATATCGTGCTGCATATAAGACCCCCTTAGATACTTCACCATTCAGACTAGTTTATGGGAAGCCATGCCATTTGCCTATAGAGATCATGCATAAATCTGAATGGGCTATTCGAGAAATTTCATTTGATGCACAAAAAGCAGGAACCAAGAGGAAGATGGATCTAAATGAGCTAGTAGAGATTCGAAATGAGGCATACGAGAACACTCTCATTTATAAGGACAAAGTGATGAAATGGCACGATAGACATATTCGGCACAAGATCTTTGTCCCTGGGCAGAAAGTCTGGTTATTCAATGCAAGATTGAGAATTTTCCCTAGAAAATTGAAAAGCAAGTGGGAAGGACCTTACATAGTCAGAACGGTGCACGACAATGGAAGCATAGCTATATCAGATGTGTCACCTGGTGTAGAGCCATTCATGGTTAATGGGCAGATGTTGAAACATTTCGTAGAGACTACTGATCATCTGGCTCGTGTTGAAGTGATCTATTTTGTATAGGACTCATGATCATTCTTTCACTTTATCTCATCATGTACAAAGACTTTCGAGCAATTCGATTTTTGGGAGTCCGCAACAAATGTATATTCTTCATAGATGACAATCATCCCCATTTTTGCTCATCTTTTATGCTTAGGATACCAGATCCTAAGTATAAGGGGGACTGATTGCCCGTTGATTAACGTTTTCTATTTTGTTCTGTTGTATATCCTTTCTTTTTCACAAATCACTGGTCTCCAATTTTTGGCTACACCCTTTTCTATACTTAGGATACCTTATCCTAAGTATAGGGGGGACCGAGTGATTTCGATGATATCGTGTTCTTTATTTATTTTGTTCCTTCGTTGTATGTTCTTTTCACTCAGCCACCTCGTTTTTGCTCTTCTAATATACTTACGATGACTTGATCGTAAGTATAGGGGGTGTTGACTGACTTGTATTCTCTTATTCTTTTCACCCACTTTTACTTAGCACGAGTTATGTTCTCCTTTTTCTCTTTTGACGCTATGAGGACATAGCACAAGCTAAGTATAGGGGGTGTGTATATATTGTATGTATACTTTTGTCCATAACTCGTACTTTTATGTATTTTCTATATCTATAAAATCCATAAAAGTGGGTGAGGCTTAATTTAAAATCCATCTATCTATATATTACTTATAAAATCCTTGTAAATAAGTAAAATATGTCTAAAATCTGTATTTAAAAAACTTAAATTAAATAGTGTATTTGAAATTAAAATTTGTATAATACTTTTTTAAAATTCTATTTATTAAAATAAGTGTAAAAATTATTTAATCTTTGTAAAATTCTCTGTATATAAAATCTATAAAATACATTAGATATTTAATTCAAATAAAATATATCTTGTAAAATTCTCGTACAAATACATGTTAATAAAAATTAGAAAATCCATAAAAATACAAAGTCCTAAAATTTATAAAAATAACAAAAGTCTTAAAATCCATAAAAATGAGTAAAGTTCAGAAAAAATACTTCACAAAAACATGGTTGCATTTGCATTCACATTTTTCAGAATAAATCTGATTTCTGTAACTAAGGATTGAGTCTAGTCTAAAGGATGGAGCTTAATTATGGCCTTTAACTTTTGTTGTAAGGATCGAGTCTAGTCTAAAGGATGGAGCTTAATTATGGCCTTTAACTTTTGTTGTAAGGAGCCTAGTAAGGATCTGGAATTTAGACTCTTCAGGTCTTTGTCTTAAAATCTTTGGGTTCCATAAGACCATATTTGGGAAATCAACTCATATGTGCTTAAGTAGACTACTTGGTGTCACCCGTACAACTCTGCACCAGTGAACTAATCTTGGACACATGCACTCTACACTTAGCTCAACTTGCATGGAGTTGCAAAGGGCAGTGCATCTTGGTAGTGTGTTTCTATCCTTGTCTTTGCAGCATTGACATCTAAATACAGAAGAGATTGGGGTTGCCATAGTCGCTTCAGATGAGGGAAGGATCTGCTGACACAATTTTTCTAAGACCTCAAAAAAGGGACGGAACAAAAAGATGCTATATCCGTCGAGACACAAAAAGATGAATGCAGTGCAAGCAAATTACAAAGCCAAATCAAAGAAGAAGCCACCAAATACAAATATGACCACAAAGGTCCAAGCTTCCACCAAAAATGCATGCACATCTTAGTGGAGACTTAGCTACACCGGTTGAGCTTCACAAGGAGATGCGTCTACACTGGTCGTACTCCACTTCTTTTCTCATTCTTCTACTTTCTCTCTATATTTTATTGTGGACATAGCACGAACTAACCTCAGAAGGGAATACCTCCCTCCCTGAGGAAAGAGTAGCTGGATGAGGAATCAATGGAAGTGTATAGCTGAGATGGACGGTTTCTTCGTTTCTTTAAGCAGGAAGAGCTAAATCAATTCACACACTGTACAAATTGACTTCAAGGATGATAGAATTTGCGATATGAATAAGTGAGTCTGAACTAGCTGATGAGGTAATCCTTAATAAGGATGGAGCTTGAGGACTGTTGAGGATAAAATCCTAATCCTAGTTAAGGCTTCGACAAAATGCTTGTTTCAGGCCCGATCGAGCTCTGTCCTTTGTCTGTTCTCATGAATTGGTTTAGGAAAACAAATTCATTCTAACTTTCTTTCTTTTTCACTTACTTTTCAAATAAGTGTTTGCTAAGGGACTAGCAAAGTTTAAGTATAGGGGGTTGATGAATCCGTGATTCATTAACTTTTCTGTCGCATTTCGTCTTAAAACCCTTAATAAATACATGTAAATATTCATTAATTTCCTCATTTTATAAAAATCTCATTCGTAAATAAAAATACATTTTTATGCATCAAAAACATGTAAATAAATAAAGAGAAGAAAAGAAGGCAGATTGTAGATATGTATTTATGTACAATATGACCAGATAATATAAATATAGCTGAAAGACATATTTATATACCCTAATCCCCGAGACCAAGTCAGCATGGATTGATCGACAAAACAACAAGTAGGGGGAGACAAGGGAAGAAAACAATGAAAATAATTAATTAACACTCCACACATTATTCTTTATTTACATTTATTTTTAATTAACTCATATGAACATATTTTTTTACCAAACTCTTTTCCTAATCATTTCTAAAAATGTATATAAAAATATAAAAATAAGTTCAAAATATTATCCTGTATATATGCTAAGAAATCCAACTTTTAAATTGTCAAAATCTCAATTTCCGAACATCATAACTTTCTCATACGAACTCCAATTTTACTCTACTCACCTTTAAAGTTCATAAAATAATATTCTCTAATTAATAGAGGTGGTTTCACGGAAATCGGAGCCCGTTTGCAAAAAGTCGGTTTTAGGACCTAATGACAACAGGGTTTCTGGGCTATGTATTTTATTTAGAATATATTATTTATATTTTTATTAATTTTATAATTTCCAATTCTTTTCATGATATTTTATTTTCATCATGATTAATTTCAGAATTTTTGGAGCTTATTTATTATTTTAATAAAATCCAGAAACCTAATTTATAAATGAAATTGAACTATTTAACCTATAATGATATTTATTAATATATCTAAATTATTTTATTAAAACCTATAAAAATTTATAACGACATATTTATAATTCTAATAATTAATAAAATATAAAATTAATAAATAATTATTTATTTATTGAATTAAAAATTAAATACCTATTTATTAAGCATTATTTATACATATTTACTAATATAATATTTATATTTCGAATAATATCTATTATTTACGAAAATTAATTATTCCATAAATTATATAATTTAATTATTTACATTTTTCTTTTTTATACTTATTTAAAATATTGTTATTTACTATTTATTATATAATTTATATAGGTGCTTCTTCTCCGAGAAACCAATGAAGCTTCTGCTCGAATCGGCGTTTTCATTGATTTTTCCCGCTTAATTTCTAATAGCTTCACTCGATCTCATCCCTTCATCTTGCTCTCCTAACAACCCTCATTCACGTCCTCCATTGGATCCACCTTGGAGCTCAAGGAGCTCGTCTATAAAAGGGCATGAAGTGATGCCATTACAGCTAACTCTCCATAACTGATTCTTCTCCAGAACCATCAACCGACCCTCCTCCTTCCAAGCTTCATCCCAACTGCTTCCGGTGGTGATAGCATCAAGGCACCACCCCGTGTGGAAGAGGAACGTTGGAGGAGACGTTCCAAGGTGCTCGTCCGCCTTGCATCGCCGCTTCAAGCTGCGTAGAGCTCCGGGAAGTCGCCCCGTCGAGCTAACACCAGCAGAGGTCCTACACCTTGCAAGCACAGGTAAATCATCCATTTTCTGTCTTTTATTTCTCGATTAGAATGCCTATATTAGGTTAGCTAATTACGCTATTAGATTCCTTGATCATCCATCTTAGACGCCTATATCTCAACCTTCAAATCTCTTGTGAATCCCATTCCAAAAATTGCTTCAAAATCATTGCCATTCACACGTCGTTTGATATTAATGCTGGAAACGATATTTTGATCTTGCGATTATTAATAATTTGGCTGATTCTAGAGCGAATCGAGCACATACGCTTGTAATTTGCAGATATATCTTCAGTCTGGAGCGAATTTAGAGCAAGAGGAGCTTCCCAACACAAGAAATCACTCATTTAAAGACGGTGCAACTTCATGCGGTAGCTCCAGGATCGCAGTAACCGACCATCTTCATCAACCTTCTCCCACCGATCATAACCACTTCTGACCAAGCTCACTCGCGGGTGAGCTCGAGGGGTGGAGGAGCCACCCCTCTGGCCCCGTCGGAGGCCCAAGTCCCTCGCCAGGTGCCGGCGATAATTCGGAGAAGGAGCCTTCGTTGTCAGATGCACGAACAACCTCAAGATCACCCAAGAACTCCAGGTGTACAGGCTTGCGACGCGTGGCATGTTTCGACAGACCAGATTGCAGTTGGGATTCTAATCTCAACCGCCGTCAGATGCGAAGGGGTAGAAATTTTGCAACATAAACCCAATCCTCTTTCAGAATTTCAGACGCGCTCCAAAGTTTCCAAAAATTGCAATTCGGTCCCTGTGTGGGGACCTAATTGTAATAAAATATTTTTCTTTCGCATATTAGTCCTTCCAGGGGTTGTTTTGTAACAAAAACTCAATATTTTCTTGCAGTTAGGCCCTTGGCTTGTAAGGGACGTTTGGACCTCGTATTTTTCTCATTTTCCCATGAATTTTCTAAGGTAGCTTGATAACTACCCAAGCTATTTTTTGAACATTTTTCTCGAATTTTTCGTCACTTTCTCTTGCGGTTTTAATTGTTGTCTTCTAGAGTTTGTTTTAAACCGAATTTGTTTGCCATTTCTTTCATTGTAAAATCAAGAATAAAAGAGGAGTTTTTGTTGGAATTTATTCATTGACTCGAAAACCGTTGTTTAAACATTCTGCTTCCTCGAGTTCGACCCATGCACACTCACCTGGTTAATTTAGTGGTGAACAGTAGAATAGGATTTCATCTCCTGTTTTACTGTAATTTTTATTTGATCAAATTTGAGTTTCGGTTCCGAGCGATTCTCTACACCGACACTTTAATCCGCTCCTGAAACTGAGTTTATCAGAGAGGCTGGGTAAATTACAGAGCAAACCCTATAGCTTTCAGGAATTGCAATAAGGTCCTCCTGGCATGTGCCTCACGTATGCGCTTGGGTTAACTTTCAGGGAGGTCTTGTCAGCTTATAAAAATTGCAAATAAGCCCTACGCTTTAGGACAATTTATAAAGGGATCCCTCCCACTTTCATTTATTGCAAAAATATCCCTCTATGGGCATTTTCATGAATATTTATCTTTTATTTTAATGCATTTTCATTACATTTATGTTCCTTGCATTGTTTTTAGCATATCTTGAGCATTTTAAATCCAAATTGAACGATTTCAGTTTCATTATGAAGCTTATTTGATTCTCTACCTAATGGCATGTTTATTTAATGATTGATGTTGAATTATAGTTGCTAATTCTTGGATGATATATAGTGTTTATAGCTCACTATTTCAATGCCATCAATCACCCTTATTGCGCAAATTGATTTTAAAACCAATGATTTTATTGCTCATTGATATGATTATTTTAGGGCATATTTATGTCTGCTTGCATATCATTCACATACATCTCATTTTTATTTGCATAAAAACCGAACAAAAACAATGCATGCATTATGTTAATTAA
Organism: Ottelia alismoides; assembly: GCA_037367405.1. Classification (NCBI taxonomy): domain Eukaryota; kingdom Viridiplantae; phylum Streptophyta; class Magnoliopsida; order Alismatales; family Hydrocharitaceae; genus Ottelia; species Ottelia alismoides. The sequence continues at coordinate 885,817 of JAZKJV010000777.1, forward strand.
TCTCGACCGTTTGTTCACTTTATGGTTCATTTCGCATGCATATGAAGATCTAGGGTTAGAAAATAATCTCTCATTATTTATCAATGATTTTCGACAAATAGATGAAGAGGCTTGTGTCCCTGTGTTCGACATTGGTACACTTACCAAGTAAAATAATTTCCACATGTTCGAAATTCTGGTTTTTGATCGATCATAATTTGCCTCCTATACTGTAACCATAGATTATTAAAGATGTATTTTTCGGGCCCATCAAATGGCATAGTTGCCGGAGACATCGCTCATTTTTATTTATTTGTTGAATTTTATTGCATTATTTTATGTGATTATCCACAAAATTTCAGGTCTTCATATCATGTTTGCATCATTTTAGTTGTTGATTATTTTTCTTGATATTTTCCTGACATTCATCTTTTGAGGTCGGGCCTATGGAGACCGAAGACGCTCAATCTACATGGAAGCGCGGAGTTGGGAGCTCCTACTACGAGGAGCCACAGAAGAAAATCAAGAAGGATTCAAGGAGCTTAGTCGTCATGTTGTTCATGAATCTCTTGTAAAAAATGTGTATCATTTGCATTTCTAGCGGTCCTTGTCCGAGGGCTCACGTGTGTAAAAAAAGAGAGAGTAGATCACTCAATGATCTACCCCCTCTCCATCCTTCCATCTACCACCCCCCTCTCCAAGCGACCAACCATTTGTTTAAATGCACCCTCTAACCCTTACCAACCACATGCCCCCAACCTAAAATCCAGATCCACTCCTTAGGCTATTTTCAGCCTAAGTATATGGGGGGACTCGACTCAATCAATCTTCCCTCTTCCTGTCTTTGGTCGGTTTGACCTAAATATAGGGGGACCATCTCAGTTAGTTCTGTTGTATCACCATGTATTTACCAGGGCGATGGCTTCATATCACTTGTGCTATGAGGACATAACATTGGTTGAGTATAGAGGGGTATACCATATATATTATATATACTTTAGACATAGCTCATATTTAAAATTGTTGAACCTTTTTGGGCTAGCATTTAGGTATGCTGATGAACTATTTTTTTGTAATTTTTTTGGTAAAAACCTTTTTAATTGAGGGACTAACTTTTTAAAATAAAATTAACTTTATTAAAAAAATTCCATAAAAATCTGAAAAATTAAAAACTCCATAAGAATATAAAAAATTAAAAAAATTTCTTTGGTAGAGACTCTGACTACTAGGCTTTAAAATGAGTAGCTACTCTTCAGTGAGGGAACTACGATCTCCCTTAGCGGAGTGGGTGGTTAAAAGACAATGTGTAAGGCACCATCTTGAAGTAACAGGGGTAGCCATCTAACGGTTCGTACTTACACCCATACTGGATGGAAGTAAATGTAACTATTATTATGAGATTGGGCTAGTCATTATTTCTCTAAAGATAAAAAAATTCATAAAAATTACAAAAGCTAAAAATCACAAAATTCACTAACTAAGGAGTCGGTGTATTCCTGGCACATTCACTATCACTCAAGGCTTGAGGATTTGAAGACATTTGAAATCTCAGATAGTGAGAGAATGAGTTAGCCAAACTTAGTTTCTAGGGTTTTGAACTTAATAATCCACACTTCCCTAGTTTGAAAGATTTGAGTGCTATATTCACTCTTTATATCTACCTTCTAAATAATATGATCAACACATCACTTTCACAACTGCATGATTGATGGGATGAGTTGAGTTATCACTTGAGGAACTGGGACCAATGATTTGAGTCTAGATCCGATTTAATGATGCTTGAGGATGGGATGAAGTCAATGAAGGCTTCAAGAAACCTGAGTGTCGGCAAAACCCTAGCCAGTATGAGAACGAGTTCGCATGCTGTGTTTGATATCTACCTATGTGCTAGGGTGTGATGAAACCTAAATAAATTGTTGATCAGTCTGCGCCAACTTTTTGTAAAAGCAGTGGAGCTAGACAAACAATGAAATGAAATTCGATAGAGTTCTCTCATACAAAGAAAAGCTCGATCATTACAAATACAAATTTAAAAGAGCTTCCACCAAAGATGAGCGCTCCCAACCATTTCAAAGTGTGCACTTGGACCAAATGCTATTAGGACCAAGGAGTTGGGCTAGCACCCAAAAAAGGCTCTGCATTGTATAGGTTACAAGTCTAGGTGTCGAAGGTATCTTAGATACTCAAAAGAGACACACAGTGGTGTACTCCTAGGAAAACAAGTGCATACGACTATGAATTCTCTTGACGGACACATTGATCAACAAATCAAAAAATACATGTGTTGAGTAATGAGACACTCGATAGGAGCCTTGTTCCAATGTGAGGGAGAGAAGAAAATGCATAATCATATGCCCTCCATCATCTGGTCGTCCATCTACAACTATATGTTTGACAAACTAATGAGACAGTTGATTGAAGCAAGAACCGACTTATTCCCTAGTATTGAGGATTAGGTCTAGAGGAAAGTCTCATGGACTGGAACTTTGGGTGACATCTCACTCGACTCTCATGATGCAGTACACTAATTGTCATTTCCTTATTTTTCGTACAAACAGAGAGTCAGATAAATAGAGAAGTTGGATTCCTTTTGACTAAAGAATGGTTGAGCCTAGAATTTGAGGATCACTCAAATTGAGGTTCTCGATGAAACGAGCCTTGAAATTTCACATGTACTATCAGGAATTAATCCAGCTCCTTCATTCTTTAGATGCTCGAGGACGAGCATAGCTTAAGTATAATGGCACGATGAATCCTTACTAGATCTTCATTATTCTCTCTTTTTATCCTCGAAAAATAAGAACTTCATAGGAAATCTTCATTGATTATGCATATTTGTCAAATAAACCAATCACATATAATTAACACTAACCCTAATTTTACTGTATTTAATTATTACCATTTTCTTTATTTTCTATTTCCTTAAAAATCTCTAGAAATTAGAGTAATTAATGTATGTATTTATTTTGGCTTTAAAAAGAATTAAAAATACAAAGAAAATATAAAACCCTTAAAATAAGTGTTGTTAAGTCTTTAAAAATGCTTATAAAAATTCTTCTTTGTACAAATGACCTCCTACAACTTTTTTGTCAACACAAAACTTGTAAATCTCATCAAGATATAAAACTTTCATGTTTTGACTTTTTTTATTTGTCCTCCTACTATTTCTTTCTTAATTTACTTTATTTTATTATTTTTTGAATAATATTGTGCAGCCACGTGGCTCCCTCTTGGCCGCCCACGTGGTCGCACCCCCTCCCTCCACCCGCCTCTCTTCTTGACGTCTGATGCGATCAGATACCTTCTATTTCCGCTCCACTGACCACCTTTGGATCGAATCTTATGATCTGATCTACAACGTCAGCCAATGCCATCATCGAGATCGTTGGATCGTGAGATACAACAGCCCTAGCCTCTTTTTCCATCTCTCAATGTCTCCTCTCCCAGACCATTACACAAGAAAATTCTCGTCCCCATCCAATTTTGGCCACCGCTCTGATCGTCCCCTATTCCATTTAATGCCACCACCATGTCATCCATGATGAATAATGTATTCATCATGCTAAAATTGGTCAATTAGGCTCGGCTCCCAAAAATTCACATGCATTTAATCATTAACAAAGAATTATTAGCATTCATACATGTGTAAATAATATTTGCATTTCATCATGCATAATTGCATTAAAAAATTCCATTTGTATATTAGCCCAAAAAGCCACTAACTTCTCACATTTGTAAATAATTTATCCTAACTCCGATTGAATCAAAACCACCTCCATTGTATATATATTACTAAAAAGAATAAATAAAAAATAAAAAATTACTAACTCAAATAAATGTCAAATAATCCCAAAGTCTAAGTTCACATCTGACTAACTAAAACGAGCATATCTCCCTCATACATTATCCGATTTTGATCTACTCACTTTTAAATTACTCCATTTTCAAATACCTTCAAAACAAGACCAATTTCATAAAATTCGGAGCTCATATGTGAAAGTTGGGTTTTGGGCCTCTTTTGCGCATTTTGACTTTTTGCTATTTTTGACTTGAGTTTTTATTTACATAATTAACCATTTTAATTTTATTTCTTTTTCATTTGTGTTCTTTGATGAAAGTTTTATTAAGAGACACAAAGATCCAAATCCAGACTAAAACTGAAATTAAAGAAACTGACTAAGTCCAAGTGTTCGTTGTCGGTCTGCACAAAAATTGTGTGTTTCTTACTTCTATTTTGTTTTCCTATTTTCTTATATATTAAAAATCCAAAAAAATCATATTAATATGTAATTGATTCTCTTGTATTTTATCGTAATTTTGCTAGATTTTTATCATCTCTAAAACCACCAAAAAAATTACAAAATCTCAAAATTCCGATTTTCTATACACATGGAGAACACCAAAAATACCACTTCTCTCAGGTGACCTCTTTTGCTCCTGGGTCCTTCATGAAAGTTGTAGATCTCGTCGAGGCAAACAACTTTTGTGAAGGAAATATTTCGATCCGAGGTTCTTCTATCTTTAAATTTTGAAATTTTTTTGGGGCGCCACGTGGCAGCTCCAGGGCGTGCCACGTGGCACCCCCACATGTCGCGCACTTTTCTCCTATCACACGTGCCACGCACGTGCCGCCTCCCCTCCCGCGCGCACGTGTGTGGCATGTGATCGTGCCCTTTCTCCTTCCCCGTACCAACGCCCCCCAGCACACGTAACATCGGTCGCCGCCCGACCCTCCGCCTTCGCAACGGTCGCATGTCCTCCTCTAGCCGTTATGCTCACCGCCATCCTCCTATAAAGTACCACCGCCACCCCACAACATCCCTCATCTACCATTACACAGCAGAGGTTCTTCTCCGGTGATGACAGCACCGACTTCCTCCGACTTGGCGAGATCCAAGGTGAGTACAACACCTCGTAACCGCGACATTGCTACTACAGAGCTTGGGTGTCCTCCACCGGAGCTCTACCTTCAAACTCGCACTTACACATACCGCCATCGCAACTCTTGCAAAGGGTTTCGCCAATGTCCTTCGCCAACCTTCACCCGCGTCAAAACATCCACGCTCGAGTCCCCCCCCCCCCCCCGTCGTCCTCCACCTCTCCTGTTGCTAACCTCCTGCAGGTAGATCGCCTCCACCGTCGTTCCTCCCCTGCGCCACCTCTGTGCTTGGCTGCTCAGCCGTCACCCTCGACGTCAACCAGTTTCACTCAAGCAACCCCCGCGCCTCCGTCTCCAGGCGGAGAGGTGCTCCGCTGCTGTGCCCCCGACATCCACGCTGCGAGCAGGCACCGTCGGATTAGGGAATCAGCCCTGGATCTGACGGTCCATCGGTGGCCACGACATCCAGTTCGACCTTAGGCCCCAGCCTAGAGGCTCGGACTTCCCGAACCTTCACCAGTCTGCACGTAAGCTCGGTACAACCGCGCCTCGACTCCCAGCCTGAGCTTCGGAGCTCCGAATCACAGACTCGGTCCATCCGAGCCTCCAACCACTGCCACCTCAGATCAGGCCGTCCGAACCTCTACTTCGATGCCCGAGCCCCCGCCTTGCTATCCGAGCCTCCATAGGCACGTACAAGACACATGCATCCATGGAAAAATTGCAGCCTCATACCCGGAAGTTCTCGATACTGTGAATATACCCCCGATAGGGGTAAATTACAGAAGGGCCTCGCCAACTTTCAAAAATTGCAGATAAGTTTTTACAAGGACCTCTTTGAAAGAAAAACTTTATTTTAATTACATTTTAGTCCCTAAATTTTCATGTCATCATATATTTTTCATACGAACTCCGTTTTAAGCATATAATATGTCATTTTGAAGATATTTTCATGCTCTATCATTTAGCGTAGCTTGTGAACATATATGAGTTGTTTATTGATACTTGTTATTTGAGGATCTCTGTTGACACATGCAGGCTAATTTTGACATATCTGTGCCACATTTTCCTTAGAAAAATTGATGATTTCTTTTGCAGGAGCATGGCCAAGGACTTTACATTGATTAATTCCCTTTGAAATATTGATTATAATATTTGGGGATATAAATCACATTATTTCGAGGATAGACTCTATGCTTAGATATTCTCATTGATTAATTTATTAGAAGTAGGATAATCTATTACCTCTTATGCTTGCAATTTGGGATTAATTTTGAATATTTCTCTTGATCTATATCTGTTGATCTGTGATAAATTTTGAGAACATTGATTAACATATTTTGGAGCAAAAATCTTAATCTCAGATCCTATGCTGAACTGCTGTCTCTGTATACTTGCATCTAATTGCATTTGACTACATTGTATATTTTCTCAACACAGAAATTACTCAAACATTAATTAATTATTTAATTTAATTTAAAACCGTGCAACTTAGATTCACCGTTCCCTATGTTCAACCTTGGTAGACTTGCCAAGTAAAAATATTCCACAACATTCACAACATTGTGGTTTTTGACGAACTGAATTTGCCTCCTATACTACGACAATTTTAGATTATTAAAGAAACAAATTTCGCATTCATCAAATGGCATCGTTGTCGGGGAACGACGAATTTTTAGGGTTTTAAATCATTTTTGTAATTAATTTTTGTAAAATTAATTTTTGTGTCATTTTTTGCATTTTATTTTGCATCTCTCTTACGTCAGATACTAACTGCAAATTCTCTATTTGCAGACTATTAGGAGCGAAATTTTGGGGTTTAATCAAGGATCTGCAAGTACGAAGAATTGTTTGATTTTTGTGAGAGAGGATTTAGTCTAGGTTTAAATTTATGCATTATTCTTAAGGTTCCTGTTCTATGAACCCTTGTAATAATTCAGACTGAACACTTTTGTGGTGTGTCGAGTCTGTTTCAACCCCTTCTGTCTGGTTGGGACCCGACTTGAGTGGCATAGGACTTAGGCACATATACGCTTGCTTGTCTATCATTGATTGTGCTCGTAGTTCTTAGGTCACACTTTCACTAACTATACATACTATAGATCGTTCAACATTAACCAAATTTTGAAATCAATTCTTCCCGCTAATACAACTATCTGCTTAAGGCATTTTTCATCTATGCATATCATTTAGTGTAATTTTTAAATTCCTTATCTTGCATCCTGCATGAAGAACGTGAGGATTCATTGTAAGTATTTCTCTTAAGCTTGCATCATTGATTTACGTTTGCATTGCCTTTTCTGATTCCCCTTTCTCAAGTTTTACAATATAGGATTTAAAGGAATTGGGACTGCTCGTTAAGCGTGAATTTTTGTGCTTACAAAATTTCAATGATAAACTCATTTGAAAACTGAGACTGCTAATCAAGGCGACTGCAAATAAAACTAACATAAAATTAACTAGTGTCTGGTGGAGAAAAACCCACTCATTGTTTCTAAGGACTAGAGTGCACACTTAGGACAGAGCCAAAACTGAGGAATTTCGCAAAGACTACTGTTTTTAAAAACAATTAGCTACTTTTCAGTGAGGGTCTCGGGTAGCCATTTTACGGTCCGACTTCCCTTAGCAGAATGGGTGGTTTAGAGGACACTGCAGAAGGCTCCATCCTCAAGTAACATGAGTAGCCATTTAAACGTTTCATACTTACACCTATACTGGCTGAGAGTAGGTGCAACTAGTTGTACGAACTCGGGACAGTCGTTGTGAAATATTTCGGTACCTAACGGCTCCACTTAATTTTCAAGATTGTTTTGTCATTAAATTAAAATCGAAAAGATAAGCAGCCAAACCCTGACGTGCCTTCATCTGTGTTGAGTGGGTGAATCTAAAAATTTGACTTGTGTTTGCCTTGTATATACATTCTCATGACGGCTCTCTTCTCGACTCTTCTTAATATTAGGGTCATCATCTTTAGCTCATCCTCCTTCAGGGTCTAGTCAATTCCAGACTAACCCTTCATTTCACTCCTCCACTAAGGAAACTTTTATATTTAGCAAATCATCACTTAATTCTGTCACTTAATTCTGAAATCTTTTCTTCTGAAGATGAATCACAATGCCTCCAAAGAAGAACCCCGGTGACGATGAGAATGACAATGACCCCATTCGGGCACTCTCGGCAAGGATATCCGCTGCCGAACAACACAATGAACTACTTAGGATGCAGTTGGCAATAATACAACAAGGCGAGGCTGCTATGGAAGACACGTACCTCCCGGAAATTAATGAAGACTATAATTAGTTGAGACCGGTATCCCCTGAGGATGCGTTCGAACACAAACCGCATTTTCTTGCACTATTTTCTAAGTTCGGATGGAATAATCATGAAGAACCGTATATCCTCCTCTGTGATTTCGAGTTAGTCTGTGCTAACCTCTGCCACCCTAGGGTTAGCCAGGTTTACATAAGGTTAAGATTTGTCCCCTTCACCTTGACTGATAAGGTGGCTTACTGGCTGAAAAATTTAGGGGAAGTAGTCACAACATGGGCCACATTCAAGACTCTATTCTTAAAGAAATTCTACTCAGTTAGTATAATCAATCAAATGAGGATCAAGCGCACGAGCTTTACCCAACACCCGAATGAACCATTCCATGAAACCTGGGAAAGATTCACATACTTAATCCAGAAATGCCCAGGGCACGGGATAAGTAAAATGATGCTGGTCCAAAGTCTTGTTAGCGGGCTGAACCCTAAGACTCAAGGGTTGGTAAGTGCATCTTACGGAGGAATCTACATGGGACGCCACGAGGACACCATCTACAAGGTGTTCGAGAGATTGGCTGAATAAAGTCGTGCACAAACCACCAGCCGGGCTTACATAGCCGGGTCCAAAAAGATGGTGAATAATATGACGACCGATCAGAATGCTGATATGGGAATAATAGTTGATAAGCTAACTATGGTCGAGCAGATTTATAAAAAGGTGGACTAACTCCATAAATCACCTGATATGGAGAAATTGGCTAAATTGCCTAAGAAAATGGAGGAATTGGCTGACAGGGTATCTAAGATACCTGCCCTGACTTCACCCCCCGCACTCATACACCAAATTCACTACATTCAAGGTCAAGGGGTAGGGAAACAGAGCATTGGGGTGTAGACCAGGTCTTGTCCCATCAAACTGAAGAAACCTCTGCTCAAACTGTTTACGAGGAACCTCCACAAGTCATGGAGATAAATGGAGTTTGGTATAACCTGGAACTGGTCAACCGTTCAGACCAAAACTCTACTCCTAACCCTCGTCCACCGCAAGCCCGACCCACCTACCAGCCTCAACCGTAGCAGCGACAACAGTATCGCACGAGTTATCAGAACTCGCAACCTCAGCCACAACAGAACCAACGCCATGGCCAATAGGGCCAATTCAGACAATATCAACAGCCTCAGGCCAGGCAAGGCTAGGGGTCCTCCTCTTCTTCTATCTCTCCAGAACTCCAGCGAGTGTTGGATGAGCTTCATGACATGAGAGTCGACATAAATCGACTCTCTCGATGGAGAGATGAGGTGACCGCACCCCAGACTGTGATTCCAGCTAAAGTCCAGGCTAACCCAAATAGTCTCGGACATAACCATGTATTAATATATGACTATTCCGTACCTGAACATGGGCTCTCATCAAATAATAACGCTTATCATATTTCTCATAGGAGCGGAAGGATCGTAACCATGCTTGATCGAGCGAAGGAACTCGGTGACATAGCCCCAGTGTCCACCAATTTACACAACCTTGGGGGAATTGACGAAGGAAGACAAGTCCCACCCACACCACCCGGAGATAATGGAGAGTCACAGCTTGAGTCTGAGACTGAAACACCACCAAGACACCATCAACATCTAACCTCAAATTTTGCGGTTTTTAGTCCAAAACCTGTAAACAATTTTTCATTCAATAAAAGTGATATTTTATCACAACCCTTTCCCCCATGCTCTTACGGTATGAAAAAAGAAAAATATAAAAAACCAAAAAAAATGATGACGAGATGGCCCGTATCTGCAAAGAAAATATTAAGGTCACTCTGTCTTTAGACGAGATGATAGAAAGAGACTCGGCTTTTCGAAAGTACCTTAAGGTGAGATGTACACCAACAAGGGCCAGCAAACAGACTCCTAGCCGAACAAAGAAACACACACTCTCTGTTGCCTCATCTCGTCTTATAAAAAATGAGCTGTCAAGTAAGAAAAGAGACATGGGTGCTCACTTTATCACTAGCCACATCAAAGAAATCAAGTTTGTAAGAACATTATTAGACAATGGTTCATCCATCAATCTCATGCCCACAACTTTATTTAAGCATCTACATCTAGGACCCCTTAAGCAATCTGCAGTCGTACTTCAATTCGCAGACACATCAACTAAGCGACCTAGGGGAGAGATTCGAAATGTTGTCATCAACATAGAGGGAGAAAACTACCTAGTAGATTTCGCAATACTTGACATGGATGTCCCTAGAAATTGGAAAGACTCCCAGATGATACTAGGGTGACCCTTCCTTAGGACCGCAGGAGCTATATTCGACTACACATCCGGGAGAATCCAGTTTGGAAAAGTTGAACTTAAAATGCAGCAAACTAGGTTTCAAAGACCTAACACTGAGTCGAGCACCGAATCTGAAAAATCAGAAACTGAAACAGAATTTACAGAAGCAACAGTTGGGCCCTGGAAACAAAACCCAACTGCTATGATAGAATCAACCTCATCTGGAGAGGAAATTGTTGATGATTAGTCTGCCAGCTCATTCATGCATCTACCTATACTCTAGGAGACTCAAAGGCCCATCTGGACCTGTCAGTCCATTCTCCTTATGGACAATCCCTGAGTAAGGTACACAAACCAGATGCGGTCCTTGTCACACCACATTCCATCATTAGCGATCCGATCCTAGAAACAACCACGATGGTGGATGATATTGATACACTACAAGCATCCACATCACAACAGGAAGCATCTCTGAGGGAACCAGATTCGAGCAACATTATTGACCTACCTGAACTCAAACCATTGCCCCCTACGCTTAAGTATGCCTTCCTCGCTGGAAATAAGGGACAGTTTCCAGTCATCATCAGTTCACATCTGATCGAAGAGCAGGAGATCCACCTGCTTAATATTTTGGAGAAAAATCGCAAGGCTATAGGCTGTAGATTGCCTGATCTTCCAAGGATAAACCCAGCCATGTGCTTGCACTATATTTACTTGGAGGATAATGCTAAACCCTCTCATGAATGCCAATGTAGGTTGAATCCAAACTTACAGGAAGTGGTTAAGACTGAGATCAAAAAATGGTGTAAGGATGGTTTCATATATCCCATCTCCGACACCAAGTGGGTGTCACCTTTGCATGTTGTTCCAAAAAAGTCGGGACTCCAGATTTTCACCAATGAGGAGGGAGAAGAGATCACGACACGGGTACCCACGTCGTGGCGTGTCTATGTGGATTACAGGCACCTGAATGCCTACGAAAAAGGATCACTTTCCGCTGCCATTTATTGATTAGATCCTAGAGAGATTAGCGGGAAGAGAATACTTCTGTTTCTTAGACGGGTACTCAGGCTACAATCAGGTAACCAACGCCCCTGAGGACCAGGAAAAAACTACTTTTACATGTACTTTTGGAACATACGCATTCAAGCTAATGCCTTTTGGGCTTTGCAATGCCCCCGGCACCTTTCAGCTATGCATGATTGCAAAAATTTTCGATACTTAATGCGTATGTTCCAAAAATTTGATTAACCATTAAGTATCCATCAGTGGAAGAATGGACAATGAAAATAAGGTGACAGTTTACACAGACCATTCTTCCATTCGATACTTAATGGTTAAAAAGGACGCAAAAGCAACACTCCTGAGGTGGATATTATTGCTTTAGGAATTTGATTTGGAGATTAACGATAACCTGGTGTTAATAATGTCGTGGCTGATCATTTATCACGGATCGAACATAACAAAATCTCGGAATCTGAATCCATTCATGAAACCTTCCCAGACGAGTCAATTTCTGCTATTGACTCACTCCCATGGTATGCATACACAGTGAATTATCTTGTCACCAAGGAAGTTCCTCAAGGTTGTCCCAGGAATAAAATCGATCGACTCTTATCTGAAGCGAGACATTACTATTAGGAGGATCCGTTCCTTTTCTTTGAAGGACTGGATTGCATATGGAGAAGATGTATTCCTCAAGAGGAATACCAAAGTATCCTCAATCTGTGCCACACCTTAGAGGCGGGAGGACATCACTCTGGGAAGAGGACCGCTGAGGAGATATTGCAATGTGGATTTTATTGCCCGACCTTGTTTAAAGATGCTTACAATTTTGTCAGGTCGTGCCCCGTCTGTCAAAGAATGGGAGGGACCATTGGTTCCAAAGATGCCATGCCTATGAAACCAGTGATCATCTGTGATGTTTTCGATGCATGGGGCATTGATTTTATGGGCCCATTCCCTAATAGTCAAGGATTTGAATATATTCTTCTTGCGGTAGATTATTTATCTAGGTGGGTGGAGGCTATCCCTACTCGAGCAGCAGATAGCAAAACTGTTTGCAAGTTTTTTGAAAAATAATATTATTTCAAGGTTTGGAATTCCAAAAATTTTAATATATGATGGGGGAAGCCACTTTGTCAACCGGGAGGTGAAGAAGTTGACTAAGGAATACGGCATCGAGCATCGTGTCGCTACTCCTTACCATCCACAATCCAATGGCATGGTCGAGGTGTCAAACAGGGAGGTTAAAGGAATTTTATTGACAGGAAGAACTGGTCCCAACTCCTGGACCAAGTTCTATTGGCTAATCGGACGGCTTATAAGACCCCATTGGGCACCTCCCCATTTCGAATGGTATATGGAAAGCCATGCCACTTTCCCACAGAACTCGTGCATAACTCAGAATGGGCAATAAAAAAGATTAATTGGAACTGTCACCAAGGAAAGAAGAACCAAGAGATGAGTTTGAATGAACTTTTCGAAATCCGAAATCATGCTTATGAAAACAACACCATTTACAAGGACAAAGTAAAGAGATGGCATGACAAGAACATTCGAACAAAGATCTTTGTCCCAGGGTAGAAAGTCTGGTTATTTAATGCAAAATTGAAAATTTTCCAAGGTAAATTGAAATCAAAATGGACGGGACCCTTCATCGTAAGAGAGGTACACAATAATGGTAGTGTTGAGATCTCAGAGACCGCAGATGGCACGCAAACATCTATAGTCAACGGTCAGCTACTTAATCATTTTGTCGAATCCAACGAGCAATTAGTGCAAGTTGAACAGATCTCCTTCACTCAGGGCATAGCCTTCGACGAAAAATTTGATTTGACCAGATAAACCACCTCTCTAGATTCAATACTCTTCTATATATCTGACGAGCCCGAAAATGTCGCTTTATAAAGTTGTTTTTAATCTTTGTGAGTGAAAACAAAAATGTATCGTTCGTTGTAGGCGGCGATCAGAAACAGTCAAGAAATAACCACAAATTTTTAATCAATTTTAATCAAGTGGTTTTATGTTTATTTTACTTGGGCAAGTCCCAAGGTCGATCACAAAGAGGCAAAGGAACAACCTAGAGCTGTGTCTATCCAATTTCGTGTTCGGTTTTCGAGGCGGTCTATTTTTGGAATTTCCAATGCAAATAATGGATGCGAGATGCAATTTTGGCTTATTTTAGGGACTAAAATGTCGGCTATGTTCAAACGATGTAAGAAAAATATGAAACTTGGCCATAATGTAGATTATGATAAAATGGATGCACTATAATTTTTTTGGAATTTTTGGATGCAATATGAATTTTTTATGGATTTTTAAATGCAAACAGAATGATTTTCAATATTTAATTATGATAAATATTAAACCTACTTATTTTCAAAGACCAAAATTATCTAAGATCTATCACTAGGTGATTAATCTTAGAAAAATCCTAAACCTCAAAATGTGAGATCTAATACCTATTAAAAATTAAATAGTGAAATATGCAAAATGATTTTTACAGGGCAAATGATGCATGCAAATGCAATTCTTTTTGGGCACAATGTTAAGCACAACAATCTCTACAATATATGATTTTCAAGGATTTTTAAAGCAACGGTTAATCAATGGCAATTTTAAGAGCACAAGATGGGCAAACTTCACAATTTTCCACAGATAATTGATAATTAATTAACCATTAATCGCAAAAATACCCACAGTATGTCAAAATGTAGAAAATTATATGAGGAACACAGTGCTATTTTTAAATAAATAAAATAATGTAGAGAATAGGTCTAAAACTGAGGGAGAACACAGGGATGGAAATGCAATCAGCAATAAACAAAATAAAAATAGAATGTGCACAGAGGGACCTATAAGTAATTACCGAAGATTCTGGGATGCAGAATGCAAATTTTCCAAGGGTCACGTGCGATGCACGTGACCCCCGGATGGCGGGGACTGCGGTGCAAATAATGGAAGAACCCGGGGGGGTCTTGTATAAATTACCCAAGGTCGCGTGCTGCGCACATGACCTTGGTATCTGACGTGCTGCTGACGTACCCCCCAGGACGCACGTGCCTCGCACGTGCGTGGGGGGTCTCGGGCCGGTCCCGGCGAGGCTTCTGGTGGAGGAGCTTCAGCAGCGTGGCGTAGCGGTGCTGGGCTCCGGGGAAGCGCGTCAGACGCGGAAGAGGCGGGGGTGTCGAAGACGGACGGAGGAGTGGCCGACTCGAGGCGACTTTTGGTGGAGCTGGAGGAGAGCTCCTGTCGAGGGCGGTGGTGCGGCGATGGTTGGCTTCGCAGAGGCGTAGCGCTGGCGCTCCGAGCTCCGGAGATCGGCCAATGGCAGATTGGACCCGGCAGACCGGCGATGGGCGTGAAGGGCCGGTGGAGCTAGTGCGTCGGAGAAGATGTCAGAGAAGATGCTGGCGGCAGAGCGATGTGTCGGTGGAGTTACTGTGTTGAAGACGGTGGTCGGAGTAGGCGTTGTCGATGAAAACGGAGGTTGAAGGTCGTCGTAGGCTCCACAGTCGAGGACCGGAGTAAGGGCAGCGCAGGCGAGTAGGTCGCAGCCGCAACGAGGGTCGCGGAGGCTCTCGGATCTCGCCGGAGAAGACGGTGCTCTGGGCTGTCACCACCGGGGCTCCATTCTCGTGCAGTCGGTGGATAGGGAGTCCGGACGAGGCGAGGTTCTTTAAATAGAGAGAGGGGCCGAGCGGGAGATCCGGCGGTGTTTGCGAGAAAAGGGAGAGGGGCGGCGACCGAGATTGGGGGCGGCAGTTGGCCGTTGCGCGGCGCGGGGGAGGCGGTTGCGAAGAGTGCGGCGGAAGTTACGGAGGGGGCGCGAGAGGTAGGAGATGCGGGTGGGCCGTCCGATCAGCCGAGATCGGACGGCCCGGATCGTGACATGTGGCTGGAAGGTTAAGCAGAGAGGCAGCGGGCGCACGTGCAGTGTGCGTGCGGGGGTGGCACGTGCGCTACACGTGCGTGGTATTTTTATTTTTTATTATTTATTTATTTATTTATTTATTTTTTAATAAAAACGAATATTTAATAGGCCTAAAAAATGATGACACGTGGCGGCCTTTGGGGCTGCCACGTGTCAGCACCAGAAAAATCGAAGAAAAAATCTTTTGTAAAATCAGAAAGAAATAGCAAATGACCTCGGATCGAAAAAGTTTCTTCACAAAAAATGATCGTCTCGACGAGATCTACGACTTTCATGAAGACATCAAATAAAAATCGGTCAAATGTAAAAAGTGAATTTTTGGGGTATCCCATATACATTGAATACCTTGATTTTTGGGTTTTATAATTTTTTGTCATTTTTAAACAAGATAAAAATCCGGAAAAATATGGAAAAATCAAAGATAAATAAAAAAATTTAAATCTAATTTTTTTGGATTTTTATTGATAAAGAGAATATGTACATAAAATATAGGTCAGAAAACCGCTAAAATATACAATGTACAAAATAGGCCCAAAACCCAACTTTCACATACGAGCTCCAATTCATTTGAACTTGGTCTTGTTTTGAAGGTAATTGAATGTGCATTAGTTCAAAAGTGAGTAGGATCAAATCGGACACTGGATGGGGAAGATACGTGGCTTTTAGTCCAAAAATCCTGAAACTAGGGTTTGTGTTTTTGGTCCACTTAACAGGGTTAGTGATTTTTTTGTATTTTTCCTTTATTATTGTTAGTAACATGCACACAGTGGATGTGGTTTTGTGTCATTCGGAGTTAGCATGAAGGAGTTAAAAATGGGGGAAGTTAGGCTATTTATAGGTCAACTTTGGCTTGGGTTTTTGGCTTCTTATTTTGTGCAGAATTTAATGCTAAAATGCAATTCTTATGAAATCATGCATGAATGCTAATTATGCAGAATAAATGCAGAAATGCTATTAATTTTGAGGGATCTGAGCTTAATTAATGAGACTTAGAGTGATGAATCCGAGATTCTTCAATATCCATCAACCAGCTCTCGGTCCCCCGATACTTAGGGGACGGATTCCATTATCTATACGACATTTCTATTCCTTAATTCACCCTCGACTGCCTCATTTCATCCTTTTTTTCCATGCTTAGTCCCTAAAAAGTCTAAGTATAGGGGGGCATCTCGACTTCTATTTTGAATGCCTCTATACTTAGTACGAGATATGTCTACTATTCACTTTGTGCCATGAGGACATAGCACACGCTAAGTATAGGGGGTGTGTTTGTATATATTTTATCTACTTTATCCATAGCTCATACTTTAATCATTTTTATAACATCAGGGATGGGTACAAGTAGTGTATATTATGTGTATAATACCTTTCATGCTAAAAAAATCAATCATGTCTTGCATTTCATCAAGCATTTCATTCATTCCTTCGTTGGCATATCCCTGATACATTCACTGTCACTCAAGGCTTGAGGATTTTGAGGACACTGGATTCCTGTGATCTTGAGAATTTGAGTTAACATGCCTTAGTCATTAGGGTTTTGAACTTAATTATTCACACTTCCCTATTTTGAAAGATTTGAGCACTGTAGGGCACTCTTCATCTCTACCTCCAAAGAATATGATCAGCACAATCACTTCCACAACTGCATGATTGATGAGATGAGTTGAGTTATCACTTGAGGAACTAGGACTAGAGATTTGAGTTTAGACCCGACCTGATAATATTCGAGGATGGGATAAAGTTAATGAAGGCTTCAGAAAACCTGAGTGTCAGCAAAACCCTAGCCAGTATGTGAACAAGATTCATATGCTATCTCTTTGATATTTACCTAAAGTACCAGGGTGTGACGAAACTTAATGAAAATTGTTGATCAATGTGCGCTAGCTTTTGGTAAAAGCAGTGGAGCTAGCCAACAAAAGCAATGAAATGTCAAATAAAAGCTCTATCATCCAAGTCAAATTATAAATAAGCTTCCACTGATGGCGAGCGCTCCCAAACATTTTTAAAGCGTCCACTTGGACCAAACACTAATTAGGACCAAGGAGTCGGGCTGACACCAAAAAAGGGCTCTTCATCGTAAATGCTACAAGTCTGGGTGTCGAAGGTATCTTAGATGCTCAAAAGAGACACACCCCGGTGTACTCCCAGAAAAACAAGTGCAGACGACTCCAAATTCTCTTGAGGGACACATTGATCAACAAAATAAAAATATACTTGTGTTGAGTATTAAGGCACTCGAGAGGCCCCCTGTTCCAATGTGAGGGAGAGAAAATTAGACACAATCCTATGCCCCCCATCATCCGGCCGTCCATCTACACTTTCAAGTTTGACAAACTAATGAGACGATTAAGTGAAGCAAGAATAGACTTATTCCCTAGTGTTGAGGATTAGGTCTAGAGGAGAGTCTCTTGGATTGGAACTTTGGGTGATGTTTCAACTTGACTCTCATGAATGCAGCACACTAAAAATCATATCCTTATACTACATGTACAAACAGAGAGTCTAAAAATTAGAGAAGTTGGATTCATTTTGATTAAAGCATGGTTGAGCCCA
The DNA here is from genome assembly GCA_037367405.1 of Ottelia alismoides. Taxonomy (NCBI): domain Eukaryota; kingdom Viridiplantae; phylum Streptophyta; class Magnoliopsida; order Alismatales; family Hydrocharitaceae; genus Ottelia; species Ottelia alismoides. The sequence continues at coordinate 903,702 of JAZKJV010000777.1, forward strand.
GAATTTTAGGATCACTCAAATTAAGGGTCTTCTATGAATTGAGCCTTGAAAATTCACATGCACAGTCAGGGATGTATTCAACTAAGTCATTCATTCATTCATGCTCAAGGACGAGCATGGTCTAAGTATAGGGGTATGATGAATCACATATTCATCTTGCTAAAATTTGTTAATTAGGCTCGGTTCCCAAAAATTCGCATGCATTTAATCATTAACAAAGCATCATTAGCATTCATACATGTGTAAATAATATTTGCATTTCATTATGCATAATTGCATTAAAAAAATTCCATTTGTATATTAGCCCAAAAAGCCACTAACTTCTCACAGTTGTAAATAATTTATCCTAACTCTGATTGACCCAAAACCACCTCCATTGTGTAGATATTAGTAGCAAGAATAAATAAAAAATACAAAAAAAATTACTAACTCAAATAAGTGTGAAATAATCCCAAAGTCTAAGTTCACATCTGACGAACTAAAACGAGCATATCTCCCTCATACATTGTCCGATTTTGGTCTATTTATTTTTAAAGTACTCCATTTTCAAATACCTTCAAAATAAGACCAATTTCATAAAATTCAGAGCGCATTTGTGAAAGTTAGGTTTTGAGCCTCTTTTGCGTATTTTGACTTTTTGCTATATTTTGACCTGAGCTTTTATGTACATAATTAACCCTTTTAATTTTATTTACTTTTCATTTGTATTCTTTGATGAAAGTTTTATTAAGTGACACAAAGATCCAAATCCAGATTAAAATAGAAATTAAAGAAACTGGCTAAGTTCAAGTCTCCGTTGTCGATCCATACAAAAATTGTGTGTTTCTTACTTCTATTTTATTTTCCTATTTTCTTATTTATTAAAAATCCAAAGTTAATTCCTTTGTATTTTATCATAATTTTGCTAGATTTTTATAACCTCTAAAACCACCAAAAATAAATTAAAAATCCCAAAATTCTGGTTTTCTATACACATGGAGAACCACCAAAAATACCACTTCTCTCAGGTGACCTCTTTTCTCATGGGTCCTTCATGAAAGTTGTAGATCTCGTCGAGATGAACAACTTTCGTGAAAGAAATTTTTTGATCCGAAGTCTCCTTCTATCTTTAAATTTCGAATTTTTTGGGGCGCCACGTGGCAGCTCCAGGGCGTGCCACGTGGCACCCCCACCTGTCGCGCCCTTTTCTCCTATCACAAGTGTCACGCATGTGTCGCCTCCCCTCCTGCGTGCACGTGCACGACATGTGCCCGCACCCTTTCTCCTTCCCTGCACCAACGCCCCCCAGCGCGTGTAACATCGGTCGCCGCCCGACCCTCCTCCTTCGCAACGGCCGCACATCCTCCTCCAGTCGTTATGCTCGTCGCCATCCTCCGATAAAGCACCATCGCCTCCCCGTAGCAGCCCTCATCCGCCATTACACAGTCGAGGTTCTTCTCCGGTGGTGACGACATCGACTTCCTCCGACTTGGCGAGATCCGAGGTGAGTACAACACCTCGTAGCCGTGACATTGCTACTACAGAGCTTGGGTCTCCTCCACCGGAGCTCTACCTTCAAACTCGCACTTACACATATCGCCATCGCGACTCTTGCAAAGAGTTTCACCGTCGTCCTTCACCAACCTTCACCCGCTTCAAAACATCCACGCTCGGGTCTCCCCCCATTTGTCCTCCACCTCTCCTGTTGCTATCCTCTTGTCGGTAGATCGCCTCCACCATCGTTCCTCCCCTGCGCCACCTCCGTGCTCGGCTGCTCAGCTGTCACCCTCGACATCAACCAATCTCGCTCAAGCAGCCCCTGCGCCTCTGTCTGCAGGCGGAGAGGCACTCCGCCGTTGCGCCCCCGACATCCACGCTACGAGAAGGCACCGTCGGATCAGGGAATCAGCCCTGGATCCAACGGTCCATCGGTGGCCACGACATCCAGTTCGAGCCTAGGCCCCAGCCTTGAGGCTCGGACTTCCCGAACCTTCACCAGTCTGCACGTAAGCTCAGTACAACCGAGCCTCAGCTTCGGTTTCCGAACCCGCGCCTCGACTCCCAGCTTGAGCTTCGGAGCTCCGAATCACAGACTCGGTCCATCCGAGCCTCCAGCCACTACCACCTCAGCTCGGGCCGTCCGAACCTCTGCTTCGGCGCCCGAGCCTCCGCCTTGCTGTCCGAGCCTCCATAGGCACGTGCAAGACACGTGCATCCAAGGAAAAATTGCAGCCTCATACCCGAAAGTTCTTGATATTGCGAATATACCCCCGATAGGGGTAAATTACGGAAGGGCCCCGCCAACTTTCAGAAAATTGAAGATAAGTCCTTTCAAGGACCTCTTTGAAGGAAAACTTTATTTTAATTACATTTTAGTCCCTGAATTTTCATGTCATCATATCTTTTTTCATACGAACTCCGTTTTAAGCATATAATATGTCATTTTAAACTATTTTCATGCTCTACCATTTATCATAGCTTGTGAACAGATCTGAGTTGTTTATTGATAATTATTATTTGAGGATCTCTATTGACACATGCGGGCTAATTTTGACATTTCTGTGCCACATTTTCCTTGGAAAAATTGATGATTTCTTTTGCAAGAGCACAACTGAGGACTTTACATTGATTAATCCCCTTTGAATTATTGATTATAATATTTGGGGATTTAAATCACATTATTTCGAGGATAGATTCTTTGCTTAGATATTCTCATTGATTGATTTATTAGAAGTAGGATAATTTATTACCTCTTATGCTTGCAATTTGGGATTAATTTTGAATATTTCTCTTGATCTATATATGTTGATCTGTGACAAATTTCGAGGACATTGATTAACATATTTTGGAGCAAAAATCTTATTCTCAGATCCTATGTTGAACTATTGTCTCTGTATATTTGCATCTATTTGCATTTGACTACATTGTATATTTTCTCAACACAGAAATTACTCAATCATTAATTAATTATATAATTTAATTTAAAATTGCGCAACTAAGATTTATCGTTCCCTGTGTTCGACCTTGGTAGACTAGCCAAATAAAAATATTCCACAAGATTCACAAGATTGTGGTTTTTGACGAACTGAATTAGCCTCCTATACTACGACAATTTTATATAATTAAAGAGGTAAATTTTGCATTCATCAACCCCAGATCCACCATCTTTGCGCAACACTGATTGATCCCCTCCATCACTCCATCCCTTCATTTTAGAAGTTGATACTTCACCGCCACCTCCATAACGATCGAGATTCGCCACCTATATATTCACCTCCTCCACCCTCGTCACAATTCATCCACCATTACAAGCCTTAAACCCTTCCCCTCTCTGCTTCCCTGTGACAAATGGAGGTCGGATGAGGGGCTATAATGGGCAAATGGACGGTGTTGATCCATGACCTCGTCAGCCATGTTGCAGCCGCCTTTGGCACCGCAAAGATTGGTGGTGTTGCTGACCATCTTAAGCGATGATAGAGGCTCGAACCGACCCTCAGCCCAAGCTCCACACTGCCATCTTCCTCTATGATCCTCTAGATACTTTCATCTCTAATTTGTTCATGTTCTTCTCATTATTTTTCTGACACACACACACAGCCACACTTCATTTCGCCTCCACTCAATCATTCGAACATCTGCACCAGTCACCCACCACCTTCACCAACACCTCTGCTCAACCTCTCCTTTCCTTCAGACCCCCTTCGCTTCGCACTCCTTTCTTCTTTAGCTCTCCAGAGGAGAACCTGGGACCACCATCTTCTTCATAGCCACGGTCCCCCATTCACCTCACAACACACACACCATGCCTCGGTTATACTTCTAACCCTTGTAGGTACTCAATGGTCGGACTTTTCACCTTATCACCAGTCTCTATCCCTGCCACTGATTGTGCTTTGATGGTCGCCATCTACAATTACCCTCGCATCTTTGCCGCCTGTCATCCATCACCGCCAAGTGATCACGAAGGTCCCTAGACCTTCTACATGCACGGAGGAGATCTGGCAGCCTCATCAGAGCTCCAATTACGTCGTCGCTCCTCCAGTGGAGATGAAGTGCCGGTGTTGTTGGATGACGACCCTATGGCAGCCTAGAAGAGAGCCTCGCACATCAGGGGCTGGTTAAATTACAGAGCAGATGTCGGAGCTCTTAAGAACTGCAATCAGGTCCTCCAAGTGTGTGCTTCACATGCACTCTTGGGTATATTTCAGGGAGGTCCCACCGGCTTATAAAAATCGCAAATATGCCCCCATACTTCAGGATAATTTATAAAAGTACCCCTCTGACTTGTTACAAAAATACCCCTCCATGGGCATTTTTGTGATTATTTATCTCTTATTTTAATGCTTTTTCATTACATTTATGCCCCTTGCCTTATTTTTAGCACATCTGGAGCATTTTAAATCTAAATTGAATGATTTCATTTTCATTTTGAAGCTTATTTGATTCTCTACCTAATGACATTTTATTTCTTGATTAACACTGAATTATAGTTTCTAATTCTTGGGTGATATATAGTATCTTCTGCTCACTATTTCGATGCCATTAATCACCCTTATTACGCAAATCTATTCTAGATAAATTAGAATTTTATTACTCATTGATGTGATTATTTTAGGGTATATTTATGTCTTCCTGCATATCATTCACACACATCTCGTTTTTAAGTGCATAAAAACCAAACATAAAGAATGCATGCATCATGTTAATTAATCTCAACCATTTTGTTCGCTTTATGGACCATTTCGCATGCATATGAAGACCTAGGGTTAGAAAATAATATTTTGTTATTTATCAATAATTTTTGATAAATAGACAAAGAGGCTCGTGTCCTTGTGTTCGATCTTGGTACAAATTTCCACATATTCGAAAGTGTGGTTTTTTATCGATCGTAATCTGCCTCCTATACTATAACTATAGATTATTAAAGAGGTATTTTTCAGGCTCATCAGGCTCCTAGTTCTTCGCTCGTTCTACCCCTTCATTCCACCTCACTTCGTACATAAAATGACTCCCATTTACATAGGCTATATCCCTAACACTATAGGTACTCTCTAGATGTCAATGGTCAAAGGTTCCAAAGATCTCTTACTCTGCCTCCAACAAGAAAGTTTCATCATGTTGAATCAGCCTGTATCGAGCCTTCTCTGATCCATTATCTTCTTTGCCAACATCTAAGCAATCTTCTTTAATCATCATCAAGTCCTAAAGACAAAGGAAAAGGAGCATAGAGTCCACCAACGCCCTGCCTACAGACCATCACGAACAGTAGAGGTAGAACCTACAACCTCCATTGGATTTGGTCTCAGGTCTGATCTAACGACCATTAAAGGAGTTCCCAGCCATCGTTGATCCATCCTTAAGAAACATTAGCATCGTTCTTCTCCACCATGATATGTGACCTTGGATCTCTGCGATATGACGATCCAGATTGAGCTAGAGCATCATTAGACACCTTAGCTGCTTCGGTGGGATCGAGCCAAATTCTGAAGTACCATATCACATCGTGTGGCCCGGGTCATCTAGTTCCCATGAGCCTTGAGTGAAAGCTACTCTGCATCCCTTATGTACATATCGCCTGGGATATTTCCACCAACGCCCTGCTAGATCTCCTAATTGTAAAGAAGCCACGTATGCTTGGATCTTTACAGATTACCCCCTCATGGTTTATTTTATTGCATTTAATCCCATTTTGGACCTTTTTGTAATTATTTTAAGTAACTTTAACTAACTTTCTTTTTGCAAATGTACCCATGGAGTGTTTCCTTAATAATTCTTGCATCTTAAACAAATTTAATGAACTTGATCTTGTTTTGAAGCTCTATTGATTATTTATCTTTTGGCATCATTAGTTCTCTAATGTAGTCGATATTTAATCGTTAATTAATCAGAGAAGGGTAGTAATTCTTGATCCCTAATTTGAATACTATAAATTACTCCAGCCTCCATTTTGTGAATTTAAAATGGATCTGAATAACTTGTTGCATTTAGAATTTAGATAGGTGACTTATTTCTCTATATATATGCACTATTAATCTCATGATTAATTTATAATTATGTATTAACTCATGTAGGTGCTTTATTAGGTAGGTGCATAGTGAATCTTTGATTCATCACTGTAATTAGCTGAAAATAGATTTGTCCTAAGAAATTAGGTTCATTCACTTGTTAATCAAAAAATTAACATTCATGCACTTAAAGATAATTTTCATAAATTAGCATAACATCCTGCATTCATAATCATCTATGCATTTTTTTACCCGAATTCACCTATTTTTAATTAACTCATGATAACCCCAATTGAGATGAAACTAACTTTATTGTGTACATAGTACTAACCTTAATCAATAAAAAATTGATTAATACTGACTTATATATTCACAATAAACCCAAACCTTAATTTCAAGATAAAAAGTCGCAAACAATTATATCTCTCTCTCTCATAAAGTGTCCAATTTCATACTTTTGAATTATTGTACATTCAATTATCTACAAATCAGGACCAAATTCAAAAGAATTGAAGTTAATTTATGAAAACTGGATTTTGGGGCCCACCATGCATTGTACATAGTAATTGGCTTTTGACCTATCATTTTATGTACATATTTTACTCTTGTTGATTTATTTCTCTTTCATTTATTCATTACATTCCAAGTTTTAACTAATTAAATGAAATTAAAATAATAAACTAGAAAAATAAAGAAAAATATAAGTTCTGACCTAAGTCGACTGACTAAATCATATGTATATGCCTCGCATTTTCTAATTATTATTAATTCACAAAAAATATCAAAAATTGCATTAGAGTACATATCAATATTTTACATCATATTTGACTTTCGAATACATTATTTATCTATAGAAAATCAAATAAAAAGTAAAAACAAAAAAATTATATTCCATGTACATAAAATATCACCAAAAAAGCATATCTATCATAGTTGAGTCCACTTGCATTTAATTCCTTCATGAACATTATAGATTGAATTCAAATGAACATTTTCCATGTTGTCATTTTTGCATCAGAGTCCATTTGCTATTTTTATTGTATTTATATTTTATTTAATCATTGGTCAAAGTCCTGGTCCAAGCCAACCGTCCATGTGTCAACCCATGAATGGATCCACCTCAGCGCTTGATAAAACGTGCCTAACCCTTTGGTCATCCCTTCTTATCGTGTAGTGTCCCCCTACCATAGATGTTGGATCAAGAACTATCCAATGGCTATTATTAACCCCACATTTTACCCTCTTCTCACGTGCTGAGAACGTGCTTCCCCCTCACCATTGGATCTCACCGATCCAACGATCGATGCCCTCCTCCTAGAGACCCATCTTCAATAGCTCCCAGACGAGCCCCTTAGCTCTGATTCCTCTACGAGATATCCACCACTGCTCCATTCCACACTCACTTAGCACCAGCCACATCGCTTCTCCGGCCATCTCTTGATCCCTCTACAATGTCGATGCCTCCCTGATTGAAACCCCAATCTAACAACCTAAACCACCCAATCCTTATCCCCATCGTCAACCCAAATCACTCGAACCATCGGGCTTATCCTCCATTATCTGAGCTAATCAAGAATGAGGGATCAAGTTTGGAGATGCGGCTGGTAACAACAGCTGCATTTTTCGAGACGAAGACTCTCCCTATGACATCCAAGGTCATTCATCATACCTTGTTGTTGCTTCTTCCAGTGACGAGCGGTTGAGACTCATCATCGTCGCGATTCGAGTCGATCATCGAAGAGAGCCTATTTGCTCCTCCACATTCAAGCAATTATTCACCAGATTACCCCCTTACTCCTTACTCTCCTTCTTCTTCTTTTGCTTTCCTATCGCATCACATCCGCAACAGACTCTCTTCAGCATCATCTTCGATCACCCGAGCATCGCAGCATGACCATCTTCATTAGCTGCTTCTTCTACTTACCTACAACCCTCTACCATCGAGCTCCGCCCACCATCTACAACTATAGCAACCACATCATCCATTTTCATCCCAGCATCATGTCTTCACCTCCTCCTTTCAATGAAGGAGATGAAGAAGACACATCCCAGTCTCCCTGAGACCGAGATCTAGTGCATGTCGGATCAAGAACAAGAAATATCATAGCCATAGATCCATGCTTAAAGCATAGTCGTTGATCAGCCTTCATCATACGAACAAAATTAGCCCAGACCTGATAATCAAGCCACTAGCCTCAATCATCATAAAGCAAGCATGAAGTTGCCACGTGGAGGATACAAGGTCGGGCCGCACTCCATAATTGTCCTGGTCACATTCCTGTCACACAAGGCCTTGGGTCTTTTGCAGTCACTCCCCAGTCACCTTTTAGATTCGTGAAGATGACTAGTCATGCATCAGACATGCATGATTTTTGGAGAAATTGCAAGTATGCCCTTCAAACTTCAAATATCACAAGCTTACCTCGGTTGGGGTAAATTTCCAGAAGCCTCTCTTGATCTCATAAATTACGCATCACTCCATACAAAAGTCTAAATAGCAAAGATTTTATTTCTTTTTGTTACATTTTAGTCCTTGAATTTTGTATTATTAATATCTGAGAATCTAGCATCTGATTTTTATGTTCATTAAATCATTTTATTCCTTTTTGTATTGTCAATCATATGGTACACCGATATATTGATTTTGAGACTTTTTTGTACATTAATTGATTGGAGAAGAATTCAGTTATTGTGAGCATCTTTATTCTTGATCTTTGGTTGTATTGCTCAATAATGGTGAAAATTGGGGCACTAATCTGGAGGTGGATTGGGAAATTAAGTGGATGTTTATGGATTTGTGAAATTAATTAACTTTAGTCCTCGAATGTTCTTGGCTTGACTACTTGCATCTTGCATTTTTCTTTACATTACATTTACTCGTAATTTAAAATTCATTTAAAAATATCATTGCATTTATTACATATTGCATCAGGCCATATTTTTGTGGTGCTTGACGTAGATATAGGATTGCACAGTGGCTATTAGAGTTATTAGATTTCATTTATTGTGCTCGTAGTCATAGGTCCACATATTCATAATTAATAAATGCACTAGACATTCTACTTACCCAAAATTAAATCTATTATTTACTCTCTAATAGAGCTATTTATCTTGGAAGGATTTTCTAATGCATCCATATAAATTAAATTCCAATCCTTTTTAGCATCTGCATAGAGATAGCGAGGATCACTATGAGTATTTCTACTTGAGCACGCATCATTGTTTTATCAAACTACATCAGCTTTTTTGACTCCTCCCTCTATGTTTTTCCACATAGGAACAAAAGGAAATTGGGGCTACTCGGTAGATTTGCTTGGTTCTAAACTTCAAATCAAGTGATCACCAAATAAAATCAAGAATGCTAAACACTACTGACCAAATAAAATTAGATAAAATTCAAAATTGTTATTGGGAGAACAATCTCATTCTTGTGCACAGGTACATACCTCTATATTATGAGTGGGTGAGAATGTAACCATAAGGTTAGAGCCCAAAACCCTAAACATGCACCCTAAGTCTCCAGATCCAACTCTTGTGGGTTTGGGGGCTGCAAGTGGTCGCCTCCGACCATAGTCAACGTTTTGGCATATCACTCCTTTGACTAAGGATCACAAGAACAACATCTCCACGTCAGGGCAACGCATGTGTGTAACGGATTTTTAGATTGATTTATCACCAATTTAAAATTGAAAAGATAATCGATCGAACTTTTACAGCCTTCATTGTGTTATGTTGGTGAATTTGAGGTTTGCATTGTGTATTGTATTGTATGCATTTAAAGTTCAAAGCACTTGCATACACATATCGAATTTTGTGAATCACTCTCCACCTTCCTTTTGGAAGATGTTAGAATACTGGTATTCATACCTATACTCCGTGGGTCGAGCTAACACGATCGTATTCTGAGCATCTTCTTTCTCAGTTTAGAAGAACCCACTCTTTAAGGTGGTTCATCCCCATCCATCATTTTCTCCACCCTCATTCCACTACCCCACTCCTTCTTTGGTTGAATATATGAGATATGAACTGCTCGTAAAACCAAATGAATATTATGTGGATAGAATGGAGTGGGTGTGTTTAAGATGGAAACGAGAGTAACCAAATTTGAAAATAAAATACGATTCTTGATTATGATACACATTTCATTGTTTGAACTGTCCCCTACTCGGGATGACTCTCTTCCCTATACGACCAATTTTCCTCTGACCGGACATTTGAAATCTAGAATCGAGGAAATAGTACTCATGTAAGACCGCAACCACTGAGAATGAGTATTACTCGGCTCTGGATTGCATGCTTAAGTCACGACATGACGAGTACGGTCATTCATCTCCAAGTCTTGAGATGATTACAGATAACATCGTGTGCATTAGTCATATATTTGATGCGTTGACTGAACAACTTGGTAATGTCATCTAGATGGTAAAAGAAATTATGAACAACCAAGAAGAAGTAAGGATATCACAAAGCAAACCCGAGCACATCATGTGAAACATTTTCAGACACAAACACCACAAACATCTGACCAGTTTACTGACTTTAATAAAAATGCCAAAAAATAGAAAAAAATAAAATTCTAAAAAAAATTGGACAACCCTGAAATGGAAGCATTATGTAAAAGTCCGATCCTAGAGCTTCCATTAATCAAGGTCATAGAATATATACCCGATCTTCAAAGATTTGTGAAGAATCGATTATCACCTAAGAAGATGGGAAAGAAAATATCTAGAATTTATAATCATTTAGTTACTATGGCCAGTTCAAGGGTGATGACTAAAAAGAGCAAAAGCCACAGAGTCAAATGGTTGACTAGGTCATTTGTGAAATTGAGAATATTGATTTTACCCATATTCAGATAGACAACAGCTCCACCTTGAACATCCTCCTGAAGTTTATGTTTGAGCAACTCAAACTCGGAGTTTTCAAAAAGACTGGAGTGATCATTCAATTTCCTGATCAATTCACAAAAAGACTGATGGGAATTTTTTCTATCGTCATGAACTTCCAAGATGTCAAATGTATAGTGGACTTCATGTCCTAGACATTGAGCACAGAGGAGAGTTGTATGTGTCTCCCATTATTTCGGGAAACATATTCTTAGCCTCGGCTAGAGTGACTATTGATTGTGAGAGAGACTCAGGACATAGAATTCTTGAACCAGGATCAAAATGGCCCAATTCTTGTGGACACACCAATCCCTAAGAAAATCAAAAAATAAACGGACAGTCGTGACATAGAGGAGGCTATAGAGTCAACTACTTCACAAGAACAACCCTCTCCATAGACTCAAAGGCATGACTCAAGGAGAGATACCTGAGGATCAGACTATCGAGGCTACTAATGTTGACATTAAGGTGAATGAATTTGACTTAGACACATCCCATACACCAAATCCAGACATATCCATTTCGGACTTCCTTGATCATTATTGTGATCTAATACCTGAGCCGACAAAGCCTAAACAACTTAAATAACTAGAAAGTGCTCGAAAAGTGTACTGACCATACAGGAGATATACGATGTACAAGGTGGTTCATCTGATGAAGAACCAATGGAAAACACCTCACGGACTAAGTTTAGAAAGGTCACATCCTCTAGCTCGGTTGCTAGTGGAGGGAAGAAGCACTCAGGTTCTCCTCCTCTCCCTGATTTGAGTTCTAGCAAATGGAATATGTACATAACTATAGACATGGAATATGCTAAGGATTCCTCCCCAAGGTCTATCATACATATTGATGTAATCAGATATGACCATACGAACACATCTTCATGATAATATTCATCATCTGAGGTCGAGTTAGTTAACTATGTGAGTAAGCAACAACAGAGAAAAATTAGATGGAGAGCCTCCACCGAACACTATTATTCTTCTGAAGATGACTCCGATGGTGGCTGGGAATCTTCTTCATCATGTTCTTTATGTCCATATTCCCTCCCACCACATGCTCGCATTAAGGTTTGACGAAAACCTCCTTGAACTTATGTATATTCTTTTTCAATCCCATAAGTTCCCTTTGTACTTCTTCTATACTTAGGTAAAGGCCTAAGTATGGGGGAGGGGGCGATGCCCACCCTGTTTATAATCACCTTCCCCTTCTCTTGCCATCGACCATCCCATTTTTGGCTCTCTTCTATACTTAGGCTTACTAAGAGCCTAAGTATAATGGGGTTGACTTCTACCTCTCCTTCTTCTCTTACATCCTTCTATACTTAGCATACACTAACTATAGGGCAATGAGTTGCATTTGTGTACATACTCTGCACCATGTTTTACTATATGGTATTGTATTTTATGTATATAAAACTAACATGGAGTATGGGTAATTTTTATAAAACCTGTAAAAATTTGTAAAATATATACAATACTTATAAATATGTATAATATGTGTATAGAAATAAAAAATCACAAAAATACAAAATTTTTTAAAAAAAGTTTATGTCCCATGCATCTCACTTCATTCATCTTTTCATGCATTTGTATTGGTGAAAGGCCCTTGAGTTCTGAATCAAGTCATGAGCAGAAATCGAGAGTGGTCTTGACTTGGACTTAATCCACTTAATTTCCAGAGGAAATTCACTGAGAAATAGGATTTTAGGAGCTTCAAGTCTGGGACTTAATTCTCCGAGCTTCGCATAACATTGTTCAGACTTTGACTCTTAGTGTCTAACCTGGTCCCCTCATTTTTGAGTACAACTCTTGAATAGAGAATTAATATGTACACTAGCACTATGCACTTAGCTCAACTCAGAGAAGGTGTTGGAAGACTGTGTGGGTCTCTTTTTCGATAGCGTGGACATCTAACAAACGGAGTACGGTTGAAATAAAGCTTCAGATGAGGAATGGGCATCTAGTGTTATTTATCTAAGACCCTAAAACATGGTCAGAACAAAAGATTATATATTTATTGGGGCATAAAAAGATCCATGTAGAGCAACCAAAATTCACATCAAAAGAAGCCAATCCCCAAATACATAATTGACCGTAAAGGTCCAAGCTTCAGATAGCCTGTACATGTTGGTGGAGACTTGGTTACACTGGCCAAACTTCACCGGGGATGTGACTACATTGGTCACACTCTAGTTCTTTTATCTTTCTTCTAAAAACCTCTCCCCCATATTCATTGTGAACAAGCACGTACCTGAACTTAGAAGGAAACACCTGACTCCCTGAGGACAAGTTATTGAAGGAGAGGTTTGTGCGGTAATATAGCATTTCATCTAGGAAGATCTAACACCCTTCACACACGAGATAGTTGTTTAATATTCATAGGGTATGCTTTAGGAAGAGAATTGATCTAATATGACTTATGAGACGAACCTGTAACAATGATGTATGAAACTTGGAGGCTGTTAATTTTAAAACCCTAATTCTCATAGGAGTTCCACCAAACTAATAATCCAAAGGTCGGGTCGAGCTACATTTTCACCTTTTGCTCATGATTTTGGTTTGGAACCCAATCTCATTTTACCTCTTCATTATTTTTAGCCGCTCAGGGATGAGCAAGTTTTAAGTATATGGGTTTGATGAATTTGTGATTCATCACTCTTGAAAATAGAGCTTCGTCCTGAGAAATTTGGTTCATTTACTTATTAATATCATAAAATTAACATTCATGCACTTGTAAATAATTTACATAAACTAGCATAACATTCATAATCATATGCGCATTTTCACTTGAATTTACCCTTTTTAATTAATTCATACTAACTCCAATTGACATGAAATCGACTTCATTGTGTACATAACACTGACCTTAATCAATGAAAAAATCTGAAAAATATTGGCTTGTATATATTCACAATAAATCCAAACCCTAATTTTAGGATAAAAAACTATAAATGTTGATATCTCTCTCATACAATGTTCAATTTTACTCTACACACTTTTGAATTAATTTACATTCAATTATCTACAAATCAAGATAAAATTCAAAAGAATTGGAGGTCATTTGTGAACATTGGGTTTGAGGGCCTAACCGTGCATTGTACATAGTAACTGATTTTTGAAGTATCATTTCGTGTACATATTTGACTCTTCTTGATTTATTTCTTTTTTATTTACTCATTTCATTCCACATTTTAACTAATTACATAAAAATTAAAATAAAAAACTAGAAAAATAAAGAAAAAGACAAGTTAGGACCTACGTTGACTGAATAACTCATTAGTATATGCCTCACATTTTCAAATTATTATTAATTCATAAAACAAATACCAAAAAATGAATTGGACTCCATCATATTATTTTACATCATATTTGATTTTTGCAAACATTATTTATCTATATAAAATCAAATATATATATAAAGTAAAATTGATAATCTATGTACATAAAATATCACCAAAAAGTGTATCTTGCATAGTATAGTTTAGTTGCATTTAATTCCTTCATGAAAATTTTAGATTGCATTTAGATGAACATTTTTTTATGTAGGACATTTTTCCATAAATAGTCCACTTGCTATTTTTAATGTATTTATCTTTTGTTTAAGCATTGGTTAATATCTTGGTTTAAGTCAACCGCTCACATGTCAGCCCATGAATGGAGCCACCTCAGCGCTTAGTCAAATGCACCTAACCCTCTAGTCAACCCTCATTGTCATGTAGTGCCCACAACTAGGGTTGTTGTATCAGGAACGATCTAACAATTATTATTGACCTGACCTTTTCCCCTCTTGTCACGTGCAGAGCACATGCAACCCCCCCTCCACCCCCCCCCCCTTGTTGTCTCTCCATGATCCAATGGTAATTATAGGTCATCTCTAACCTTTGATGACCACCCTCCTCCTAGCGACCCATATCCAGCAACCCCAACCGAGCATCTCATCCTATCCTCCTCTGTGAGAGATATGCTATTGCTCTGCTTCACGCTCATTTAACACCAGCCACAGACCTTCTCTGGATATCTCTCGATCTGTCTACGACAACAACGCCTCCCCGATTGAAACCCCAATATAAGAACACAAACCACCCAATCCTTATCCCCATCATCGTTAGAAACATGACCAACCACGACTCTACCTAATTCTATCCCTCTATCTTCATTGTGATAAACCCAATAACAAAAACCAAGTCCCCATCGCCTTTATCCCCTACTCCCTTTATAAACCCAAATCTCTCAGACCATCGAGCATCTTCGTAATTATCTGAGCAAATTGAAAATGAGGGACCGAGCCTGAAGGTGTGGTTGTTGATAGTAGTTTCTCTTTACGAGGAGAAGACTTTCCCGATGAGATCCAAGGTCGCTCACCGCACCTTGTTGCTACTTCGTCCCACGACATGCGGTTGAGACTCATTGTAGTTGCAGCTAGAGTCTATCACCGAAGAGAGCCTCTCTACTCCTCTACATTCTGGCAATTCTCCACCAGATTACCCCTTGCACCTTCTTCTTCTTCTTTTCCTGTCCTCTCGCATCGCATCCGTACTAGTCTCTCGTCAACATCATCTTCGATTGCTGGAGATTTGCAAACACCACCTTCTTCCTCAACTGCATTTTATTATACCTACATACAACTCTCCACCATTGAGCTTCATCCGCCATCTGCCATCGGAGCAACCACATCATCCACCTTTCTATAAGAATCAGGTCCACACCTCCTCCCTTCAATGGAGGAGATGAAGAAGACATCTCCCAGTATCCCTAAGACCAAGCTTCAGTGCACGTCGGATCAAGAACAAGGAAGATAGTAGCTGTAGATCCATGCCTAAAGCATAGCTGTTAATCAGGCTTCATCTAAGGAACAAGATCAGCCCATTCCTGATATATGAGCAACTAGCCTCAATCACCTCAAATCAAGCACGAAGTTGCCACGTAAAGGATACAACATCGGGCCACACTCTGTACCTGCCCTAGTCATGTGCCTCACGCATGTGGCCTTGGATCTTTGTAGTCATGCCCTTGTCGCTTTCTAGATTCACGAAGAGGCTGGTCACATGCCATACGCACGTGATATTTGGATAAATAGAATGTGTGCCCTCCAAACTTTCAAAAATCATAAGCATACCCCTAGTGGGGGTAAATTGCCAAGAAACCCCTCTAGCTCTTATAAATTATACATTAGTACCTTAGAAGATCCAAATAGCAAATAATTATTTATTTTTATTATATTTTAGTCCCTAAACTTTGGATTATTGATATCTTGAGCATTTAACATCAGATTTTTACATTCTTTATATCGTTTTTCCGCTTTCCATTGTCAATCATATGGTATATTGAAAAACTGATTTTGAGATAATTTTGAGGAATCAATTTAATGGAGAATAATTCAGTTATGTGAGTATCTTTGCTCTTGATCTTTGATTATCTTACTTAATAATTGGTGAAAATTGGGGTACTAATCTAGGGGTGGATTGGGAAATTAAGTGGATGATTATGGATATGTGAAATTAATTGACTTTAGGCTATGGAATGTTCTTGGCCTGACTGCTTGCACCTTGCATTTGTTTTTGCATGCATTTGCTCATCACTTAAAATCCATAAAAAATATCATTACATTTATTTGTTTATTTATAGCAGAGCATTATTTTCTCTACATTAAAATTATTCTGAAAATTCATGCATCATATTTATTTTTGATTAATTACATCTTCTAAATTAAAAATCTATAAAAAAATCTGAAAAATACAAAAACACAGAAAATCATTTCTTAATCTGAAAACCTAATTCTCTAAATTATTTAATTATTACTTATAAATCCTCATATTACCTCCATGAGTTCAACCTTGGGACTTACCCAAGCAAAACAAATAACTTGATTACATTGAGAGTTGATTATCTATATCATTCTCTATGTGCAGTCATTTTTTAGGGATCTCCGAATTACCTGGCTACATCGATACAAAATTAATGAGGGTGATTTTAGGGCTCGTCAAATGGCTCCATTGCTGGGGAGGCATACAATTTAGGATTAATTTATGATATTTTTAGATTTTTATTTTCCATCCCCGGTAGTCTAACCCCCCATTTTCTTGTATTTATTTTCCTCTTATTTTTCAACATTCTTGTTTCTTTAATTTTTACATATATACTTTGTGAATATATATATCAAATATTTGATTTCTTATTTGTCATGCGAGGAACACGATGGACTCAGAGCATCTTTCCCGAAAGCTGATGCAACTCGAAGCAAGCAGAGGCGAGCGATTCTATGGACCAAGCCCATTGAGGAGGTATGAAGAAATTATTTTTATTTTATTTTGAGAGAGAGTGTTTTATTCATTTATTTTTGTAATTAATTTGTAATTATTATGCTCATGTGTAGTTGTTCCCGTTTGGGATCTCGCGCATGTACCCGGACACTGGACCCTCGTCTTATAGGGCCATATTTTTGTGATGCTTGACATAGATCTAGGATTGCACATTGGCTATTAGAGCTACTAGATTTCATTTATTGCACTCGTATTCCGAGGTCCACATATTCACAGTTAATAAATACACTAGACGTTCTACTTAGCTAAATCTAAATATGTTCTTCACTCTCTAATGAATTTATCATCTAGGATCATTTTTCCAGTGCATATATGTGTGTGTGTATTAAATTTCAATATTGTTTAGCATCTGTATGGAGATAGCAAGGATCATTATAAGTAATTCTACTTGAGCATGCTTCAATGTTTTATCAAATTCCATCAGCTTTTCTGACTCCTCCCTCTGTGTTTTTACATATGATCAAAAGGAACTTGGGACTGCTCTGTAGGTGTTCTTGGTTCTGAACTTCAAAACAAGTGATGACCAAATAAAATCGGGACTGCTAACCAAATAAAATTGTATAAACTTCAAAATTATTTGTGGGGGAACAACCCCATCCTTTTGCATAAGTACAAACCTACAGACTGTGAGTGGGTAAGGATGTAGCCTTAAGGTTAAAGTCTAAAACTCTGGACATGCGCCTTAAGTCTCCGTATCTGACTCTTGCATATTTGAGATCTACAAGCGCTCGCCACCAACCATAGTCGATGTTATGGGTGTGACAATCTATTATCTCCTTTAGGGGTTTGATATAACTAAGTAGCATGGGCAGATCACTCCTTTGATTGGGGAATAATAGAATCGCATCTGGGCATCAGGGTGATACACATGTGTGTAACAGTTTTTAAGATTTAGGTATCACCAATTTAAAATTGAAAGGATAATCAGTCAGACTTTTGCAAACTTTATTGTGTTAAGTTGGTGAATTTGGGATTTGCATTGTGTATTGTATTGTATGCATTTAAAGTTCATTGCACTTGCCTACATATATCAAGGTTTGTGAATCATTCTTCCCCTTCTTTTTCGAAGATGTCATAATACTGGTATTCATACCTAGACTTCATGGGTCGAGCTTACACGACAATATCCCAAGCGTCTTTGTCCTCATTTCATAAGAACCCTCTCTTTGAGGTAGTTCTTCCCAAGCCATTATTCTCTCCATCCTCACACACTTCACCCTCATTCCACCACCACACTCCTTCGATTGAATATATGAGATATGAACTGCTCGCAGAACTAAATGAATATTATGTGGATACAAAGGAGTGAAGGAATTTGAGGATGGAAATGAGCGTATCTGAATTTGAAAACAAAACATGATTCACGATTATGATACATAATTTACTATTTAAACCATCCCCTACTCAGGATGACTCTCTTCCTGAGTACGACCAACTTTCCTTTGACCAGATATTTGATATACATAATCAAGGTAATATGACTCATGAACAGACTATGACAGCTGAGAATGTCTATTACTCATCTTAAGATTGCATGGTGGAGTCACGGCATGACGAGTACGGTCATTCATCTCCAAGTCGTGAGATGATTGCAAATGACATGGCCCGAATTATTCAAGGAGCTGATGTGTTAACTGAAAAACTTGATAATGTCATCCAGATGGTAAAATACGTGATGCACAAGCAAGAAGAAGTGAGAGTACCACAAAGCGGACCTGAACCACATCATGTGCAAAATTTTCAGACACAAAAACTACAAGCATCTGACCAGTCCACTAACCAATCTACTGAAAAAACACAAAAAATGAAAATTTAGAAAATTCAAAAACAGTGGACAACACTAAAATAGAAGCATTCTACAAAAGTCTGATCTTAGAGCTTCCATTAATCATGACCATAAAGTATGCACGCGTCACTAGAAATTTGTGAAGAGTCGATTATCATCTAAGAAGGAGGGCAAGAAAAGATCTAGAACTGAATATCATTTAATCACTATGAAAAGATTAATGGTGATGACTAAAAAGAGAAAAAGTCGCAGAGTCAAATGGTTGACTAGGGTCATTTGTGAAATTGAGAATATCGAGTTTACCCATGTTCAGATAGACAATGACTCCACCCTGAACATCCTCCTGAAGTCCGTGTTTGACCCACTCGAACTCAGATCGCTCAAAAAGACTAGAGTGATCATTCAATTTCCTGATCTCCACAACAAGACTGAGAGGAATTGTTTTGTCGTCATGAATTTCCAAGGTGTCAAACATAGAGTGGACTTCATTGCCTTCGACATTGAGTACTGAGGAGAGTTGTCATGAAGTATTTTGGGAAATCCTTTCTTAGTCTCTGCTAGAGCAACTATTGATTATGAGACTCATGACATAAGACTCTTGAACCATGACTAAAATGGCCCAATTCTTGAGGACACACCAAACCTTGAGAAAATCGAACAAGAAATCGATGGTCATAACATAAAGGAGACTAAAGAGTCAACTACTTCACAAGAACATACCTCTCCATAGATTCAAGACATGACTCAAGGAGAGACACCTAAGGATCAAACTAATGAGGCTACTAAGTGATGCCACTAAGGTGAATGAATTTGACTTAGACACATCCAATATACCAAATCTGGATACAGCCATTTCAGACTTCCTTGATCATTACTATGAACCAACACCTTGGATGACAAAGCCTCAACCAGCTCAGAGCACGAGCATATACTCAAAACGTGTACTAACCATAGAGGAGATATACAATATACAAGGTGATTCATCTGATGAATAATTAATGGCCAGGAACTCTCATACAAAGTTTAGAAAGGCCTCATCCTCTAGTATGGTTGCTAGTGGAGGGAAGAAGCACTCTGGTCCTCCCACTCTCCCTTCTTCAGGTTATAGCAAACCGAATAAGTACATAACTATTGACATAGAATATTCTAAGGATTCCTCCCCAAGGTCTGGCAGACATACCGATGTCATCAGATATGACCAAATGGATACATCTTCACGAGAATATTCATCATCCGAGGTCGATTTGGTTGACCGTGTGAGTAAGCAGCAGTAGAGAAAAAAATATTTGGAGAGCCTCCACCAAACACTATTATTCTTCTAAAGATGACTCCGACAATGGATGGGAATCTTCTTAGTCATGCTCTTCATATCCATATTCCCTCCCACCACATGCCCACAAAATGGTTTGTTGAAAACCTCCTTGAACTTATGTATATTCTTTCCCGATCTTATCAGTTCCCTTTGTACTTATTCTTTACTTAGGCAAAAGCCTAAGTATAGGGGGAACGATGTTGCCCTGTTTATACTCACCCTCTCCTTCTCTTGCCATCGACCACTC
The DNA here is from genome assembly GCA_037367405.1 of Ottelia alismoides. Taxonomy (NCBI): domain Eukaryota; kingdom Viridiplantae; phylum Streptophyta; class Magnoliopsida; order Alismatales; family Hydrocharitaceae; genus Ottelia; species Ottelia alismoides. The sequence continues at coordinate 924,239 of JAZKJV010000777.1, forward strand.
CATTTTTTGCTCTCTTCTATACTTAATCTTACTAAGAGCCTAATTATAGTGAGGTGACTTCTACATCTCCTTATTCCTTTGCATCCTTCTATCTTGGACACGCTAAGTATAGGGGGTGAGTTGAATTTGTGTACATACTCTGCATTGTGTTCTACTATATGCTAATGTATTTTATGTATATAAAACTAACATGGGGTATGAATAATTTTTTTAAAACCTGAAAAATGTATAAAATATGTACAATACTTGAAAATATGTATAATATGTTCATATCCATAAAAAAATCACAAAATTCAAAAAAAAAAGTTTACATCCCATGCATCTGCACTTCATTCAGAAAATCATGCATTTGCATTGGTGAAAAGCCCTTGGGTTCTGAACCGAGTTGTGAGGAGAAATCGAGAGTGGTCTTGACTTGGCCTTAATCCACTTGATTTTTAGAGGAACTTCATCTAGAAATAGGATTTTAGGAGCTTCAAGTCTTGGGTTTAATTATCCGAGTTCTATCTGACAATGTTCGGACTTCAACTCTTAGTGTCTAACATGATCGCCTCATTCTGAGTGCAACTCTTAAATAGGGAAATAATATTTACTCTAGCACTATGCAGTTAGCTCAACTCAAACAAGTTGTTGGAAGACTACATGGGTCTCTTTTTTGGTAGTGTGGACATATAACAACCGAAGTATGAGTTGAAATGAAGCTTCGAATGAGGAATGGAATGCTAGTGCAATTTCTCTAAGACCCCAAAACATGGGTGAAACAAAATATTATATATCCATCAGGGTATAAAAAGATCCATGTAGAGCAATCAAAGTTCACACCAAAAGAAACCAATCCCCAAATACATAATTGACCACAAAGGTCCAAACTTCTGATAGCATGCATATATTGGTGGAAACTAGGTTACATTGGTCAAGCTTCGCAGGAGATGTGACTACACCGGTCACACTCTGAATCTTCTCTTTCTTCTAAAAACTTCTCCTCCATATTCATTGTGAACTAGCTCGTACTCAAACTAAGAAGGAAATACCTGACTCCCTGAGGATGAGTTACCGAAAAACAGGTTTGCGTGGTAGTCTGGCATTGTGGATGGGTAGAGCTAACACCCATCACACAAATGAGACAACTATTTAATGTTCATGGTGTATGCTTTGGGAGGAGGATTGATCTAAGATGACATCTGAGCTAAACCTCTAACAATGATGTGTAGAACTTGGAGGTTGTTGATTTTGAAATCATAATTCTCACTGGAGAATTAACAAACTAATAATTCGGTGGTCGGGTCGAGCTCTATTTTCACCTTTTTGATCATGATTTTGGTAAGGAACCCAATCTCATTTCACCTCTTCATTATTTTTAGTTTCTCGAGGACGAGCAAGGTTTAAGTATAGGGGCTGATGAATAGGTAATTCATCACTCTGATTAAATGAAAATAGAGCTTTACTGAGAAATTAGGTTCATTCACTTGTTAATATCATAAAACTAACAGTCGTGCACCTGTTATAATTTGCATAAATTTACAAAACATTCTGCATTCATAATCAACTGTGCATTTTCACCTGAATTTACCCATTTTTAATTAATTCATAATACCAATTTATACGAAACTGAATTCACTATGTACATAACACTAACCTTAATCGATGAATAATTCTAAAAAATTATTGACTTGTATATATTCACAATAAACCCAACCCCTAATTTCAAGATGAAAAGCTGCAAACATTGATTTCTCTCTCATACAGTGTTTGATTTCACTCTACTCACTTTTAAATTAATGTGCATTCAATTTTCTACGAATAAAGACCGAATTCAAAAGAATTGGAGTTCATTTGTAAAAATTGTGTTTTGGGGCCTAACCATGCATTGTAGATAGTAACTGACTTTTGACATGTCATTTCAAGTACATATTTGACACTTCCTGATTTATTTCTTTTTAATTTATTCATTTTATTCCATATTTTAACTAATTACATAAAAATTAAAATAAAAAACTAGAAAAATAAAGAAAAAGACAAGTTCTGACCTAAGCTGACTAACTAACTCATTTGTATATGCCTCACATTTTCGAACTATTTATTAATTCACAATAAATAAAAAAAATTGTGTTGGAGTCCATAGCATTATTTTATATCATATTTTATTTTGCATATATTATCTATCTACAGAAAATCAAATAAAAATTACAAAACTAAAAATTAATATTCTATGTATATAAAATATCACCAAAAAAGTGTATCTTGCATATTTAAGTCCAGTCGCTTTTAAGTCCTTCATGAACACTGTAGATTGCATTTAGTTGAACATTTTTCATGTTGGGTGTTTTTATCAGAGTTTATTTTCTATTTTTACTATATTTATGTTTTATGCAATCATTTGTCAAAGTCTTGGTCTAAGTCAACCGCCCATGTGTCAGCCCATGAATGGAGTCACCTCAGCGCTTGTCAAATGTGCATAACCCTCTGGTCACCCCTCCTTGTCATGTAGTTCCCCCAACTAGGGTCGTTGATTAAGAACGATCCAACGATCGCTATTACCCCTACTTTCCCTCCTCTTCTCAAATGTACAGCACGTGCAACCCCCCCCCCCCACACACACACCATCATTGGATCTTCACAATCCAACGGACTGTAGGTCATCCCTAACCTCTATTCGCCCCTCCTCCTAGCGACCCATCTCCAGCAACACCAATCGAGCCTCTCAACTCCGCCTCCTCTGCGAGAGATCTGCCACTACTCTGCTCCACTCTCACTTAGCACCAACCACCGCCCTTCTTCGGTCATCTCCTGATCCCTCTATGACACCGACGTCTCCCCTATCTAAACCCAAACCACCCAATCCTTATCAACATCGTCATTAGAAACCTAACCAACCACGACTCCACTTAACTCTATCCCTACATCTTCATCGCGATAAATCTAATAACATAAACCAAGTCCCCATCACCTCTACACCCTGCTCCCTATACAAACCCAAATCTCTTGGACCATCGGGCTTACCCGCCATTATCTTACCTAATCGAGAATGAGGGGCCGAGACTGAAGGCAAGGCTGGTGACATCAGCTGCTCTTTTCGAGGTGAAGACTTCTCCAATGGGATTTAAGGTCGCTCATCGAACCTTGTTGCTGCTTCATCCTACGACGAACTGCTGAGACTCACCATCACCGCAGCTCGAGTCGATCACCGGAGAGAGCCTCTCTGCTCCTCCACATTCAGTAGATTCTCCACCATATTACCCCTTGCACCTTATTCTCCTTCTTCTTTTCCTTTCCTCTCGCATTGCATCTACACCAGTCTCTCTCCAGCATCATCTTCGATCACTCGAGCTTTGTAACCACCACCTTCTTCCTCAAATGCTTCTTATTCTACCTACCCACAACCCTCCACTATAGAGCTCTATCTACCATCCACCTCCGAAGCAACCACATCATCCACCTCCATCCAAGTATCAGGTCCGCACCTTCTCCCTTCAATGGAGGAGATGGGAATAGACGCCTCAGTCTCCCCAGGATTGATCTCCAGTACAAATCGGATCAAGAACAACAAAGATCCTAGCCATAGCTCCATGTCTAAAGCATTGTCGTTGGTTAGCCTTCATCGGACCAACAAGATCAGCAGAGACTTGATATCTGAGCCACTAGCCTCGGTCACCTCAATGCAAACACGAGGTTGTCACTTGGAGGATACAATGTTGGGTCACACTCTGCACATGCCCTGGTCACGTGTCTGTCGCACGCGACCTAGATCTCTCGCAGTCAATCCCCCGTCGCTTTCCAGAATCACGAAGAGGACTGGTCACATGCCACACATGCATGACCTTTGAACAAATTGTGAGTGTGCCCTCCAAACTTCATGAAATCGTAAGCACACCCCTATCATGGGTAAATTGCCAAGAAGCCCCTCTGGATCCCAAAAATTACACATTAATCCCTTTAAAAGTACAAATAGCAAAGATTTTATTTATTTTTATTACATTTTAGTCCCAGAACTTTGGATTATTGATATCTTAAGCATCTGACATCTGATTTTTATGTTCTTTACATCGTTTTGTTCCTCTTTGCATTTAGATCATATAGTACATTGAAATATTGATTTTGAGACACTTTTAGGGCATTAATTGATTAGAGAAGAATTCACTTATTGTAAGCAACTTTATTCTTGATCTTTGATTATCTTGCTCGATAATTGGTGAAAATTAGGTCACTGATTTGGTTGTGGATTGGGAAATTAAGTAGGCATTTATGAATCTATGAAATTAATCGACTCTAGGATCTTGAATGTTCTTGGCTTGACTGCTTTCATCTTGCATTTGTCTTTGTGTTGCATTTACTCATCATTTAAAATTTATAAAAAAATATCATTGCATTTATTTGTATATCACTCAACATAGCATAGCATTACTTTCTTTACATTAAATTTATTTTGAAAATTAATGCATCATATTTCTTTTTGATTAATTTTATCTTCTGAATTAAAAATCAATAAAAACTAAAAATACAAAGTTACATAAAATAATTCTTATTCTCAAAACTTAGTTATTTATATTATTTAATTATTAATTATGAACCCTCATATTACCTCCCAGAATTCGACACTGGGGCTTACCCAAGTAAAATAAATAACTTTACTACATTGAGACTTGATTATCTATATAATTCTCTCGATGCAGTCATTTTTGACAGGTCTCTGAATTAATTTGCTACATCAATACAAAATTAATTAGGGTGACTTTAGGTCTCGTCGACACGTTAACTTAAATAAGGAAATTGGAGTTTTAAATGGAATAATATTTGTGATTAATTTGCATTTAATTAGATTGCATGCTTATAATTTAATTTAGGAATCCTCTTGATTTTGTGTGTGTGATTGTTTGTATACATCATTACTCATTTTGTTCCATGATATGGTGTATATAAGAAAATATAAAAAATGCATGCATTACATTTGCATCTGCACTTTAATCCAATCACACTAGATTTAATAACTTAGATATTTAAACCTTAGCTTAGGTAATGTAATCATTTTTGTCCTTATGTTTCACCCTAGACTTATCCAGGTATAAATTACGCCACACCCTCTTCATCGAGATATCTTACATGTGGTTATGATTTAACTCGTACTACAATTTGATGACTTTATATTAGTGATTTAGCAGTTTATCGGATGGCTTCATTGTTGGGGACACTGCGAATTTTTATTTAATTAGGTTCAAATATTTATTTTTATGTTATTTTAGTGTTATTTAGGTTAGTCATCTTGTTTGCAATATGTTGTTGTCTTATATTTGTTTATGTGTTGTTATTTTCATTTTTTTAGGGTAGTTGAATCTCACTTAGATCATATTTGACAAATTTGTGTAGTAGACAGGGATCGAGGAGCTGAGGAAGGACGAGGCTATGTGGAGGCGAGATACTTGAAGCAGCTCGTTGAGGAGACCACTTCCAACTACACTAAGTAGAGAGATAGTGTATCATAATTCAGATTCAATCTTAATACACTAATCAAGTACATGTTTTGTCATATTATTTTCCCATTTCCAGCGATTCTCTATTGAGATCTCGCTTGTGTAATAAAAAACTTGGACTATTATTCTTATTGTGGTGTATCGAGACCTGTTTGATCCTTGATTAGAGGGTGGGGCTCAACTTGAGTGGCTGAATTATTTAGGATAGGGGCATGGCTCTTAAAATTTCTTAGGGCCTATTTTTTGTGCTCGGGTAATTTAGGCCACATTAAAGATTCACTAATAGACGCACTGTACATCATTTCGGTTAGCTCAAATTCAACTCATTTCTTCGCCGCTAATGGATCTTCTTCTTAGGCAAGGAATTTTATCAACTTCTATCTCATATAAATAGATTTTTATACTCTATTGAGAATCCTAAGAATCACGGTAAGATTTCTAATTGAGCATACATCATCAATTTTCTCACTTGCATTTCGTTTTCTCGATTTCTCTCTTTTGCATTTTACAAACTTCGGTTAAAAGGAACTGGCACTGACGTTAAGCGTTGTATTATGCTCAATTAATCTTAAGTGATGACCTAACCTAAAGGTGGGGCTATTAATGTAAGTAAACCTTAATAACTTGAAATAAAATTCACCTTATCTTATGGGAGAATAATCTCCTCATTGCTCACAGGTACTTACCTCCATACTTAATGATAGAGCCCCAAACCCTAGATATGCATCCTAAGTCTCCATTTCCGACTTTGAAAATTTGGGAGCAGCAAATGCCCGCCTTTGACCTTAGTTGACATTTTGGTTGTGTTAGTCTATTAGATCCTTTAAGGGTGTAACACAACCTAGCAACCCTAGTAGATCATCCTTTTGATTGAGGACTAATAGAAGCACCGCTTGGCATTAAGGAGACATACTGTGAGTAACATACTTCAAGATTGTATTATCACTAATAAAACTGACAAGATAATTGGTCGGACTCATGTAGCCTTCACGTGTGAAGTTGTTGAAAAGGGGGTTTTTATATTGTGTTTGTATTGTGTGAGTTCATATACCAAACATTGAAGTGCCTCCTACTGAGATATCTTATCTTGATTCATATATGTGCTTTATTCAAATCCTTATTAACATCAAAGATATTTGGCAAGAAGTTTGTTCAGACTTCGCGAACCTCTCATTGAACTCCTTAAATATCATGTTTTATGAGGTTCATGATACACCATTCATGGACCTCCCTGGACTCAGGTTGACCCTCTTCTTGAGTCTAGGTTCACTTCTTTTGTAGGGAATGGTCATATCCTGATCAATCCCGTCCTTTCTTCCCTTCTCACTAAGGATGACCTTTGATTTCAACATCTTCTTCTAATCTTCATCATTTTTCTAATGAATGTGACTTAGAAGATTCAATAGATATGATGCCTCCAAAGAAGAACCCATAAGAGGAGGATTGTGATGATCCCTTGCATGTTATTTTAGCCAGACTGACCACAACTGAGCAGCTGGATGCTTTGGTTAGAATGTATATGGGTCAGTTAAATGTGGGAATTGACGCACTGATGGAAGTAGCCTACATTATGGGATAATATTAGAATCTGAAATGGTTGATTCCAACTACGCCGGATGTAGGATATGAGTTGAAGCCTCATTTCCTTTCATTGTTGTCGAAGTACAATGGGAATACTGCCGAGGAGCCTTACACGTTCCTTAGAAACTTCAAGTTAGTCTGTGACAACCTTAGGCATCCTAAGGTTATCAAAGACTACTTTGGGCTCAAAGCTCTTCCTTCACCTTTGGAGATAAGATAGATTATTTGTTAAAGAACCATGGGATAATTATAACAACCTATACTCAATTCAAGGGGCTTTTTGTAAAAAAGTTCTACCCTCTCAATAGGACGAATCAAATGTGGACTCGCATCACTGATTAATCCGTGATTCATCACTTTAAAAGCGGATAATAGAGCTCCATTCCAAAGTAATTAATTGTGTTGTATCATTTAAATAGAATATTTATCATTCATGTATATTTAAATAATATCCATATTTTATCATTCATAATTGCATAAATAAGAACCTATAAATTATGTATAGATAATCACCTGTAAATTAACATAATTTCCTATATTTTTCATTATTTTTCACTAACACAAAATCAAATGAAATCAACTCCATTGTGTACTAATACTAACATTAATAAATGAAATTATCAGAAAAATACGAATGCGTATATTTATCAAACAAACTCAATCCCTGGTTTTGAGACAAAAATTGCAAAGTCAAATATCTACAAAACATGATCAAATTCAAAAGAATCGAAGTTCATATGTGAAACTTGAGTTTTGAGACCTCATTGTATATTGTATATTTTGATTGATTTTAACTTACTGTTTTATATACAAAATTAAATCTTTTTAATTTATTTATTTTCAATTATTTTATTTGATTTATGTTTTAATAAAGTATACAAAAATCTAAATCTAAAATGAACTAAAAATAAAAAAATGATTCATTCTAAGTCTGTATATATAGTCTGTAAAGAAGTCTCTCTTATTTTATTTCTTTATTTTCTTAATTATTTAAAATATCAAAAAATATATTAACATGTTAATATTTATTTTATATTTTATTTCAATTTTTATTATTTAAAAATCATTGAAAATTCATAAAACATAAAAAATCAAGTATTTTATACACATATAATACCACCAAAATTCAATTTGTACAGATGACTTCTTTTGATTTTGGTTCCTTCACGAAGATTGTAGATCTCATTGAGATTTTCATGAAGATCGCTTTTTGATTTGACATTGTTTACTATTTTATTTTGATTTTTTTAAATTTATTTTCTGCCCCCACCCCACCTACACGCACTCCTCTTTTCATCATCTTTTCACCCTTCATCCAATGGTCCTCGTTTATCCTCTTTTCTTTTTTGCCCTTTTATTTTTTTATTTCTTTCTTTTAATATATTCTTGCCATGTGGTACTCTCTCGGCTGATCGAATGGTCGAGACCTCATCTCCTTCCTCCCAATGATACTCGGCCTTCTCCGCCCACGACCAAGTCACAAGCCATGGGTGTCCTCTCCTCCTCTCGACCAAGTCTACCTCCCACAACGCACCCCCTACACATCCACGTCACCAACCATCACCACCCTCTTCAAGGAGCTCCAACCGCTCCTAAAAAAACCCTTTCGCAGCCGGACCTTGCATTCCATCCACCATTTTGGGAAAGAGGTGAGCTCTAGCATCTTGGAGTCCCATGAGGACAATGTAAGGGCCACTCCAATCGAGCGATGACGAGTCTGGTCACCACCTCTAGTGAGATCCGTGGTGACTTAGCCACATAGCAGTGAGCTCAGAGCTTGTTGTTTCAGCTTCTTGGACTCATGTCAAGACCCATCACGGTGATGACATTAGCCAGAGAATAACCCTATAGAACTATCTCAACCCTAGGCATCCTTTCCAGGTAAATTTCCTATCTTTTTCTTCCTTCTCCCTCCAATTCTTTTCCCCTTCCTCTAGATCTTTTTTCTCTATTGTTCATTCTTTTTCTAAAACTCCAACCCACAAGAAGATCATCTCTACTTTTCACTTTCTCCGCTGCTAATCTATCTCATCACAGACTCTCACCATTACCGATCTCCTAATCCCTCACCCACTTGGAGCTTTTCACTCACCGGTCTTCATTCACGCTCGCTCGAGCAGAAGTTGCTCGAGTCTTGGTCTCGCATCAAGGAACTCAAGCCAATCACGCATTGTACTCCCATCTGAAGCATTTGTAGAGCTTTGGGTCCACAGTGGAATTCCATCAAGCATCATTTCTAGTAGAGGGATCAGATCTCTGGGTTGTGTGTCAACCAAGAGGCACTAGAAATCCTTTGTCGAAGCACTAACCGATCATCCAAGCTCGAGTTCCAGCTAATACTCTTGCTTAGTCATGTGTTGATGAGTGAGAATACCATTGGAAGTTCCCTCTTCCTCTTGAGTTACCATACCACGAAACACCTCCGTTGAGCTGAGGATGAAGCCCTTAAGAAGTACCATTCGACCCCACTCATATGCTATATCCAATGAGGCTTGGTCTCGAGCACAACAAACATAGCATGGTGAGAATCTCCCCCACGAACATCAGCCATCATCCATTGTGAAGGGCTTCTCTCTTTCCACTTACACAATGAGGGAGTATATCTGCACCTCCCTTTCATCTTCTGCGAGTAGATCGACCATCCCCCGAACTGGGCTCTAATATACGCACTCAATCATAGCCGACCTGCTGACACAAGCGAGGAAGACAACAAGGAAACTACAACAACCGTAGATTTGGAAGGTGCCCTCTGATTTTGATCGTTGATGCCACGACCACTCTTCGTCATATGATTTCATTTCAATTCTTATCTGGCCATTATAGCAAGAGGATCTTGTCATCGTCAGATTGTGGATTGAAGATGATCGAATCCATGTAAACCCTTGGTGATTTCAGTTGTCTACATCAAGGAGAAAACCATTTGTCCAATGAAGAGCACTTGGAGTCCCTCACATGTGACGATCATGTCCAGAAAAATTGCATGCCACTCTCTTCCAATTATTGGTAATTCCAGACGTGGTAACATATGCAAGCTTTAATTTGCTTTCTTTTTCTTTGCCATTATAACCATGCATGTGAACCTTATTTCAGAGCACATTTGTTATCATTCATTATTCTAAAAAAGTTGCATTATGTTAACATTTAATTCTCTTTGTTATGATATTTAATTAAAATTTTTATTGAGTTTGAAATGATTTAATAATATTAATTTGGTGAGAGATTGCATATTTCACCCATTATGAGCTCTGAATTTCATATTAAATTATTTATTATTTCAAAACTTCTAAAAAATCAGCTTTGATATAATTAAGTGTTTTTTGTAATGCACCCAAAAATCACATGATTTGCATGCATATTTTTCTATGAATAGATTAATTGGTAATTCGAGTAATTGGATTTTAACTCCAATGTAAACTTAGTATTTGCATGATCTGAAATTTTTTCTAGATACCTAGTAATTATATACATTTAGGATAATTTTATTTTCTGGAAATGATGAGATTTGCTCTTTATTAAAATTAAATTACTCTAAGTCACCAATTATGCAATGTGACATTCATTAAAAAATAATTTTGCATCCAAAATTTCCAAAAAAAATCACAAAAGCTTAATTATGCATGCATTAACATTGTTTGGGCATCATTTGAGTGAAAATTTTGCAAAATCACCCATGAGCTTAGCTTGAATTACATTTGCATTTTTAATTGCATAAAAAATCGAAAAAAAATCCTCCTCTAAAACCTAATCTCTAAATGATCTAAAAATCATCTTCCATAGACAATTGCCTACATGTGATCGACCTTGGGCTTGCCCAAGTAAAATAAATTCAATCACTTTTGCATTAATTGATTAATTGAAATAAGGTTTTTGATCAATCCAAGATTTTCTAGACTACAACATATTCATTCCACTAAATTAGCAAGAGTAAAACATGGCTTGTCAAATGGTGCCCTTGTAGGGGAGGCACGATTTAGCATAATTTTTAGAGAATAGAAATTAGGTTTTTGCACCCCTCAGTACTCAGACCCCCTAGTTTCTTGTAATTATTTTCTCTTTTATTTGTTTTTACTATTTTATCTATATTTTATGTATGTAGATCTGACAAAAATTTTATATTTTTGTGCAAGATATTCAATACATCTAGAGTGGCTTTACGGAATAGGTGCATTGGAGGTCGACTCTTTGGGAAACGAGTCGATTGAAGGATGCATAATTATTAAGATAGAGTCAAGTAGTGAGAGAGTGTGGAGTCCTTAGGTTTTTCACTTATGCATTTGTTTAATTTCTGTAAATAATTGTCATAATTGCACATTTACAACGGTTCTTATTTGGGATCTCGTGTATACACTGGACTTGGACATTCATTTTATTTGGTGTGCTGAGACATGTTTCACTCTCATGTTGAGGGGGGGCTCGACTTAGGTGGCTCATGGGTTAGACCTGCACTCGTGGCTCATAGAGATTTTTCATAGGTCAAATATTTTATGCTTGTGCCCATATAATCTAGGACCACACTTCTTTACTTTATGAGACACACTTAGACCGCAAGGTTATTAGTCAGATCAACTTATTCCTCACTCGCTAATAGAATTGACTTTCTAGGAATGATTTTTCTCATCTGCATTCATTTAGCTTAAAAAAATTCAACTCTGTATTGCATCTCGCATATAGAATGCTAGGATCATTATAAATCTCCAAAATTGAGCATGCATAATTGATTTACTCGATCGCATTGGCTTTTCTCAACTCCCCCCTCAATTTTTATAACATAGTATTAAAGGAAATCGGGACTAATCGTTAGGCATGTCGTGTTTAGTGGACTAAATTAAGTAATAATCTAACTTAAAATCAGGACTGCTAATTAGAATTGAACCCAAAAAATCATAAAATATGAAATTGTTTTCAGGAGAGCAACCTCAACCTTGGATATAGGTACTTACCCCAGATAGAATGGGTGAGGATACATCCACTAAGATAGAGACAAAATCCTTGGACTTTCCCCTTAAGTCTCCATTTTTTACTCTTGTTGATTTTGGAGTTGCAAGGGCTTGCCTTCAACCTTAGAAATATGTTTCAGTTGTGTAAGCACGATAGTCTCCTTAAGGGTGTGATACTGAAACCCGATAGCTTGGGAAGATCACCCCTTTGATTAGGAGTTTTCAGAAGCACTGTTAGGTGTAAGGCGACTCCATTGTTTGTAACAGGTGTACAAGATTTTTTATCACCTAACTAAAATTGAAAAGATAATCAGCTAGAACTTTGTGGCCTTCACCATGTATAGTTGGTGAATTTGGGGTTTAATTTGTGTTTGCATTTAGGGGTGTGCACTCAAAGACCACGCTCTTAGCACCTTTTTATTACTCCTTATTTGAAATTATGCTCCTTCACGTATCTCTTGGTATAGAGAATGGCATATTGGGGGTGATTTTTGCTCGAACTTTACGAGCCTCTCATTGAACACCCCAAACAAACCCTACTCACGGGCTCGTGATCACTCTCTCCTTGAACCCCCTTATTTCATGGCAGTTCTTCACATGAGACCACAGTCAATAAGTCGCTCTTCATTCTCGAGGGTAGTTAAACCCAAACCAATCATCTCCTCTCACCACATCGAGGAAGACCCTCACCTCGATGCATCTAGATCATATTATTTTAGCTTTATTAATTCAAATAATTTTATTTGAAGGTGAAAAATATGAACCAATGAACAAGATGCCTCCTAAAAAGAACTTTGATGAAGAGGGAGATGGTGTTGCACTGAAGGATATCCTAGTTAGTCTAGCACAAGCTGAGCAGCATAGTGAAAAATTCTGAGAAGAGCTTGGTCATTTGAGGAATGGGGGAGAAAATTGATAAGATAGGGTATCTATGAGGGATGTGTGCAATCCTAGTTCGACACAGAATGAGAATTAGCTTATATCGGTCGTACCACCCAATGCTGGGGAGTTAAAGCAACATTTTCAGACACTCCTGCCCAAATTTTACGGCATTGCAGTAGAGGAATCGTACATGTTCATGTAGGAGTTTGAGTTGGTATGTGACAACCTAGGATGGTCTGGTGTTTCTCATGACTACATCCATCTTAGGGCCTTCCCATTCATCGTAGCAGATAAAGTCGCATATTGGCTTAATAACTTGGTGAAGGTAGTCACTATGTGGGCATGATTAAAGGACATGTTTCTCAAGAAGTTATACCCCCTGAGTAGAACCAATAATATGAGCGCAGACATCTAGCTTCACACAAATGTCACATGAGCCTTTCCAATAGGCATTGGAGAGGTTTAAAGATCTGATCCAGAAGTGTACGTGTCATGATATCGACAAGCTAATTTTGGTCTAGCATTTGTATAGTGACTTGAATCCCGATGTTCAAGATCTAGTAAGTGATGCATGTAGAGGCAGTTATCTTAACTGAATAGATGAGCTAGCACAATATGGATGATTTTTTAGCAAATGGTAGAGAACAACCACTCCAAATCCACTGTTAGGGCTTATGATTAGCCACCTCCTTCTTGTGTACATCAAGAGGTGGGCAGATCAGTTATCATCGATCTAGCTAATGACCTACTCTCGTACATAGAGATAATCGATGATTATTTAACCAAGGTCGACCAGATTGAGAAAAAAGTGAGCAAGATGAACAAACTCATCGAGTGGGAGAACTTCACCAAGCTACCTAAACATATGGCGAAATAGTTGAGAAGGTGTCCAATATCAAGATCCCTACCCTGTATGCACATGTTATTCCCATCTATGTAGTGCATCACATCTAAGAGAAGTCTGTGTAGGGGCCACAAAACATGTGGGATCAAGGTCAACTTGAGCTCTACGAGAGCCAGTTCACGAAGTCCACCATTGAGACAATCACCGAGGAACCTTCACAAGTGTGGGAGGTGAATGGGGGTTGGTGAACCAATGATCCCAACTCCACCCAATGACAACTACAACAACGCCCTCAATACCCATAGTATAGCCAATACCCCCTCAGTCCCAGTAGCACTAGTTTCCCTCCCCTCAATAGCAGTAGTCGAGCCATTAGGGCCCCTTTTAGTACATGCAATACCCCTCTCAACAGAGCAAGTACTGTCAGCAGGTTCATCAAGGACCTAATAGATCCCAATAGCAACCTTCCTAGAGGCATGATCATAGGGCATCATCTTCTGTCCCATCTGATCTTTAAAAGGTCTTAGATGAATTGAAACTCATCTGTAAATAGCAACAAGATTAGAGAGACGATACCAATCAGCATTCATATTGGCGATATGATTGTACTACCACCAAGACCTCCAAGCTAGCACAGGTTCAGGTTGACCCTAACAACCTGAACCAAGGACAGAGCCGCCAGAAGGATCAGGTATACAATTCTGATTTTCTTGAATCAGATCATGAGATTCTACTGCATGGTATTCACCATATTACTCTCAAGAAAAGTAGGATCAAGCAGACCCCTAATCTGGCATGACGGAGAGTATCGGAGGATACCGATGAGCCTGCCCATGTGGAGATCTCATAGGAGAATCAACATCACCAACAACACCACTACCTTTAGTATCACAAGGGGGATTTGAATCCCCAAAAATCCAATAAATAAAAAAAAATCCAAAAAGAGGATTAAATCGACATTGAGCATGATCACAAGTAGTAACCCTTCAAGTGAAGAGAAGACTTCCTTGAATGCAGCACCAGTACTAGTCTTTCTAGTTGTTTTAATTCCTTTTTTTGCATGTCAGTCGAGTCATGTACAAAGTCCAATTCATAATCTGGGTCTTGTACAATTGCATTTTAATTTCAATAAAAAAACTCAGATGATGATGTTTCTGTTCTACATCTTGAGCCCCCAATAATCACTTTCTCTCAAGCCTTGTTGAAGGGACGAATTTTTTTGAGAAATATGATAAAGATGCCTTCGAGACGGAAAGAATGTGTCGTGAGAATGTCAAAATTGAGATCCCTTTCCTTCAATTAGTGGATATTGTTTCTGCATTTAAGAAGTACATAAAGGTAAGATACACACCCATTAAGACCAGCAAGAAGAAGAACGTGAGAACAGTGAAACATGTGTTATCCACATCCATTACCTATGAAATTATAAATGAGATTCCAAGGAAGACGAGAGACTTGGGTGCCACTTCGTCACTAGTCAGAGATTTGACACACTTTTTTCTGCACTCTACTCGATAACGGATCATCTATCAATCTGATGACATATTCCCTCTTACATCATCTAGTTTTAGGTCCTCTTAGGAGATCGAGAGCACTTTTACAGTTTACAGACCTAGCTATTAAGTGACCTAAGGAAATTCTAAGGGATGTTACCTTGGCATTGAGGGGAAGCAATACAAGGTGGAATTCAAAGTCCTAGACATGGAGGGTCTCCGAAGATGGAAAGATTCCCAGATCATCCTTGGCCATCCTTTTCTCATGACGGTTGGAGCTATATTTGATTATACTTTGGGAAAGATATGCTTTCATGCACGCGATGAAATTCTAGATTTAGAGAAAGAAATCAAATGGCAGAGATCTAAATCGAAGAGCAGCATAGAGTATCTCTCGTTAGAAGTTGAGTGCTACAAAGTTGACACAATCGATCACCGGAAGTAGCAATTAGTGTGGGTTGATGATTCCCTCTCACTTGGAGAGGATAATGTAGATGAGATAGATCAATAGCTTATGCAGGATCAAACCTTACTCATAGGAGACCTTTCTGATGCATCTCCCTACATCCTTTGACATAAAAGCCGACTTCGGCTTGTTAGACATGTCGCTTAAGGTCTATCAGAGGATGAGGATGACAAGTTGTATGTAGTTTTTACTGATTGCTTTGACACATTTGGCGATCCAAATCCTGAGCTGAATCAATTGGCGGTTACTATCACAGTAGATCCAGCCACATCCACCTCCCATATTCAGAGGTAGTTGAGCCAGACATTCTAGATGGTCAGACCATTCCAGAGTTCAAACTTATTCCACTTAAAATGAAGTATGCCTTACTTATTGGCCCACCTCAGAAGTTCTCAGTCATTATCAGTGTCAGTCTGACCAAATAATAAGAATCTTGCTTACTAGAGATTCTTGAAAGAATCGTAAGGCTATAGGATGGAGCATGTATGGTCTCCATGGAATTAACGTCGCCTTATGCTCACACCATATTTACATTGAGGGGGTGTCCCACCCTCCCGTGAGTTCCAACACAGGTTGAATCCAAACTTACGAGAGTGGTGAAGAAAGAAATTGAGAAATGGTGTGACGTAGGGTTTATATATCCCATCTCTGATTCCAAGTGGGGGGGACACCACTTCATGTAGTCCCTAAGAAGGCGAGGCTTCAGACAGTCACCAACTCGAAAGAAGAGTGAGATTATGACATAAGTACCCACGTCGTGGCATGTCTATGTGGATTACATATGCATGAATGTTGTGATGAAAAAGGATCATTTCTCCTTACCATTCATTGATCAGATCTTGGAGAGACTTGTGGGGAAATAATTCTTTTGCTTTTTGGATAGGTACATGGGATACAAACAAGTAGCCATCGCTCCTGAGGACTATGAGACGACGACCTTTACATATCCATTTGTTACTTACGTATTCAGGCACATGTCCTTTGGGATATGCAATGCATTGGGTACTTTCCAGCGGTGTATGATTGTGGTATTTGCTGAGATGGTGGGAGATTTCCTAGAAGTCTTTATAGACGACTTCTCGATACATTGTGATTCATTTGACTCTTGTTATTCTCATCTGGATCAAGTCCTCAAGAAGTGTAGTGAGATGAATCTAGTGCTATCTTGGTAGAAGAGCCATTTCAAGGTCCAAGAAGGCATTGTGTTGGAGCATGTCATCTCTAAGAGAGGAATGGAGGTTGACCCTACCAAGGTAGATGTGATCAAGAAACTTCAACCACTAACCAACATCAAGAAAGTGTGGTCATTCCTTAGGCATGCATGTTTTTACCAAAGATTCATAAAGGACTTTTCAAAGATTGTATGATCACTAGCAAAGCTCTAAGGAAAAGACACAGAGTTCCTTATATATCACAGGTGTCTTAAGTCCTTCAAGCTTCTTAAGAAGAAAGATCATGGATGCTCCTCTCTTGTATGCCCCAAATTGGTCTCTCCCCTTTGAGGTCATGACGGACGCTTCTGACTTTGCAGTTGGGGCCTTATTAGGATAAAGGAAAGATGGGATACCGTATGTTGTCCACTATGCAAGCAAAGTCCTAGAACAAGCTCAAAGGAATTATATCGTCACAGAGAAGGAAATGCTTGTTGCAATGTTTACCTTGGATAAATTCAGATCACATCTTTTAGGATCCAAGGTCTCCTTGTTCACAGATCACATAGCCATCAAGTACCTCTTGAAAAAGAAGGATGTACCTTCTTAGGTGGATTCCACTACTCCAGGAGTTCGATTTCTAGATCAAGGAGAAGCTTGGAGTGAAAATGTGGTGGTTGATTACCTCTCCCACATCGATTCATAGAGTTCCCTGAGATTGACTCTATCAAGGACTCCTTCCCCGACTAGTGAATATGTTCTATCAACTCTCTCCCATGGTATGCCAACATGGTGAACTTCTTGATGTCTGCAACAGTCCCCATGATTGGCCCAATAGCAGCATTGACTAACTTAAGTCAAAATCCTAGAAATACCAATAAGAGGATCCACCTGTTCTTTGAAGGTTCAGATTGTATCTAGAAGAGGTGTATTCCTCAGGAGGAGTACATGAATGTCCTCACATACTATTCTATTCCTTAGAGGTAGAAGGACATCACTTTGGGAATAGAAACGCTTGGAAAGTGCCCCAATGTGGCTTGTACTGGCCGACCCTGATCCGTGATGCATATGCATTTGTTTAGTCATGTCCTATCTGTTAGAGGATGGGAGGGATAGTTAGTTCCAAATATGAAATTCCCATGCAACATGTGATCATGGTTGATGTTTTTTATGCATGGGATATAGATTTCATGGCGCATTCCCTAACAGCCACTGTTTCGAGTACATTCTATTGGCAGTTGACTATCTATCTAGGTGGGTGAAGACTGTCCATGCCTGAGCCGCAGACAACAAGACTGCTGCAAGTTCATGAAAGATCATATCAATTCACGATTCAAGATCACCAAAGTCATCATATCTAACTGAGGTAGTCATTTTGTTAACAGGGAAATGAAGAAGTTAACACAGGACTACGACATAGAGTACCATGATGCTAGTCCATACCACACACAATCGAATGGCATTACAAAAGTATTAGAAACCTAGGTGAAGGGAATTTTGCAGAAGTTAGTCCTCCTTGAGAGGAAGAATTGGTCCCAACTCATGGACCAAGTACTATGGTCATATCGGAGTACTTACAAGACCCCACCTGGAACCTCCCCATTTAGGATGGTATATAGAAAGTTGTGTCATATACGGATATAGAAGAAAGTGAATTGGAACACATGGAAGGACACTATAATAGATAAATGGATTTAAATGATCTTCTATAAATTAGAAACAAAGCATATGATAACAGCGTGATCTATAAGGACAGAATCAAGTGTTGACATGATCTACATATCAGACACAAGATTTTTTCCTCAGGGCAGAAGGTATGGTTATTCAATGTCAAGTTGAAGATTTTTCGGGGCAAGTTGAAGTCCAAGTGGATAGGATCCTTCATTGTTAGAGAAGTGCACAAGAACGTCAGCGTAGAGATTTCAGATCTTATAGATGGTGCATGATCATTCCTCATGAATGGGCAACTACTTTAGCATTTCATAAGATCAAATGAGCAGTTGGCCCATGTAGAAGAGATCTCCTTCATGTGTATCTCATGATCCACTCATAGGGAACGCATGAATCCTCACTACTCCAAACATCCCCAAGCATCTTCTTCTTATCCCCATTTATTTATATATCCCCCAACCTCATTTGTCCTCACACTTTCTTCTTTTCTATGCTTAGGATGACTACGTCTAAGTATAGGGGGAATCGATGTATGCCATATATATTCATCCATTCATTCTCCTTTTCACCTTGACTGCCCCGATTTTATTCTTCTTCCACACTTGGGGGGGCAGGTCGACTTATATACTTCTATTCTTTTCACTCACTTACTCCTATCACGAGCTATGACTCTTCCTCACTTTTTGTGCTTTTATGACATAGCATACTCTAAGTATAGAGGGTTGTGTATATATTACATATACTTTGTGGATATAATATTCAATAATTGTGGGATGGGTAACCACTATAAAATGTCAAAAAAACTGTAAAATATGTGGGATATGTAAGATACATGTAAATTTGTATAATTCTTGTAAAATTAAAAACATGTATGCCATATGTAACATTTGTATAGTCTTGTTTAAGTTTGTAAAATCTATGTAAATAATACTCTTGGTGTAAATTGTTTGTACAATTGTGGAAAATACTATGTGTTGTAAATTATTGTAAAATTAGATGTATAATAAAAAATTTGAAAATAATAAAATGGATTCTCTTTCACGCAAAAAAACTTGCATCGCATTCATCTGCATCTCATTATCATATCATGTATATGCAAAGTTGAGAGTGTGTGGGTTCTGAACCAAGTCGTAAGTAAAAATCAGGTGTGGACTGGACTTGACCTTGATCCACTTAATTTTTCAGAGGAACTTTATTGAGAAGTAGGATTTTAGAAACTTCAAGTCGTGGACTTAATTAACCGAGTTCCTTCTATACAATGTATAGACTTTAACTCTTAGTGTCTAACATGATTGCCTCATTATGAGTAGACTCTTGGATAGGGAATTAATATGTACTCTACATAGTGCACTTGGCTCAACTCATAGGAGGTGTTGGAAGACTGTGTGTCATTTTCTTTGGTAGTGTGGACATCTAATGACTGGAGCAACGGGTTGAAATAAACTTCAAACATGGGATGGACTACGGGCATTTTTTCTAAGACCCCAAAACATGGGCGGAAAAAAAGATTTTATATCTATCGGGGCACAAAAAGATCAATGCAGAGTAACCACAATTTGTACCAAAATAAAGCCAATTCCTAAAGTACATCATTGACCACAATGGTACAAGCTTCAAATAGCCTGTAGATCTTGGTGGAGACTTGGCTAAACTTGCCAAGTTTCACAGGAGATGTGACAACACTGGTCACACTTCAGTTCTTTTCCCCTTCTTCTAGACTCCCCCCTCTATATTCGTAGTGAAATAGCACGTCTAGACATTACCAGACTCTCTGAGGATGAGTTACTAGAGGAGGAGATTACATGGTAGTTAATCATCTTGGATGGTAAGAGCTAAGACCCTGCACACATAAGAGACGGTTATTCAATGTTCATGTGGGATGCTTTGGGAAGGGGTTGATCTAAGATGACTTCTGAGTCGGACATGGATGATGACTTATACAACTTAGAGATTGTTGTTTTTGAAACCCTAATTCTCATAAGGTGTAGTGCCACATTATTAGTCCAAAGGTCGAGTCAAGCTCCATTTTTACCTTCTGTTTATGACCTTGGTATGGAACCCAATCTCATTTCACTTATGCATTCATTTTAGTTGTTCAAAGATGAACAAGGTTTAAGTAGGGGGTTGATGAATCTATGATTCATCACTTTAAATGCTGAAAATAGAGCTATGTTTCCAAGTAATTAATTGCATTGTTTCATTTAAATTGCATATTTACCATTCATGCATATATAAACAATGTCCATATTTTATCATTCATAATTGCATAAATAAGAAGACAGAAATTCTGTGTAGATAATCACATATAAATTAACATAATTTCCCCTACTTTTCATATTTTTTAACTAACTCAAAATCAAATGAAATCAACTCCATTGTGTACATAGTACTAACAATATTAAATGAAAAATATTAGAAAAATACTAACTTGTATAATTATCGAATAAACCCAAGCCCTATTTTTGAGATAAAAAGCCGTAAAGTTAGATATATATTACATTCCTATGATCCCTACTCACTTTTGAATTAAATGTACATTTAATTATCTACTAAACAAGACCAAATTCAAAAGAATCGGAGTTCATACGTGAAACTTGGATTTTTGGTCCTCATTATATATTGTATATTTTAATTGATTTTGACTTATTATTTTATGTACAAAATTAAATTTTTTAATTTATTTTTTCATTTTTTTCTTTGATTTATATATTAATAAACTGTGCAAAAATCCAAATCTAAAATGAATTCAAAATCAAAGAAAAAGTCATTTTGAGTATGTATATATGTATAGTATGTAAATTAGCCTCTCTTATTTTATTTATTTATTTTTTTTATTATTTAAAATATCAAAAAAAATAAATTAAAATATATATTTATGTTATATTTTATTCAATTTTATTTTGAATTTTCATCATTTTAAAATCATAAAAATTTAAAACATAAAAAATCAGGTATTTTATATACATAGAATACCATCAAAAATTCACTTTGTACAAATGACTTTTTTTATTTTGATTCCTATATGAAAGATGTAGATATCATCGAGATGAACAACTTTCGTGAAGGTGTAATTTTTTATTTGACATTGTTTGCTTACTCCTCTTTGCAGCCCTTTTTCCATATCAGTGGGTGAAGGATGTTTCATCCAACGGTCCTCATTTATCCATCTTTTCTTTTTTATTCTTTCTTTTATTTTTTTTATTTCTTTCTTTGAATATTTCCCTACCACATAGCATTATCTCGACCGTTCGAACTCCATCGATCGAACGGTTGAGACTATGTCTCCTCCCTCCCAACGCTACTATGCCTTTCCGCCCCACGACCAAGTCACAGGTCATGAGTGCCCTCTCCTCCTCTCGACCAAGTTTGCATCCCATGTCACACACCCTGCGTATCCACATCACCAACCATCACCCCCCCCCCCTCTTTGCAGATCTCTAACCTATCCTCAACAAAACCCCTTCGCACCAGGACCTCGCATTCCATCTGCTATTTGGGAGAGGGGTGAGCTCCATCTTCTTGGAGGTCCACAGTGACAGCATGAGGACCACTCCAATCGAGCAACGGTGAGTCTAGTCACAACCTATGATGAGATATGTGGCGACTCATCCATGTAGCAGCGAGCTCTGAGCCTATTATTTGAGCTTCTCGGCCTCACGCCAAGGCGCATCAAGGCGATGACACTAAACGTAGAATTGTCTGACGAATCATAAATTCACAATGTTAATTATTGCTAGCTGTAGTATGGCTAATTTGCAATCATACAGAACCACGTTTGAAATAGAATATGTGGTTTAAATGTATACCTGGGCAAGTCCAAGATCGAACGCAAGGACATGAGTAGTTCTATAATTTAATTTAGATTACAAAATCTATTCTGACTATCTATAGGCTACCTAGTTCAAGTGATATGCAATAGACAAAATGTATGCAGTTTTCAAGTCATTTTCATGCAGATATATTACATGAAAAATAATGATGCCATGCAGATTACTCTAAATGCAAAAAACTCAAGTATGCTCCTGAATAGATGAATCAAACACCACGTTAATTTAATTTATCAATAAACAAATCAGTTGTTATCAAATATGCAATTCGACCTAAAAGAAATTGATATTTAGTCAAATATAAGGTTAAACAGACAAGAAATGCTAATTGATTTTAATGTATGAATTTTGTATTAAATCATATAATTAAAGGAACTATCAAAAAGAGCATAAGAATAGCTTTCAAATGACATCTTTTTTATTAAATTTGGATCAATAATTCATAAGTTATTAACCTAGCAACACAGGGTCATAAATGTAACAAAAGAAAATAAGCTTTACAATAAATAAGTCCAAAAGTGGACTGAAGTGCAAATACAAAAAGCTGCTCGGGTAAAAAGATAAAAAAACTCAAGTGTGAGGGACTTGTTTGTAAATAGAAGAAACCAACGATTTGAAATTATAAAATGACTATGATAACATGTTGGAGGCGACTGCCTTCCTAGCTGGAATGTAAAATACAACACTAGCTGAGGTTTCGCTACAAAAGATATGTTATCACATGCACAATACGCGTGACATGCTAAGTTCGACCAGTGGAGTGGCTCAGAGCACATGTAATTTGTTAGAGCCTCGCCAATAGGTTTGAGAAGTCAGGACCTTAGATCTAAAACAATGACTTGGAAGAACGGTGTGGCACGATCCAGACCGTAGGATCTCGCCCAATATGGAGAATCCAACGGCAACTGCTTGTCGGTATCATCTTCTCCTTCCTCCACAGGAGATGGTGAAGGAGGAGCTTTGGTGAGGTGTTTCCTCCTCCTCCCTGCTTCTCCTCTTGATGTAAAGGTCCTAAAACCTCCGTAGTATTCAAGCGAAGATGTTGGTGCAGAGAAAGGGTGCTGGGGAGATGTGATTATCTGGTTCGATGAAAGATCATCGGAGAGAAAAGTTGAGGTCTAAGGATAGCTCTGTTCTCCGATCAATGAAGTCCAATGAGTACCTACATATGTTTAGAAGACAAATCCAATCAAAATGCACAGATGCATAGGTGAAATGAGGGTTCTAAAGAGGGTGGAGGAACGTAACCCTAGTAGGTTCTCTAGACTATGTAAACGAGGAGACAGATCAAAGTGAACACACACATGAAGAAACTTTAGGGATTCACTGGAGTTCACATGTGAATAAGGAGTGATCATCGATGATGATCAAGATCTCATGTGAAAGATTTAATATGTAATCAACTGAAAATAAAATAGTGAACAAATAAGAAAATTAAAACCGAAGACTTACCTGGAACTAAGATGGATGGATAAGACTATGATGATAGGCCTGATACAAGCTAGATGCTCCGTGTATCTTCACTTAACGTTCCTGTCTAAGGAACTATGCTCGAATAGCCACTGATGTTGTTGTAGCAAGGCAGTCTTCACCTTGGATCTCGTGGAATCAGCTTTCTGTTCTTGCACTCAAACACTCATCCTCATTGTCACTGAGAGGAGGTTAGGGTTCGGAGGTGACTCATGCAAGGGATGGATGGCGGTTGTCGGAGGCTGAGGACAGTATTTGAGACGATGGAGGTTGGTGACGACATGGTAACTGGCGGTGGTTTCAACCTCCACCGACCGGCAATAGAGAGAGGGAGAGGAAGTTTAGGGTAGTTGGCAAAGACAAAGGAGGTTAGGCGAATGATTTGGGAGTTGAAGTTGGTCGAGAATCGATCGGAGGTTGCAAGGAGAAAGGGAAGAAGTTGGGTTCGGCCGAAGAGGTGCGATGCCTAGAAGAGCCACTAAGGATTGGTGATGAACGAAAACCGTTGGATCAAGGGATCCAACAGCTGGTGTTGAGGCACAAGTGAAGGTTGTGATGCGCATGATAGATGTGATCCGATGGTGAAGATTTAGGTGCTGACGAGCGGTTGGGATGGAGTTGGGAAGAAGATCGGACGACATGAGGTGAAGCGGGTGGCGATAAAAGAATGGATCACGAGGACAGCTGTGGAGGCGCCATGTGGCCCAACCAAAATTAAGGAAATAAGAAAATCAAATAAGATCAGAAAAGAAATAATTAGAGGTCGAATTAAAAAAAGTAGAAATATG
Source organism: Ottelia alismoides (assembly GCA_037367405.1). Taxonomy (NCBI): domain Eukaryota; kingdom Viridiplantae; phylum Streptophyta; class Magnoliopsida; order Alismatales; family Hydrocharitaceae; genus Ottelia; species Ottelia alismoides. The sequence goes on from JAZKJV010000777.1 coordinate 948,814, forward strand.
AAAGTTGTATGTCGCAATGAGATCTACAAGATTCATATAGAAGTCAACGAGAAATGCAGTCACCTATACAGAGGTAAAAATTACAAAAGTAATAAAAACAAAAAAACATTTCCTGTTATTTTCTTTTATAATTTTTATTTTTTAAAATTATATTTTATGTTATGTTAAAAATGTACAATATTGATCTAATTTTTATTTGATTTTTAATGATAAAGAAATACATAAAATAATAGCACTATAATGGGTTATATACTATAATTAAGGTTATTTATTTACAACACACAAATTAATAATTAAGGTTAATTGTTATTAAATATTGGTGACTTTCTTAAGCAAGAGAGATAATTGTATTATTTTATGCTGATAAATCTAGGATTTATTACCCCCTATATTTAAGCGAAGCTCGTCCTCGAGCTAATAAATAAAGAATCAGTTAGAGAGTTAGTGGTTTAAGTGAAATCCCTTAACATGTACATGTGTAAGAACAAGACTTAATTGACCTAGAACACCTGGTTTGTAGAGATCCTAAGACATTAAGCCGAACTTGCCCTCCTCTAATTATCATACTCTCAATGTATGATATAATAAGAGGTATTACTAAATGTGTTGACTGCATTCATAAGAGTAGAGTCGAAATGTCACATGAAGTTCCAATACTATAGATTCTCTTATGGACCAAACCCTCAACACTAGGGAATAAATCTGTTCTTGCTTCAATCCACCATCTCTTTAGTTTGTCAGACTTCAAAGTGTGGATGACAATCTAATAATGGAGGTAATAGGATTGTGTCATTTCTTTTCTCCTTCTCACTGGAACAAGGTATCTCTCAAGTGCCAATACTCAATACAATTGTATATTTTCATTGTCAGTCAGTGTGTCCATCAAAAGAGATTGAGTTGTTTGTGCTTGTTTTTCTAGGAGTACACTGGAGTGCATATTTTTAAAGTATATGATATACTTGCACTCAAACTTATAACGCTAATGATGCAGAGCCCTTTTTGATGTACTAGCCCGACATATAAACGCCTAAGACTTGGTCCAAGTGGACACTTAAAAAGGTTAGGAGTGCTCGCCTTGAATATAAGCTCACATGAATGTAACTTTGTAATGTCATGAGCTTTTCTTTTGACTCCAAGTGGGTGGACCCGCTTCATGTTGTCCCGAAGAAGTCGGGGATTCAATGGTCATCAATGAGGAGGGGGTAGAGATCGCAACATGAGTACCCACTTCGTGACGTGTTTGTGTCCACTACAGGTGCATAAATACCGCAACCAAGAAAGACCACTTTCCTTACCATTCATTGATCAGATTGGAGAGACTCGCAGGGAAAGCATTCTTCTATGTTCTCGACAGGTACTCATGCTACAATCACGTAGATATAGCCCATGAGAAGCATGAAAAGGCATCATTCACATGTCCATTAGGCACTTACGTATTCAGGTGCATGTCATTCGGGCTCTGCAATGCCCCGGCACTTTTCAGCGGTACATGATCGTTGTATTTACCGAGATGGTGGGAGATTTCCTGGAAGTGTTCATTGATGACTTATCAGTGCAAGGTAATTCCTCTGATACATGTTTAACACACTTGGACCGAGTCCTCAAGCAGTGTTGAGAGGTGAATATGGTACTCTCCTAGGAGAAGAGTCACTTTATGGTGACAGAGGATATCGTGTTGGGGCATGTCATCTCTAAAAGGGGAATGGAGGTTGACCTTGCCAAGGTGGACGTGATCAAGAAACTCGATCCACCTACCAATGAGAAGTCAGTGAGGTCATTTCTAGGGCATGTTGGATTGTACATGAGATTCATTCAGGATTTTTCAAAGATTGCCTGTCCACTAACTGAACTCTTAGGAAAAGACATAGAGTTCGTTGTAGATCATGGGTGTCTGGAGGCCTTTGAGCTCCTGAAGATGAAGATTTGTGCCTTGCCTATCCTACAAGCTCATGATTGGTCTCTCCCCTTTGAGATCATGATTGATGCTTTAGATTTTGCTATAGGAGTTGTGTTAGGATAACAACGAGAGGGGATCCTGTTTGCGATTCACCATGCGAGCAAAATATTAGACCCTACACAGAAGAACTACACCGTGACTGAAAAGGAAATGCTCGCTGTAGTATGGACCCTTGAGAAGGTCATGCCGTATATTTGGGCTCTAAGGTGACAATCTACATTGATCACACAGTTATTCAGTACCTAATGGAAAAGAAAGATGCGAAGGCGCATCTTCTTAGGTGGATTTTGCTTCTCCAGGAGTTTGATTTGGAGATAAAGAATAAACCTGGAGTAAAGAATGTTGTGGCTGGTTACCTTTCCTGAATCGAGCTTAAGGACTCTCCTGATTATAAGAATATTAGAGAGACCTTCTCAGACGAGTCAATTTATGCTATTGACTCACTCTCGTGGTATGCCAACATGGTGAACTTTCTTGTCTCAAGCAAGTTCCCTAAGGTTGGACTAGGGGCAGCATAGACCGATTGAAGTCAGATTCGAGGAGATACCACTGGGACAATCAGTTCCATTTCTTTGAAGGTTGGATGTCATTCTCTTGAGGTCGGAGGACAACATTCGGGGAAGAGAACCACTCACTAGCAACTCCAATGCGGATTGTATTGGTTGATTCTGTTCAGAGATTCTATTGATTTTGTACGGTCGTGCCCGATTTGTCAGGGGATGGGAGGGACAGTTACACAGAGAGATGAGATGCCCATGCAGACTATGATCATTTGTGATATTTTTGATGCATGGGGCATAGATCTCAAGGGTCTCTTTCCCAACAGCCATGGATTTGAGTACATCTTGTTAGCAGTTGATTATTTATCTAAGTGGGTAGAGGCCATCCCAATCTGAACTGCAAACAACAAGACTGTCTGTAAGTTTGTGAGAAACCATATTATTTCCAGATTCAGGGTACCAAAAGTTCTGATTTCTGATGGGGGTAGACACTTTGTGAACCAAGATGTGAGATCTTTAGCTAAGGACTACGGATTTGATCATAGAGTTACTAGTCCTTACAAACCATAGTCCAATGTCATTGAAGAGGTTTCAAACAGAGAGGTGAAGAGTATTTTCCAGAAGTTGGTTCGTCCTGATAGGAAGAAATGGTCCTCACTCTTGAACCAAGTGTTGTGGGCCTATAGGACAAGACATATGACACCTTTGGGCATTTCACCATTTAGAATGATCTATGTCAAGTCATGTCATTTGCCTGCAGAGCTGATTCACAAATCCAAATGGGCAATTAAACAAATTAACTAGAGTTATCACCTAGGGAAGCTTTGTCGTGACTTGAACTTGAACGATCTCGTGGAAATCTGAAACAGGGCATATGACAATAGTTTGATTTATAAGGACAAAGTGAAGAGATGGCACGATCAGCACGTTAGGTGCAAAGATTTTGTCCCTAGGCAAAAGGTATGGTTGTTTAATGCCATGTTAAATATGTTACATAGTAAGTTCAAATCTAAGTGGACGAGTCCCTTTGTTGTTAAGGAAGTGCACATGAACAGAAGTGTAGATATAGTTGATCTCACATATGGTGCACAATCCCATGTGGTGAATGGACAACTGGTGAAGCACTTTGTAGATTCCAAGGAGCAGTTAGTCCAAGTTGAGGTCATCAACTTCATGCAGAGTGAGCACATAGTAGATACATCATATTACTCTTCATGAAGATGCAACATCTAGATTCAACTGCTTAGAAGATTCACTCACTCTCGTACATCTGATTTATTCATTCTTTTAGAGCTTAGGTTCCTTCTTCTGTAGATACTAACTCCATACTTGGGCCATTCAAAGCCTAAGTATAGGGGGAACCCTACTATTTCTTGCATATTTATTTTCTCTCTATATACTCCCCAATCCCATCGATTTTCCTACGTACTCTTGTCTTATACTTATTCTGACCAGAGCCTAAGTATACTGGGGACCGATGATTGCCTTGTGTATATATTCATCCATTTCTCCTCTTGACCTTGACTGCCCCATTTTTGCTCTTCTTCTACACTTATACTACCTAGGTCCTAAGCATAGGGGGGTGGGTCAACTTATATACTTTTTGTTCTTTTCACTCTCCTACGCTTAGCACGAGATACGTCTTTTCTATGCTTCTTGTGCTCTGAGAACATGATACATGCTAAGTATAGGGGGCATGTATATATTACATATATACTTTACCCATTGCTCACACTTTCACGTATTTTGTATATATTTTGCAATAATTACGAGATGGGTAAAATTTAAAAAAAATGAAAAAAGAGGCTTCTTATTTACTCTCGCATATCATCATTACATTCATTCAAAAAAATCATCAATCATCTTGTACTTCATTCATATGTATTTCATAACATTTGCATATCTAGCATGTGCAAAGTGAAAAGTTAGTGGGTTATGAACCAAGTTATGAATAGAAGTCGAGGACAGATTTGATTTGACCTTAATATACTTAATTTCATAGGAACCTTATAAGAATTAGAGTTGAGACTTTTCAGGTTGAGCGACTTAATTCTTTGAGTCCACAATACTACGTTCACATGTCATCTTGATTAGTCTAAGTAGTATGTCATACACACGCATGATTATTCTAGACAATGACCAAACTTGGACAAGCACCATGCACGTAGCTCTTCATTGATGAGATGGTGAGGAGGTAGAATCCTTAATCTTGGAGTAGCACATGGGTGGAAACATCCATCCTCCTCTAGGGAGGGTAGTGCATCTCAACCTTGTCTAGTGGTGTCAACGTCTAACGACATGATACAATGTGTTGCAATAAAGCCTCAAAAGAGGGATAGTCCATTGGTTCAAGAAGTAAAACTCCTTATGTACATGTTACATATTTGTATATATAAAAAAAGAGAAAATCTCGAAAAAAAGTTAGACGGGCAAAAAAGTAATTAAATAAAAATTCTTGTCAGAGAAAAATGTGAATAAGCGAGGCATATGCTTCAAAGTCTCATATCAAGGAAGCATGCAGCTGGAGACTTGGTTACATTGGTCACAATCCATTCTCTTCTCTACCCCATCTTCTTAAGTTGGTTGCACTTCAACTTAGAAGGGAATATCTCTCTCCTCGAGAAAAGAGTTGCTAGACCAAAGAATTAGGGTTACCATGTTAAAGGAGGCTATTTCCTTATCACTTATGATGTGGAGAGTTATATTTCCCTTACACAGTACAAGTAAGATTCATAATCATCAGAATTTGCGTATGAGGATTTGTTCTGACCTGATTGTTGAGGCGACCTGAATAGAGACTTGTAGAACTTAAAGGTTGTTAGGTCTTAAATCCTCTTCTCAATAAGGCTCCGCCACATCATTAATCCAAAGGTCGACACTTTTTGCAATTTGTTTTAGTTGCTCAGGGAGAGCAAGATTTAAGTATAGGGGATTGATAAATTCATGACTCACCACTCTAAAAGTTGAAAATAGAGCTTCATTCTTGAGTAATTACTTACATTTCTCCTTTTATTTTGCATTATTCTCATACATGCATTTAGAATTAATATCGGCATTTTAGCATGCATATTTGCATTAATTAAGATGTTGAATTCCTATATAAATATCACAGCTATATTCACTATTTTCATGTATTTTTATATACTCTTTTACTGATACAGATTAAATAAAACAAACTTTGTAGTGTACATATTAATATTACTAATAAAAAAATATCAAAAAAATACTAGTAAAATTGACCGATAAAACACAAACCCTAGTTTGAGACTTAGAGCCTTAAATTGTGAATATCTCTCTCATATAGTCTCCTATGGATCCCTACTCACTTCTGAATTAATTTATGTTCAATTACCTTCAAAATACGATCAAATTCAAAAGAATTGGAGTTCGTATGCGAAACTTGGGTTTTAGGCCCCCATTGTATATTGTACATATGCCCCCTTTATTTTATTTTATCTTTTTATTTTATTAATTATTAAAAATCCAAAAAATATTAAGTCACAAATATTTGTTTCATATTTTCTTTAATTCTATTTTGATTTTATCTTATTTAAAAAAATTTGCATAATACAGAAATAATGTATTTTATATCTATAGGATACCACCAAAAATACTTTCTATACAGATGATTTCTTTTGGTTTCGGGTCCTTCATGAAAGTTGTTGATCTAAGTGAAATGGGCAACTTTTATATTAATCACTTTTTGATTTGACCTCTTTTTTATTTCTTTTTTATTTTTCTTTTGATATAATTTTCGATTTTTCTGAGAGCGACACATGGCAACTCCTAGAGCTGACACGTGTCACCTCCTTTTCCATTCTTTTTATTTCTCTTAATTATTTATTTATTTATTATTTATTTTTATTATTTCTTTTAATTTTTTTTATTTTTTATTTTTAATTAATTATTTATTTGGTTTTCCCTGACTGCGTGGTCGCCCCTACGCGCATCACGTGGAGCTCTCTCTCTCTCTCTTCCTCCTCCCTGCATGACCCTTCCCTCATCCTCACGCAGTGCATGGCCTACACCAACAACCCATCTCTTCAGTTTTTCTCGGTGGCCAGCAATCGCCTTTTCTCTCTCCCCCGATCATCACTCTTGTGGAAATATATGTGTCACGTGGCCCCGCTCCCCATCTCACGCACCCTCATCTCTCCCCATCTTTCTCGCTCTCCCTCTACAACAAATGCCCTGCAAGACCAGTGCCCTCATACTCCATTCTTCGCATGATCTACCCACGACCAACACCTTAGGCTGTGTTCTTCTCCCCAACAACATCCGCAACTCCCTCTCATCCTCTACGTTGCATCATCTCCATCTTATCCGCAATCCATCTCCCTTGACCCATCAAAACCTAAGCCACCTCGACCATTGCCCCTCATCTGCCATTATCGAGCACAAGCACTTCGAACTCCGCCTCTCCCTTTGTGACAACGAGAGAGAGAGAGAGAGACCCTCATAGAGTGGCACAATGTGATTGGCCGACGAGATCCCAGGCTCTTCCCAACCTTGACACAGCTCCTCTGTGGGTTGTTGAGCACACCACCTCCGTCGGTGGTTGGAACAATGACAAAGAACCTTTAAGGTGCGTTCGGTTAGCGGGTTAAGGCAGGTTAAACTGGTAGATGGTAACCCATTTTTGTATTTTGGTGTTTGGATAGAGGGTTAAACTGGAGGTGGGTTAGAAGTGGGTTTGTTGTGATATGATTGTATTGAAGTTTGAAAAAGTGAGTAGTTATTGTGATGTGATTGTATTGAAGTTTGGAAAAGTGAGTAGAAGTGGAGTAGTTTATAATTTTGATATGATATGATGGTATAATATATTATTTTTTGATAGGATTGATGATATAAAATTGATTTATTTAATTTTTTTAAAAAAGAGAGATGTGGGACCCACATGAGAGAGATGGGGAGTGGGTTAAGGGGGGAGTTTACCCCTGCAACCAAACGACACCTTAGGTTCTTCTCCACGTGAACCTTCATGCATCAACGACAACAACCAGGTAACGACTCTGTCCTCCTTCTTTCTTCTTTCCTTTGTTTTTCTTCATGTTACCCTGACATCGCATCACCACCTCAATCATCCATCGCCCACCACCCTCGAGCTGTGGACCTCCATCCCCTGTCGCTCCATTGACTTCACCCATTCCACTCTCGACCCTCCTCGATACCTTCCACCTTGGGTCACATGCTCTCGAACCACAACACATGCATATCTTCACCATCACTCTCGACATAGACGATCACCCTACAGTTTTGCCTTTGCCGATGATCGAGCCCCCCGCGTGATCCCCTGCTCTTGCGTCGTCCACCATTCCGCCCTCGAGTTCATGCTTTAACCACCTCACACCTCCATCGTTGTATGTTCCTACAAAAGCCCACCACTTGGAGCTATCATGCTTAGGCCTTCGCCTCACTGATGACTTTTGCTCGCCATCGACACCTTCGCAATGTCCACTGCCTTGCTTGTGCCTCCAACATCACTACCTCAGGTGGTGTGCCCCAAGGAGTAGCCACCGCCCCATCCTTTCTCCCCAGTAAGGAGCACATGTGGTGGGTGGAACATTTGCACAGACATCCCCGTAGTTTATACTATCACACAGAGGTCCCTCAGCTAGAAATGTGTGCAACACACATGACCCAGTGTGAGATTTGCGCACATGCCCCCACAAATACCGCAATTTCTCAAAGATTCCTCACCAGCAGTGTGCACGTGTGACGCAAGTGCAAAAGGAACAAATTGCATTCGCCCCCAGACTTTCGATAATTGCATTTGCATTTTTTATTTTATTTCATATTTTTGTAATTTGAATAAAGAACCATGTCTCTAGACATCATTTTAAACCTTCATTTAGTATAATTATATCATTCCAAAAATTACACATTGTAGATCAAGTAATTATTTATCTAATGAGTATTTATTTGCAATTTAGTGAATAATGACTTATTTATTATAATTAATTTGGTGAAAACTTGCATAGTTTACCCATTTTATGCACTAAAATTGTTGTTAAAATATTCACTACTCTAAAAATTCTGAAAAAAAATCACATTAAATATAATTACTTGTGTTCTACATTGTACGTAAAAATCACATCAATTCATCAATAGTTTTATCTGAATAAATTATTTTATAATTGGAATAATTATTTTTTTATTGATAGGAAACTTAACATTTTTAGGGTTTAGAATTTTTCCTAGATAGAGCATCATTAGATACATCTAGCATAATCTTAGTTTTTGAAAATAATTAGGTTTGTTATTTATTAAAAATAATTTACCAAAAATCGCATCTTGTGCATTGTTTAATTCATTAAAAATTCATTTTGTTCCTAAAAATTCTAAAAAAATACAGTAGCTTAATTTCATCATGTTTAAAATTATGACTATGTTTCATAATTTTTGGATGTCGTTTGAATTGAAGTTGTATTTTTGACCCAAACTTTGTTAAAATTGCATATCATCCATTAATTGCATTTAAAATTATCAAAAAAAATCTCCGAAAACCTAAGTTCTGGATCATCTAGAAATTGACCTAAGGAGATAATGGCCTCCCTGAGTTTGACATTGGGCTTGCCCAAGGAAAAATACAAACTGACCACTTACGTTAATTGATAAATTAATTAAGTGGTCATTTTTTATTAACCATGATTGCCCGAATACTACAATTATTCGACACTATTAACCGGGGCATTTGTGGGCTCGTCATGATGATAAGACATCCAATTCATAAATACGTAAGTTAGTTTATAATGTAATTTCTACGAGGCTAGACTTGTTGGAGGATGTCAGAGACCTGGACGAGGAGGAGATTTTGAGTTGTGGGTTGGTGCAGAAGGCACTAAAGGAAGAGGACAGAGCAAGAGAGATCAAGTGGAGGCAAAGATCTAGAATGAAGTGGATTAAATAAGGTGACGCAAACACCAGGTTCTTTTATATGGTGGCCAACAGGAGAAGGAGGCGTAACCTCATTCACTCCATTGAGGTTGGAGGGGAGGTTAGTGGGTAGGAGGAGGTCGCTAGGGTTGTCACATGCAACTTCCAATCTATGAGTAGAAGGAGTCGTCATTGCGGATCTAGGTGGTTGGGACTTGGGGTAAAGTGAATCTCTAAAGGGGACACACAAGATCTAACGAGATCGATCAGTTTGGAGGAGGTTCAGGAGGCGCTTTTCTCTCTCAACCCAGATGGATGCCCAGGTCCAGATGGATTTCTTGTGTTTTTTTATTAAGAACTTTGGGATCTCTTAGTAGAGGAGCTTGTGGAAGTGGTGGATGAATTCTTGGAGGGAAATAGGGGATTCGAGAAGCTCAACCGATACTTCATCTTTTTGCTCCCTAAGAGGGAGGGGGCATCGAGGGTTGAAGACTACATGCCAATTTCTCTTTCGAACGTGGTCTACTTGGTTTTGACCAAGTTGTTTGCTAACCTCTTGAAGAAGGTGTTGGGCATGATTGTCTCGCTGACTTAGAGTGTCTTCCTTCCGAGTAGACAATTGCTAGATAGTGTAGTAATGGCGTTTGAGATTGTAGTCGATCGGCGTCAGTGTAAGATGAGGGGCATCCTATGGAATGTGGACTTTTCTAAGGCCTACGACTGCATGGATTGGCATTTCATTTGGGATTCTCTACACAGACGTGGTTTTCCCCCTAGATGTTTCGTTTGGATGAAGAAATGTGTCACGAATGATTTTCTAGTGTGGTGATAGTGAATGGGCAGTTGATGGGTGGCTTCTTCCATGCACAATAGGGGCTTAGTCAGGGATGCCCTCTTGCACCGTTGCTTTTCGTCCTTGTCTCGGATGTCATGGTGGATCGTGATGTTTCTGGGAGTTTCTTTCAAGAGTATTCCGAGGAGGAAATTTCTATTCATGTCCTCTAGTACACAGATGATACGATTATATTTGTGAGGAACCCAACAAATTACCGAGTTGTATCAACTATACTTGACCTATTTGGGGATTATCAGGGCTAAAGATTAATAGGGAGAAGTCAGAGTTTGTCTCTTTTGTGATGTCAATTGAGGAGGTTGTGATTTGTGAGGGGTGGCTATGGTAGCCTCAATGTCGCCTGCCCATTAGGTACCTTGGTGTCCCTTTGATGGCCGATAAGATGAGTGCAATGGATTGGATCCTTGTTGTGGAGAAGGTGGAGTAAAGGTTGGCTGGCTGGAAGGCCATGTTCCTCTCTAAGGGTGGGAGGTTGGATTTATTGAAGTCGGTTCTTTCTGCGATCCTGATCTTTTTTCACTTCTCAAAGATGATGTCGATCGAGGTAAGAAAGATGCTTGAGGGCATTATGTGGAGGCATTTTTAGGGAAGTTGTTGGAGGTTACGTGGGTTAGGTTGATTGGAAGACAATCACATGTGCCAAAGAAGATGGGGGTCTTGGTGTCTGTAACCTTGAGGAGATGAACAAGGTCCTTCTTTGCAAGTGGATTGCTTGCATTTGTGGGGAATGTGATAGCCTGACTTGCTCTATGCTTCATCATATTTATAGGGTGGACCTAAGCTTCCCACCTTGGAGGATCTCGGTTCGTCGTTGTCTTTCTTTTGGAGGAGCATCACTGGTCTTGTGCAAGAGATCCACCCTTCATTAAGGTTAATTGTGTGGGATGGGACATGCTTCAGATTCTGGTTGGATGATTGGTTTGAAGGGGGCATGTTGGGGGAGTTATTCCCGCATTTAATGGCTCTTACTCCTACCCCTGGTGATACTGTTGTTAAGGTTTGGGACGGTTAGGATTTTATTCCTACTTTCCATGCTAGTCTCTCGGACCAAAGGAAGGAAGAGATGGAGTTGATGCTTGAGATGCTGGATGGAGTAGTTGGGCCCACTATGGGCAGGGATTGTTGGTGATGGTAGGATGGTTCCTTCTCGATTGGGAAAGATTACAAAGTTCTGAACGAGGCATCGATAAGGGATCTGGTAGGTCCTGTGGAGAATTACAGAAGAATTTGGAGCTGGAGAGTGGCGATGTGGTTGAAGATCTTTCTATGGTTGTGCAGAAGAGGTAGACTTCTGATAGGGGACTGAGCGATGAGATTCATTGCCAACACCGGTTCATCATGCTCTTGATGTCAAATGGGGATGGAAGATGTCGACCACCTATTATTTATATGTAGCTCCTATGCTGATTCTTGGGCGATCTTTCAGGGTTGGGAGGTTATGTAGGATATGATGGAGGGCTTCTGGGAATCCATTGGGGAGGACTATAGAGGATCGGAAAGGGAATGGTCTACTTATTTGGCACTACTTTGGGCGATTTGAATTTCTAGGAATTGAGTTGTGTTTAGGGGGGGAGAATGTATGGTGAGAATGTTGTGGCACATGCTGAAGCGCTTGTTGATAGCTGGGCGATGTGAGCGTCAACATTGTATGGGTGTGGGGTGCAGCCTGATATAGGCTTGTAATCAGGTCTCTAGGTTAATTAATGGCAAAGTTTTGGGGCACACACCTACACAATGGAAGATGTTTTTCTTTTAAAACAAAAATGTAGTCGATTCGTTTCCACTTTATAATCGTATATATTTTTGATAATATGGTAATATATTTTTCTTACTCCTAAAAATCTGTACCAACATCCATATTCATAATTAGACTTGATAACAATATGGTAACACATAAATCCTTATTGGTAACTTGACAATTTGTATCCCGATCTTGAGTCACACATAGTGTAGTTGCTCTTTATATTGTAGATTTTTTGATGATGGGTTTAATAATCATATGCTATAGCTCATGTTTGAAATAATTTATTTTCAAAAATCATTAGGTACCTAAAACATGTAGATTTAATAAATTATTTTACATCTAGTATGGGATTGATATCATATATACATAGTTCTTGGTATAATTTCGTAAAAGATACACTGTACATGTGTAATTATAATATTTTCATGGGTACAAATGTGAAATATACCTTGATACATGTGTTATAACTTGTATCTTTGAATATTAACAATAAAGTGATGAGGAATAATATCCATTTTATATTTGAAATCATGTAACAATAGCATCTTAGATGATCATTATTATGGATCCAATTCGTTGTTCCAAATGGTGCATGTGTCATTTATAAAATTGTCAAAGTCATAAATAATGTGATAATAGGATTAATCCCTAAAAATCTTTCCTTCCTTTTTTTTCCTAAAATTATCAATGTCATATATTTAATGTAACAATGTCCTTTATAATGGAAAACATTAATTTTAAAAATAATATACCATGTGTTTTCAGCCAGAAAATTAATAAAAAAACTAAAGCATAAGGCCTCATTCAAACCTCTCAATGTGACGACTTACCGAAGTCTGCATGGACAAGTCCATGGAATTTACATTTACTGATTTAGTCAAAAATATATACTGGCTAAAATTTCCAAATCTAGTGGAGACCACGTGATAATTGGGATTTTGCGAGGGTCTAATGTAGTATGCACAAGACGAGAACTGCACTGTCACTAAAGTGATCGCTCACGAAACCCCAATTGATCAAAAATTAACCCACAAATATAAATCAAGCAATGTAAAATAAAACGTGGAGCTAAAATTTATTATACCTCTACAACAAATGTGTACAGTGTGTAAGCATGTGCACAGGTAGAACTCGAGGAGGAAACAGTAGATCGAGGCAATGATGCGTAAAACTTGTTCTTTTCTTTTGTCTTTTATTATTTTATGGGTTTTTATTTTTATAATATTTTTTGGATTTTAATTTTTACATTTTCCATTGTTTTTTATTTTTATAATTTTTATTTTCTTTTTATACTTTTCTGATTTTTAATTTTCTTTTTCTTTTAATTATTTAATATAATAATATATATAATTATATATACAATATAGAATATTACAATTATAAAGAGTAATAAAAATAATACAAATTTAGGAAACAAAATATTTTTAGGTTTTCTAATTTTTTTCTAGTGTTTTATGATTTTTCTGGAATTTTTGCCATTTTTATATATTGTTAAAGTCAAAAATATCTCAAATCAGGTATTTAATAAATATATCAAATTGAATTGGATATTAAAATTAGCAAATAAGATCCAAAATTCTCCAAATCAAATATAGAGATAATAATATCAAGAAAATTTAGAGATAAAAATAAATATTTTTGGATTTTTTGTTGTTTTTTATTAATTTTTTTGGACTTTGGAGATTTTTAATTTTTATGCTTTCTCCTTTTCTATTTTAGGGATTTTTTACCTGGAGCTAATAAATACTAAAATAAACAACATATACTTTTTTGGGGGCATTTTCAAAACATTTTACTATTTTTTGGCATTTTCTAAGTTAAACAGGGACAAAAACATGTTCATTTGATTTTAATAAATTGCTAAAATACCCAAAATGCCAAAATAAAAATGTAGGTGAAAACATGTTAACAAGCATTTAACCCTATTTTTGCATAATTTTTGGAGCACATGTGCTATTTTTAATAAATGAAATTCAAGCACAAAAAATGCATGAACTAGGAAGGGAATATTCACAATTAAAATAGATGTCAGGGGTTCATATGTAAATATGTCAAACTATATAACTGGTATTTAAATTTATTGGACTAGAGATAAATACAGAATCTACTAGGGGTATACATGTAATTTGCCCATCTCATGTGTAACTACGTGAATTGAGCTTGACTGGACCCATATGCAATTTCAATAAACACCAAGGCCATCATGCAAAATGTCCACACTTATTTACACTATATTTAATTATATGATTATTGAATAAATACAAAATTACGTGGGATTTAGTTTGCAATTTACCCATTATTAGCGTGCCATCATGCGATGGAGATTGAGTCACTTGCCACGCGTCGCACTTTGGTCGACTGATACCAGTTCAGGCTGGACATCTCAGATTAGATCTTTGACAAAAATCCAACAACTGTGGCTCAAAAGATCGGATGCCTCCTGCTCATTCTGGTGCACTACCCTTCATCGAACGTGGAAGGAGATGGTTGAAGAACATAGGAACAACTTGCTTTAGGCGAGTTTGATATGCAATATCTCGCTTCTCCAACCTCCTACCACGCCTTCGAGTTGGCCTACATGCTCCTACGGCCGTCGTGCTTCCTCTAGATGCTCCAATCAAGTCCAAGGGTAAACGGGTGATCCTAGGAGCTCTTAGGTTCTTCAGGTTGACCTATAAGGTATTCTCGAATCTAAAATCCCTCATATGGGATCTACCAGAAGCGTTTCCTGCATAAAAACAAAGATGAAGTCCTGACGAGGCTTCCTGGGCTTTTATTGGCATGGAGAGGTCCGGTGGAGTGATGATTGGGGGACCTCGATAGCTCGATCCTAGAGGATTCGAGGGGACCTAGGTGGTTGGGAGAGTGGAGAAACGTAGGGACAAGAAGATGGGGTGATTTTGGTGGCCGGGAACAACGGTATCATGACCAAAACATGGTCAGAGCTCAAGAGTACACTGATATAATGTGAAAACCCCGAATACCGAACATGGACTAAAATGCAAATCTTGACTTAGTCTGGACTTAATTAAAAAATCTGTACTTGTCCAATGACCAAAAAATCTAATAAGTAGTCTATTGCATAGGGCTCGTCGATAGCTTTCCAACGACTCCAAGAACATTAAAATCCGACTTCGGGAGCTCGAGTTATGACCATTTTAGCGAGGAGGTGTTTGGGTCCTATTCGGAGCCGAACCCGGATCCGAATCTGGGTTTTACCCTTAATTCCCAACCCTTTTCTCATCCAAAACGCCTCAACTCCCTTCCCCTTCGACCAGACCTCTTCCTCCTCCCATTTCCCTCGCCGGAGCTCCGCCGGAGCTCACCGGAGCGCCTCGGATCGATGATCCGAGACCACCCCTCGAAGAGAAGGTCCAAGGCATCTCTATATACGATTTTGCATCATCTGCATCATCATCAGGGCACCAATCATGTCGTTCTTCGTGGGTGAAGATTCCGAGGAATCGAGTTTTCTTGAGGCACGATATACCCTCCTCTTGTTGTGGCTTCCACACGACATTGAACCCATGTGTGAACATCTCTAGAGCCTTAGAGGTCTTTAGTGACATGATTAGTAGGTGATTATTGATCTAGCATTGTGTGGTGGTTGTGATCTGGGAACTTCCTCATCTCATTCCATCTTGATGGTAAAGCAATATCAAATCTATAAAATAACAGTTTGGTTTCAGATTTGACAGTAAACATATTGTGATGGTTGCAAATAGGGAGTGTATATGTACTTGAATGCTAAACCGTAAGGGTGAATGCAACGAGGAATAGCTGGCTATGTGCAAAACACATCAGCCCATGTGTATATTACACAAAGGAAGAGGGTCGGTGTTGATATAGGTGAAAAAAAAGCTGGTTTTGAGTAGAACTGTGTGTGAATGGAGTTGAACCTATTTATATTCCATGTTGTCTTAGGATGGAATCCATCGGATCAGCTATGTTGTTGAGGGAACACGAATGTTGTGCTACTGCATATACTACTATGATGGAACATGAATTCTGAGTAATGGTATTGTGGGGTGGGGTAATTGTTTTATGAACAAGTTCCTTAAAATTTTGAAATGTTATTGATAAGGGACATACTTGTTTCAACTGTCTGTACTACTATTCATGAAGCATTTAGGAAGAGCTTAAAACAAGATTGCACATTCATCGTAGTTGTTGGGATTGTGAACAAACATGCAAAGGCCAAGCCTTTTCCATCGATAAGTGGGACCACTTCCATACACCCATTGCCTTTAAACAAGTTTACTGTAGATGTATTTGCGAAATTGAAAAGGACGTTCAGCTCATTGAAATTTTCCTAAATTAGGGAGGAGAAATTCCATGGATTGACCTGGAAGGCTTTCTGATCAAGCTTCAAACCTTGCAACAGGAAGTGTATCTCTTGTAGATCTATTTAGAACTTAGAATCTAAGAAACATGGGAGGTCTAATTAGGAGGAACTATAGAAGAATGGACCTGGGGAGCAGTAGCACCTGGGGTTACTTGGTCATAAGGGGGGGAATGGAATACAAGAAGTATCTGGGATTTGGGGGATAGATCAAATTAGGCACCTGTATTGACAGGAGGAGCTTCTAACATTAAATTTCTCTGCATATTTTGTTATAGAATCTTATTTTATACGGAGAGATGATGTAAAATAAGCATATAAACTCGAGGGGACGAATCTGAAGTTACATTTTTAAGTTGTAATGCTTATGTTTTTTTAGTGTAGGCACCTATGATAATAACATCTTGTAGGTGTATCATTACAGAAATCTGACAAATGAAAAGTCTTGACAACACGCCCATACTGGTCCCCACTTCTTATCTCCATTCTTCATCTCTCTAACAGTGAGTAATGAATAGGAGAATCTCAAGAAATTATCATCTATGATGAAATATTAGAGGTCAAATTCATATAAGAATTGAGGAGGGGAGACAAACACGTACAGGTGGGTTCAAGTTGAACCAAATTTTGTCACTTCAAAATCATCAAATACCAGTGAAAGTTTTCATGTTCTGTAACCTTCTACAAGACAACATGTCGCATTGCTTTTTGGAGTTGTATTTTTTAAATTCCCCTAAAAGATGCATTGATTTAGCTGGACTGCTTTGAATTAGATACCCTCTCATTTTATTACAACTAAGGATATAGTTCTCTTGATGGATATGTCCAGGAGATGTATTGATTTAAACTAAACCATCTAAGTGCAGCCTTGTCGGATAGTAATCCCTTGGTGAGACTCTTGCTGCACAGACCTTTTGAATGGAAATATCTTGTTCATATGTGTTCCTGAAGCATAATCATTGTAATTGTTATGATATCATGGCGATTGGGTAGTGGAGTAGTGCCGCCAAGGGCGGGGCATGCACCCTTGAGGCCCCGGGTAGAAGCCTAGATGACCGCGATCCCAACTGCTATTGTAGCTGCGATGGTTGGGGGACATGTTGCTTGGCACACCGAGGTGTTAATCTGACGGTGTTGGCCTCGGCACTTGCGTGCTTTAGCCCAGTGCTCGAGCGCGGGCCAAGTAGTCATGGATGGTCAGCTAGTGCTTCGCTTGTCACTTAGAGTTAACACTCGTGTACAGGCCAATGTAGGCCACATTGGTCGGTATTCCGAGTGGGAGCGCTAAGAGGGGAGTTCCGGAAAATGTGGTTAATGAAGTTGGGAATGGGATGTGAATCTCCTGTGCATAAGGAGGATTGGGCTAGTCGTGAAGATTCGCGGGGTGGAATTTAGATTGTGAATCGGATATCAATTGTGAAGTGGAGCTAAGTGGACGTGTTGGGAACTTAGTTAGGATGCATTGTACACCACCGCATGCCTACGGAGGCACCCCAACCCTAAGGCATTCTTTTTGCCTTAGACTCATAGTGTGAGGTCTCACCCAGACCAAGACCACAGACTATCCACGCAGCTTGGTTACTCATATCCATATCTGATAACTATAATAAAATGTGATTCTTATGAGATCAGGTTACCTAGTTTATTTCTCTTTTGCACACATTTAAATTATATCATTCTTGTTGTTGTATAGCTTTGTTTAATTCGTATTGGGCAACCTTGCTCATAACGTACCTACGTGTGGATACGCAGGTTCGTTGCAGTAGCAACTTTATAGTCACCACTTTTTGTGTAGCTTCACGACTCCTTGTGGAACTATTGGTAGTAGTTTTCTCTATCTTTCCTTGTAGGACTTTGAAATACATGGCATGTATAATGTATTTCAAGACACATTTCTTTCATATATACATGTATACTTTGTAGACATGGATGGGCATTGCAATGTAATGGATGGAAATGTAATGGACAATGGAATGAATGAGAATGGAAATGGAATGTGATTGTGAGCATGTTGAATGAGAAGCAAAAGTTTTAAATTCTAATGTGATGTGCTATTTTTCTCCTGCTTACTATGTATATCATTGGTATTCGAATGTGGAATGTATGTGCGTGGATTGGTTTGCCGAGTACCCGGATCCTAGAGGCGTCACAGTTTGGTATCAGAGCAGTGGTACTCCATTCCATTTTACGCATGTCATTTCTCATTAGTATTCGAATATTGGATAGTGTGAAAGTCTTTTGACCCAACACGAATCCACAGGAGAATAACATGTTTACATCCATGTCCATGTCTCTCTTAAGTCAAGCAACACATCTGATGATGGATCGAGTGTATCTCTGCCTTGAGGGTACAACAGTTTCTTACCCAGGGTTGTGTAGGCTACCTTGCCTACGTGGTAAACTCAACGGCATATGATCAGATGAGAGCATGTCAGAGTTGTGCGTGAGTTCCCTAACGTATTTCCAGATGAGCTGCCTGGATTACTACCAGTACGAGAGATAGAGTTTGAGATCACGCTATTGCCTGACACACAACCAATCTCTATCCCTTCATACAGCTTGCACCAACTAAGCTCAAGGAGCTCAAGGTATAGTTGCAGGAGCTGTTGGAGAAGGGATTGATCCGCCCCAGTACATCACCATGGGGAGCGCCAATCCTCTTCGTGAAAAAGAAAGACGGATCCCTAAGGCTATGCATAGACTATAGGCAATTGAACAAGAGAATGGTCAAGAACCGTTACCCACTTCCCAGGATAGATGATCTATTTGACCAGTTGCAGGAAGCAGCAGTGTTCTCTAAGATTGACCTACGGTCGAGATATTATCAGTTGAGGATCAAGGAAGCTGATGTAATGAAGTCTGCGTTCCGCACTAGATATGACCACTACGAGTTCTCGGTGATGTCGTTTGGACTTACGAATGCACCTGCCGTGTTTACGGATTTGATGAACCGGGTCTTCCGTCCGCATTTGAACAGATTTATAATCGTGTTAATTGGTGATGTTCTAGTCTACTCTGTGATGAATACGAGCATGAGTCTCATCTTCGCACCGTACTAGAGATTATCCGAGAGCATCAGTTGTATGCTAAATACAACAACTGCGAATTTCGGCTTTCTGAGGTGGCTTTTCTTGGCCATGTGATTTCAGGGGCGGGGGTGTCCGTTGACCCCTCCAAGATAGAGGCAGTGGTGTCTTGGGAGCGGCCCAAGACAGTTACAGAGATTCATAGTTTCCTTGGCCTTGTCGGTTACTACAGGAGATTTGTTAGAGGGTTTTCTCAGTTGGCTCTACTCCTCACATGGTTGATGCAGAAAGATGTCCCATTTGTTTGGAGTGACAAGTGCGAGTTGAGCTTCCGAACTCTAAAAGAGCGATTGACTTCTGCACATATCCTCACCGTTCCTTCTGGTACCCTTGACTTCACCGTATACGCAGATGCTTCCCGGAAGGGCTTGGGTGTCGTGTTGATGCAGCATGGAGATGTTGTGGTGTACGTGTCACGACATCTGAAAAAAAGCATGAACGCAACTACCCCACTCATGATTTGGAGTTGGCAGTCGTAGTATTTGCATTAAAGATATGAAGTCACTATTTGTATTGGTTTACATTTGAGATCTTCACAGACCACAAGAGCCTTAAGTATATTTTTGATCAGAAGGAGCTAAATATGAGGCAAAGGCGGTGGATAGAACTGCTAAAAGATTATGATTGTACCATCTCCTACCATCCTGGTTAGGGGAATGTGGTAGCAGATGCCTTGAGTAGACAATTATACACCAAGGGTACGGCGGCATGGTTGCAGACTTGGGATGTGCTCGCTACACTTAGTGAGTGGCAAACATTTGAGAGCACATCCGGTGTAGTGACATTGTCAGCCAAGTATAGCAACTTGTGGGACAAGATTGTTCGAGGCCAACTGACAGATCCAAGGATCTAAGCGTTGTACCACAGGTGTTTGAAGGATGAATTTGATGGATTTTGAGTTCGTGAATCCATCGTATGGAATGGGGACTGTGTGTGTGTCCCAGATAACAAGGAGGTGATGAGAGAGATCCTGGATGAGGCGCATAGTTCAAGACTTTCCATACATCCAGGTGGCACCAAGATGTACAGGGACCTCTGCTAACACTTTTGGTGGGAAGGTATGAAAAAGGACGTAGCCAAACATGTTAGCAGATGTCTTACTTGCCATATTATGAAGGTAGAGCACCAGAGGCCTCCTGGGTTATTGCAGCCTCTTCCCATCTCGATATGGAAATGGGAGAGCATCTCCATGGATTTTGTCACATCATTGTCGCGCACCCCTGGAGGGCATGATGGGATATGGGTCATCGTTGACCGGTTGACCAAGTCATCCCATTTCATCCCGGTCAACATAACATATACACCGGTACAGCTAGCCAAGCTATATGTCAGCACATCATTGGGTTGCATGGGATGCCCAAGGAAGTAGTGTCAGGCAAAGATTCAAGTTTCACATCACAATACTGGGGTGAATTCATGAGGACCGTGATGACAGAGCTACGTATGAGTTCAGCCTACCATCCACAGACAGATGGACAGTCTGAGAGGACTATTCAGACCTTGGAGGATCTACTACGAGCCTACGCGGTTGAGTGGAAGGGATCTTGCAAGGATCGCCTCCCACTAGTTGAGTTTACATACAACAATAGCTACCATTCCAGTATAGGCATGGCGCCATTTGAGGCGTTGTACGGGAGACGGTGCACCACTCCTTTATGTTGGCAGCAGGTGGGTGACAACACCATGTTCACCTCACAGATCATTGAGGAGACCTCCAAGGTGGTAGATACTATCATAAGGAAATTGTTGATCGCGCAGAGCCGTCAGAAGAGTTACGCCGACCATCGACATAGGGACCTTGAGTTTCAGGTATGCTATCCCACATTCGCTCCCTAATGGGTATAGTTCTTAGCCAATCATGTGTGACTAAGTGTTTCTCGACTTCGTGTTCTTACGCATGTCCCCAATGACGTTTCGGTGGAAAGGGCAAGCTAGCGCCGCATTTTGTGGGGCCATTCGAGATTTTGGCCCATATGGGGAAAGTTGCCTACAGGGTGGCCCTTCCCTCACACGTCGAGGGAATCCACGATGTGTTTCACGTGTTGAATCTATTGAAGTACACCCGAGATCACCGACACGTGATCAGCTACGAGGACTTGGTGGTGGAGCCAAACCTATCCTTCCCAAAAGAGCCGGTGCAGATTTTGGACCACGCGGTCAAGAGGTTGGGGCGGAAGGAGATCCTTTTGGTCAAGATCCTGTGGCGAAGTCAAGATGTCGAGGAAGCGACATGGGAAGCTGAGGCGGACATGAGGGAGAAATACCTGTATCTGTTCATGGTATGAAATTGAAATCATAGTCAAGTTCCCGTTGACATTTTTTATGGGTTTCGCCCTCTTTGAGATTTTTATGCGCTCATTTCTCTGGGAGACTTGGACACAACGGGGTTCGGATGTTGAAATCGATTAAAGTCACCGCAAGTCTCGGGGACGAGACTTTCTTTGAGATTTTTATGATGTGAAAACCCCAAATACCGAACATGGACTAAAATACAAATCTTGACTTAGTTTGGACTTAATTACAAAATCTGTACTTGTCCAGTGATCAAAAAATTCTAATAAGGAGTCTATTGCATAGGGCTCGTCTATAGCTTTCCAACGAGTCCAAGAACGTTAAAATCCGACTTCGGGAGCCCGAGTTATGACCATTTTAGCGAGGAGGTGTCCGGGTCCTATTCGGATCTGAACCCGGATCCAAATCCGGGTTTTACCCTTAAATCCCAACCCTCCCCTCGTCCAAAACGCCCCAACTCCCTTCCCCTTTGACAAGACCTCTTCCTCTTCCCATTTCCCTCACCGGAGCTCCGCCGGAGCTCATCGGAGCGCCTCGGATCGATGATCCGAGACCATCCCCGCGTAGAGAAGGTCCAAGACATCTCCGTATACGATTTTGCATCATCATCAGGGCACCGATCGTGCTGTTCTTCGTGGGTGAAGATTCTGAGGAATCGAGTTTTCTTGAGGTACGATATACCCTCCTCTTGCTGCGGCTTCCACACGACATTGAACCCATGTGTGAACATCTCTAGAGCCTTAGAGGTCTTTAGTGACATGATTAGTAGGTGATTATCGATGTAGCATTGTGTGGTGGTTGTGATTTGGGAACTTCCTCATCTCATTCCATCTTGATGGTAAAGCAATATCAAATCTATAAAATAACAGTTTGATTTCAGATTTGACAGTAAACATATTGTGATGGTTGCAAATAGGGAGTTGATATGTACTTGAATGCTAAACCGTAAGGGTGAATGCAACGAGGAATAGCTGGCTATGCGCAAAATGCATCAGCCCATGTGTATATTACACAAAGGAAGAGGGTCGGTGTTGATATAGGTGGAAAAAAAGCTGGTTTTGAGTAGAACTGTGTGTGAATGGAGTTGAACCTACTTATATTCCCTATTGTCTTAGGATGGAATCCATCGGATCAGCTATGTTGTTGAGGGAACACGAATGTTGTGCTACTGCATATACTACTATAATGGAACATGAATTCTGAGTAATGGTATTGCGGGGTGGGGTAATTGTTTTATGAACAAGTTCCTTAAAATTTTGAAATGTTATTGATAAGGGACATACTTGTTTCAACTGTCTGTACTACTATTCATGAAGCATTTAGGAAGAGCTTAAAACAAGATTGCACATTCATCGTAGTTGCTGGGATTGTGAACAATCATGCAAAGGCCAAACCTTTTCCATCGATAAGTGGGACCACTTCTATACACCCATTGCCTTTAAATAGATGTATTTGCAAAATTGAAAAGGATGTTCAGCTCATTGAAATTTTACTAAATCAGGGAGGAGAAATTCCCTGGATTGACCTGGAAGGATTTCTGATCAAGCTTCAAACATTGCAGCAGGTAGTGTATTTCTTGTAGATCTATTTAGAACTTAGAATCTAAGAAACCTGGGAGGTCTGATTAGGAGGAACTATAGAAGAATGGACCTAGGGAGCAGTAGCACCTGGGGTTACTTGGTCATAAGGGGGGGAATGGAATACAAGAAGTATCTGGGATTTGGGGGATAGATCAAATTAGGCACCTGTAATGACAGGAGGAGCTCCTAACATTAAATTTCTCTGCATATTTTGTTATGGAATCTTATTTTATACGGAGAGATGATGTGAAATAAGCATATAAACTCGAGGGGACGAATCTGAAGTTACAGTTTTAAGTTGTAATGCTTATGCTTTTTTAGTGTAGGCACCTATGATAATAACATCTTGTAGGTGTATCATAACAGAAATCTGACAAATGAAAAGTCTTGACAACACGCCCATACCGGTCCCCACTTCTTATCCCCATTCTTCATCTCTCTAACAGTGAGTAATGAATAGGAGAATCTCAAGAAATTATCATCTATGATGAAATATTAGAGGTCAAATTCATATAAGAATTGAGGAGGGGAGACAAACATGTCCTGGTGGGTTCAAGTTGAACCAAATTTTGTCACTTCAAAATCATCAAATACCAGTGAACTATATAGTTTTCATGTTCTGTAACCTTCTACAAGACAACATGTCGCATTTCTTTTTGGGGTTGTATTTTCTTAAATTCCCTAAAAGATGCATTGATTTAGCTGGACTGTTTTGAATTAGATACCCTCTCATTTTATTACAACTAAGGACTTAGTTCTCTTGATGGATCTGTCCAGGAGATGTATTGATTTAAACTAAACCATCTAAGTGCAACCTTGTCGGATAGTAATCCCTTGGTGAGACTATTGCTGCACAGACCTTTTGAATGGAAATATCTTGTTCATATGTGTTCCTGAAGCATAATCATTGTAATTGTTACGATATCATGGCGATTGGGTAGTGGAGTAGTGCCGCCAAGGGCAGGGCATGCACCCTTGAGGCCTCGGGTAGAAGCCTAGATGATCGCGATCCCAACTGCTATTGTAGCTGCGATGGTTGGGGGACATGTTGCTTGGCACACCGAGGTGCTAATCTGACGGTGTTGGCCTCGGCACTTGTGTGCTTTAGCCCAGTGCTCGATCGTGGGCCAAGTAGTCATGGTTGGTCAGCTAGTGCTTCGCTTGTCACTTAGAGTTAACACTCATGTACAGGCCAATGTAGGCCACATTGGTTGGTATTCCGAGTGGGAGCGCTAAGAGGGGAGTTCCGGGAAATGTGGTTAATGAAGTTGGGAATGGGATGTGAATCTCCTGTGCATAAGGAGGATTGGGCTAGTCGCGAAGATTCGTGGGTTGGAATTTAGATTGTGAATCGGATATCAATTGTGAAGTGGAGCTAAGTGGACGTGTTGGGAACTTAGTTAGGATGCATTGTACCCCACTGCATGCCTACGGAGGCACCCCAACCCTAAGGCATTCTTTTTGCCTTAGATTCATAGTGTGAGGTCTCACCCAGACCAAGACCACAGACTATCCACGAAGCTTGGTTACTCATATCCATATCTAATAACCATAATAAAATATGATTCTTATGAGATCAGGTTACCTAGTTTATTTCTCTTTTGCACACATTTAAATTATATCTTGCTTGTTGTTGTATAGCTTTGTTTAATTCTTATTGGGCAATCTTGCTCATAACGTACATACGTGTGGATCCGCAGGTTCGTTGCAGTGGCAACTTTATAGTCACCACTTTTTGTGTAGCTTCACGACTCCTTGTGGAACTGTTGGTAGTAGTTTTTTTTCTATCTTTCCTTACTTGTAGCACTTTGAAAGACATGGCATGTATAATGTATTTCAAGACACATTTCTTTCATATATACATGTATACTTTGTAGACATGGATGGGCATTGCAATGTAATGGATGGAAATGTAATGGAAAATGGAATGAATGAAAATAGAAATGGAATGTGATTGTGAGCATGTTGAATGAGAAGCAAAAGTTTTAAATTCTAATGTGTTGTGCTATTTTTCTCCTGCTTACTATGTATGTCATTGGTATTCGAATGTGGAATGTATGTGCGTGGATTGGTTTGTCGAGTACCCGGATCCTAGGGGCGTCACATATAATCATCAAAACATGAAATAAACAATAATTGAAAGACAATAAAGAAATATACTTATAAATCATAAAGGGTGCAACGCTTATACCTGGCCGGAGGACCAAGGAGTAGGGCAGCTGGAGGTCCACCATGGGGCACCTCTCCTCCTCCTCCAACCACATCGACACCTCAGAGGTGCTCCACCTGTCATCTAGAGACTCGTTGAACCGAGGATAGGGGGTCGCAGGGACCAAAAAGGGACCAGAATAGAGAAGGAGAGGGGTTTATTTATGAACACGGTGGGGGGCCCTTATTCACCTAGGGCTAGCTAATGATCATGACTATGTGGACATGATCTAATAGTGCGGCGAGGGTAATGGATGATGGAGGAGTAGAAATGGTCAAGGGCTCAAGGGCAATGGATGAACGGAGTGGCAGGGAAAATTGAAGAAGGCGGGTCGCTCGAGATGTCTGAGACACTCAGAGAGAATACATGATAGTTGGCCAGGAGTCAACAATCCTCGGGTTGTGATTGACAAAACATCCAATTTTATTAGAAACTGATTAATTAAAAATAGTAGGTGATTTTATAAATATTTGGTTATAAATAAAAAACGTTTATTATTTTATAGTATTTTAATATGATTTTGTTTATTTTTTTGAACTTATTTATTACAAGTTAGTTTAAGGGTTTTATTTATAGGTATATTCATCTATGTTTTGAGTCTTTTATTTTTCTTTTGTACTTTTATTTTATTATTTTATTTTATTATTTAATATATTTATAACTTATTTTTATGTCCATGAATATATTTTTCTAATGTGATTTGTATACTTAAAAAATAGGGATATATATTATATAGGTAAACATATAGGCATTTCATCTATGTGTTTATATATTTTATTTTATATTTTTTGTGATTTTATTTTATTCTAAATATGTACATATATTAAAAATAATATTCAAAAAAATATAAAAATATAAAATTGTAAAAATAGTAGAGAGTAAATAAAACGAATATTTTATATAGGAAAACTATATAATAGGGGTCCAAAACCTATCTTTCACATTTAACTCCAAATTAAATGAAACCACCTTCATTAAATAGATAATAAAAAGTCATATACAATTAAGGTTTGATACATTTTGAGTTTTTGTTTAGGAGATATGGCTCTATGAAGTTTGGGTTTTGGGATTTATTCTGTGTATAAAAACTACGTTGTATATTATTTCTATGCAAACTCAATTTTGTATTTTCTATAATTTATTATCTACAACTTTCACATCCAAAGTTTCTTTATTTAAGGTATAAATAATAAATAATAAAATATGTCCCAAAAATAAATTATAAAATGAAAAAAAGTAAGGAATTTTTATTGTATATTTGGCCCTTATATCCCCCTACTTTATTCCCTATCAACCAAAACAATTCTTGACTTGGTCTCTGATGAACATGAAAATCATCTCTTTAATAATCGATAATTGTAGTATATGAGATAAAATTCGATCGATCAAAAATCACACTTACGTATATGTGCAAGTTAATTTACTTGGTATGTGTACCAAGATTGAACATAGGGACACGAGCCTCTTCATTTATTTATCAAAACTTAGTGTTTAACTAATGAGTGATTATTTTAAACTTAGGTCTTCATATACATAAACAGATGTAATGCACAGAATGGTATGCTAATGTATAATTTAGGGACAAAATGATGCAAGAATGTAGTGATGCATGTCTTTTGATTTTTTGTTGTAGTTAAAAGTGAGATGGCATGCATGCAAAATAAGATGAGATGCAAAAGATATATATATATATAAATATATGCAAGAGAAGATGTACAAATATGTTGTAAAAATATTAAATCACCGAGCCATCAAATAAGCATTGAATTCAGAGACAAGTTGTGCAATAAGAATGGCATTTAGAATGAAAAATAGTAGACACTATAGACTAAAAATTATCACAATTAATCTTATGCCAAATCATGAAATTAAATACGCCTATGATAGAGGATAAAATAAGCAGTACAATGAAACTGAAATAATGGAAAACAGAGTTCATATGCTCAAGACATGCTAAATGGATGCAAGGGCATAAATGCAATAAAAATGTGT
Source organism: Ottelia alismoides (assembly GCA_037367405.1). Taxonomy (NCBI): domain Eukaryota; kingdom Viridiplantae; phylum Streptophyta; class Magnoliopsida; order Alismatales; family Hydrocharitaceae; genus Ottelia; species Ottelia alismoides. Next base: position 976,245 of record JAZKJV010000777.1, read on the forward strand.
GAAAATAAAAGATAAATGATCCCAAATAGGTCCCTTGAGGGACCTATTTGCAATTAGCAAAAAACAGTTGGCCCATGTAATTTCTCCTATGTGGGGGGGCACTTTTGGAATTATTGAAAACCGATAGGGGCTCCTCTACAATTTGTCCAAGCATGCGCGTCTGGACCTATCTGTAAATATGGAGAGCTTTGAGGAGGTTTCTGCAAATAGCCCAGCCCCTCGTGTGCGGGGGAATGTGAGGGCTAGGCTCGGTGGAGCTAGCAGCTTCGGTGGATGACGTGGCATGTCTTAGGCACTTTGGCGATTGGCTTGGGTCTTCGAGCCCACAGGTTTGGTGAAGAGACGCGGAGTACATATGGGTTGTTCGATCCAGATGATCGGACGATGCCTGTAGCATCTTGCTCCACCCATGCATCAGTGAGGGGCCTGGGCTCCAACAAACTCTCCTTTTCTCCTCCAGCCTCCTGATTCTCCTCTAAAGGTCATGTGACCTTCAAAAGAGACTGGCGAAGATGGCATAGGCGATGCGAATCCTTGATGATGGTTGAAGGTTCCCATTGGCAAAGCTTCGCTGGAGGGGAGGAGCATGATCAGATCTAGATGCGGGGCTCCATCCATTGAAGGAGATGAGCACCTACATATGTTAGAAGTGTAGCCGAAGCATGTGTGCATGCGAGTGAGTGAAGGGGAGGTTCTCTGTGAGCGGAGGAGTGGGAGACCCGATCTCCTTCTCTGGTGGAGCAGAGATGAAGTTGGGTGTGGTGGACGGGGACATGGAGAAGGGAAAGGGCGAACGAAAGTGTTGGCAAAGGTGGGAAACGGATGTCGAAGATGACGGGGTGATTGGTGATTGAGGAAGAGGAGTGTGTGCTTTGGGAAAATTCGAAGAAATCAGAGAAAAAGAGATGGAGAGCTTTACTTGAAGAAATTGACGGAGGATGCAGCTTGGGCTAAGGTTCTGATGAACCTCAAGGTCTTCACTCTAATCCAGTCATCTACATCGGAGAGCTCTACAACACACAAGGTGGTTGTGGCACGACGGGGTTTGTCGTGGGTCGACACCAGGAGAAGTCAACTATTATCGCACTTCTATCCCACCTCCCCCTGTCATGGGGAGGGGGAGAAGGCTAGGGACCACTCCATGAATTGGTGCATGAAGTGTGGAAGAGGCGAAGGGAGTGGTTATATAGGTGGAGGTTCAAGTGATGAGGACTGGATTTCAAACGGTCGGAGGTGGCAATTGAAGAGAGGGTATTGAATTCCTAGAGGCTGCGAGGATGTAGGAAGATAGGGCTACGTGGAACGACCGTTAGGGAGCGGAGAGGTCGACAGAAGTGGGAGCTAAAAATGGAAGGGGGAGGCATGGTGGTGAGGCGTAACGCTTGGGTTGACGCTTCCTAGAGGTGGAAGATGATCGAGGGCCGTTGGATCTAATGATCCAACAGTCCATGTGGAGGCGTGATTAAGTGGCGACGATGAGATCAGGAGATCTCACCAGACGGTCATGAAGCGAGCAAGAATGGAGGGATTTGATGAAGGCGGGATTGATGATCAAACGGTGGAGGACAGTGATGGGGGGCGTGAAAAGGTGCGGCCACATGGTCGACCCAGAGGGCGCTACATGGCTGCACCAGAATATTCAAAAAATGAAAATGAATTCAAAAATAAAAAAGAAATAGGGGAAGAAAAATTATCTAAAAGTCAAAACACCAAAGTTTAGACCTCGATGAAATGTACAAGTTTCATATTGGTCAAAAATCCAAAAGAGGCCATTTATATAAAGAAGAATTTTTGCAAGTATTTTTAAAGAGTTAAAAACAATTTTGTGGTTTTGATATTTTTTATTTTTTATTTCTTTTTGAAACCAAGATAAATATACAATAATTAACCTAATTTTTAGGGATTTCTAGTATAAAGAAAATAAGGGAAAGTGTTATTAATTAAATACAATAATTAGGGTTAGAAATTCAATGTTGATTATACATAGATTATTTACAATATAATACAAGTTACTGTTAGGGATTTAAGTGTAGTTTTTATTGAATTGCTTAAGTTAAGAGGATAATAAATAGATTTTATAATGATGTATCTAAGATTCATCAATCTCAGGATTTAGGGTCATAAAATACCTTTGGTATTTCATTATTTTTCTATTCTTTTCTTTATTCTATAATTTTCTGAAGAGACATTATAATGAGATACATGGGAGATTTTTTTGCAATACTTATATAGTTAGATTGATGTATTTGTAAAGTGCATGAGTTGGTTTGCCGAGTATTAGAGATTGCGGTTGAATTTGGATCGTATGTCCATTATTCCTATCCTGTAAGTGTGGTTCCCTGATGAGCATAGCATCACAAATGAATTCAGAGTTTGATACTTCATTCCTTATTGTGTTAGATTGTCAGAGGAATTGAAATATATATGAGTGTTGAAGTCTTCTGACTTCAACATGAGTTCAAGAAGAATAATTCTGACTTTTTCTAATTGTGTTCTTTATCCATGCAAGTATGAAATCAGTTTTTAATGTAATAATTTTGGATAATAATGATACATTGTGTTGACACCAATGTGGCACAACAACTTGCTTTAATTCTACAAGCAATGCATGACACACATCATCGTCAGATCACTATCTAGTAGCGACTCATGTGTAATAAGATGACTCTTCGTATTACTCATCTCATGAGGAAGAGGGTATTGTTTGTCCTTTAATTTTTTAGATAGAGTATTATATGATGATTTGGATGCTCTCTAAAAGCACCATATGACTTACGCAACATACTATAAGTCGAAAGTGGCATGATTTTTAGGCACAAGTGTGCTAGATGAGCTCGAATTGTGGATGGACATTCTATCCAAAGTTCATAGTATGATCCAAGCACTTGATGAGTCTTGGCTCTCCTTTGTTTTTGCTAGGAAAACATGTTGAACGATAGTGGTATGCCACTAAAAATTACTTAAAGGAGACTATTACAAGTGATATTCCGCAGACGAGTTTTGTAATCAGTTCTAACCTAACCATTGGATGTAGGAGCATATAGTCAGTGATGATCGACGAGTACATGGAGGGTTGAATGTAGACAAATCGCCTACATCCACATTTTTTACGATCACTATTGGAGCAAGATATACCTTATCCACAAGAGGGTGGAACGAAGACACCAACTTCCTTCTTCTGCTGAGATGACACGATGGTTGGATGCGAAAGATGGGTTATGAGATGCATTGGTGTTTGGTCATGGGTGATGAATTTCCATTTCATCACCTTTAGCCTTAAATCCCAAGCTAAGTCAATGTAAATAACATTAATTTGTGCAAAATAACATTAATTATTTATCTTGTAAACATTTGTATAAATTCATTGATTTTATTCCAAAATTAAATAATAAAGAGAAAAAAAGAAAAAATGAAATACCGAAGGTATTGAATGATCCTAAACCCAGAGATTAAGTCAAGATTTAACTTGGTTGACAATTAATAAGGTATGGGGAGATAATGGGCAATAATAACTCAGAAACCCTAATTATATTCCTCAATAAATGCCATTTTGGCGCGCATTTTATTACTTATTTTTTACATCTCAAATCAATAAACTTTTAACATGAAACTTGTACATACTAATTTATAGATAAATAATACATATTTTAACTGGGACACACAAAACAAAAAGTCATGAACTGAACTTTATAGACATGTATCTTCTCTATATGAACTCCAAATTGACCAAATTAACCTTTATTATTTATAAATTTAATTGTCTATTTAATAAAGGTAATTTCATTAAAATCGAAGTTAAAATGTAAAAGTTGGCTTGTAAGTCCATATTGTATTGTATATATGTATATAATATGCAAAATATTTATTCTTTTCGTTCAATTCTTTCATTTATTTTTATACCCTTATATATGTTGTGTATATAATAAATAAAATAAGAAATAAAAATAAAAAACATGAAAAATATATTAATTAATCAACAAGTCTTTAAAATACGAATGAAATGTACCTATATACTTAATACATACATTTATTTAACTATGTAAATAAAAAGATAAAAATATAATAAAATATATAAATATGCATTTAAATAATTTATAAATAAATAAAATATTTCATTATAGTATTTGATCCAAAAAACACTTAAATACATTTAAAAATAATTTAAATATATTTAGATAAATACTTAAATAATAATATATAAATAAAATATACCTATTAGATTAACTTGTATAAATAAATAAAAATCATAGTAAAATACTACATAAAAACCATTTTTTATTTTGAGTTTTATTTAATTAAATCAGTTATTATTTTATTACTAATCCTCTATTCTTTTATCTCATATTTTATCTTCTAGCGGCTGACATGGCTCAATCAGGGATGTGTTGGTTGACATGAGGTCAACTCTTCTGACCTCAGTCGCACCCCTCCCCCCCATTAGCCTTGGGAAATGTCTTGTCTTCGATGAATTTTCCCGTTTGATCAACTAACTTTATGACCTCGTTTTCACATGCAAAAGCTTCATAGATGCATTGCCAATCTCGCTCAAGATGATTCAAGGTCAAAGATCCATCGATCCATAGCAAGGAGGAGGCGAATCAGAAAAGATCCAGGTTTTATCATAGCTCTGTTGTGCAAGCCAAGTTCTGTGGCCTCCTGGCCAAGTGAGTTTTCATTTTTTTGCCCCATTTCATTTGTAGTTCATTCCTTAGCATAGATTTAGTTTTGAATTATCGTAATCCTGTGTGTATTTGCAAAATCCCCATATCTTTCGTTCACCTGGAACTTGAGCTCCAGGTCAAAATCACGATGAACCTCAATTCGTTTTGACCATCAAACCACGCCACTTTCTTCCCCTTCGCTTATCCACTTGTAGACTATCTCCATTCATTTTGATCAACCACATATCAGATCATTGGGGCTCCTTCCTTCGTCTATCGCCAGAGCCCTCCGCCGCGACGCGCCTCGCCCATTTCCACCCAATAATCACACCAATACCCTTCGCTTTTCGGTTTGGAAGCTAACCATGTAGGTCTTGGGTGCTAAAGACCCCATGTGAGGGGTCTCGACATCAAGAAGGAACCCCATGAAGCATCGAGCTCCAGGCCCCCATTGATGGGGCCCGGATCACTTTGAGGCATCTGGTAGCTGCAGACGACTCCCCTGAGCATACAGAGCACCTGAGCGTTGAGAGAGGAGTTCGGATGAGGGAGAATCAATCATTCAAAGTAGGGAAGTAACAAGGTTCTTGTATGTTCTTCGTGGAGAGTAGTCATCGTTGGATTGATGGGATGGGCCAATTTTAATCGTGGTCGTTAGATCACAGCAAGCATCGGTCGTTCGATGAAGTCCAAGTTTTGATCTTGATTGTTGATCAGCGAAGCGGTACCGCATGATTACAACCATCTGCACCTTAAGTGGATCATCCTCAACCGTTGGATCGTGCAGACTTGGGGGGTGTATTGCACTTTCATCTCCTCGTTTTTTGTATATTAGTACTTGATATTTAAACTTTCATCTGTAGTTGTAAATATTTGTAATATTTGTGTGAGAGACCTAGAACTTTCATGTATTTGCTTTTTGGTCCCTTGTCAGCTCATCTCACGTGGTCCCCACGTAAGGCGAGTGAATTTTGCAACCATACTCTTTCAAGTTTGGTTATTTCTATTTAAAATATTTTTTTGCAGTTCTAGTGTAATTATTTTTGTGAAAATTGTATGGTTGATCCTGAACTTTTAGAATATTATATTTATACCCACGATTGGTGCATTTATTTATATATTGCTGGTTAAAATATGTGTCTTCCCTTGGAATGCTTTAACCATTTATTAAATCCATAAAAAGTTTTGAAAATTACGATCAGGTCCATGTGCATGTGATTTTATTTATTTATTTATTTTATTTATTTCTTTTGCACAAAAATTATGAGGAAATTTGCTAGAAAATCTTATACTGTATTATACGATGTATAATTTTATTAATATATTATGACTTTATTTTCCTGATTAAAAAACCCAAAATTATGCTCTTTATTTATTTAACTTGTTTTATTTTGTTTCTAAAATGAAGAAAACTTTAAAAATTCTAAAAATATTTGCAAAATAAAAATATCAATAATAATTTGTTTTATCGATTTTGATTGTATTTCACATATTTTAAAAAATAAAAAACCATCCCTCTTTGTATTTCTCTCTATCATTCCTTATTATATATATATATATATATATCTTTACTATTATCAGTAGTGACATTTTATACAGCTGCAGACTGTTGACAATGTGCAAGGACCTTAAGATCAATGTGACAGTAATAACAAATAAAAAAATTAATAAATGCAACCATCACATGTGTAAATCAATGTGAGATATAATAACCTCATACATGTCACTTCATGGTACATGTGTGTGTAGAGTGAGAGAGGGAGCTTTTCTTGTTCACCATCACACTAGTGTTTTGTTCCGTTTCTGGGAAATTGCTATTATGTTACTTTTATGTGTAGCGAAAGTGTTCGTGTCTATCGAGACTTCTGCAAATATATTTGTACCTAACATGGGGAACTGTCGGGGTAATTTTTTTCTAAGTTATTTTGTAAATATTAATATTTTAGTTGTCAGTGTTTGTCGAACTTCATTGGTTGCTTACTTTTAAGGATCTTATGCAAAATGCTCCTGCAAACTCATGATTTCAAGAAATACTCTTCAAAGTATGACATTGCATTATAAAAAATTTTGGTTCAGACAATTTTTAATCAATATTAGTCGTCATATCTTCCATCATAAAATTTATAAAATGAACACTTTTCGATTCTTCGTTCTTAAAATTCGCAGCAAAAATCATATCAAAGAATTATGTAACAATGGTACCTATTGACTTTTTCTTAAAATTGTTGTCAAAGTAGAAGTATTCCTAATTTTAAAGAAAAGTCAATCGAATAACAATTAATGATCTTTGTTATGAATTTAAATTTGAATTATACAATAAATAATATTCACATTGTTTGTTGATAACGGTGAATTCTTTTGCATCATTATAAAAAAACATCTTTGCGGAATTCTTCATTACATAAGAATAAGATATTAATAAACACCTCTAATATATTTAACATTTTGAAACAACATACAATGCTTTGTTTGTGTGGATAAATATGTGTAGATATTATTCGTATCCGATTATTTGCTGAATCCTTTATATATGTATTATGCTTTGTGTGTGGGGATGCAGACATGTGTAGATATATTCTTATCGAATCTATTTTATATGTATTTTGACATCTGCATCTCTATCACTATTCGATAGACATGTCAATTTAATATCGACGCATATTTATCTACGTTTCTGTAAATCCGTTTTAGTTGTAGACATCTTTGTAACTCTTGTAACAAAATTTGTTTACTCTTCTTCACTAAATTAGATATAAATTCCACGAAATAATACACTTGTTGTATCTATGATGATAAGCCATCCAATTTATAGATATGCAAGTCAATTTATAAAATATTTTCTATTTTATGTAACTGATATGTTTCCACTTTACAATCATATGGTTACATATTTTTCTTCCTCGTCAAAATTTGTATCCACGTCAATATTTATATTTAAACTTGATAGAAATATGGTAAAACATAGGTGCCTAAAGCATGTACATTAATATATTTTTTACACCTGGTTTAAAATTGATGTCATATATACATAGTTCTAGGTAGAAATTTGTAGGAGTTACAATGTACGTGTGTAATTATGATATTTTAGCGGTACAAATGCAAAATATGCCTTGAAAGATACATTACTACTCGAAACTTTCAATAATTACAGGTAGTTGACGATGAATAATATCCATTTTATATTAAAATCATGTAACAATAGTATTTTAGATAATCAGTGTTGGAGAAACAATTTATTGTTCTAAATGTTGCATATTTCATTTTTGAAATTGCCAAAGTAATATAAATGATGTGATAAAAGGTTTAAACTTGAAAAATATTTCCTTCTTAATTTTTTTCTAAAATTTTCGAAGTCATATGAATGAGTAATGTAATAATATCCTTTATAATGGGGAAAACACTAATTTTAAATTATAAACCATGTGTTTTCGGACAAAAACTAATAAAAACTAAGGCACAAGGCTTCATTCAAACCTCACAAGTCAAAACGTGATGGCCTACCAAACTTTGCATGGACAAGCCCATGGAATTGACATTTACTAATTTAGTTGAAAATATGAAGAATATAAGGCCAAAATTTCCAAATCTGGTGGATACCATTTCACATTATTTTCATTGCTATTATATATTTTAAATGTTAATCTAATGTACATGAGTTAGCTTGTCGAGTATTAGAGATTATAATCAAATTTTGATCATAGGTCCACTACTCCTGTCCCATAGGTGTGTTGCCCCGAGGTGCAGAGCGTCACATATGGTATCAGAATCTGATACTTTATTCCTTCTTATTATGTTATATTATCAATGGAATTGAAATATATAAGAGGGATGAACAACTTCAACATGAGTCCAAGGAGAACAATCCAACTTTTTCCAAGCATGTCCTTTATCTATGCAAGTATGAAAGCAGTTTCTAATATAATGATTTTTGCATAATCATGCTACATTTGTTTCAACACTGATGTGACACAACAATTTGCTTTACTTCTATATGAAATGCATGACATCTATCAACTTTAGCCTGCTATCTAGTAGCGACTCATGTAGTAGGATGGATTTACTTATCACTCGTCTCATGAGGAAGAGGGTAGCGCTTATCCTTTGATTTTCTATATAGAGTATGATATAAGGATTTGGATGCTCTCCAAAAGCACCGAATGACTTACGCAACATAATTTTTAGGCACAAGTGTGCTAGATGAACTCAACTTGTGGATGGACCTCCCATCCAAAGTTCTTAGGGTGATCCAAGCACTTGATGAGTCTTGGCTCTCCTTACTTTTTGTTGGTCATACATGCTGAGTGATAGTGGTATGCCACTACAGAGCACTTAGAGGAGCCCATTACAAGTGATATTCTCGTGACCGGGTTCCATAATAAGTTTTAATTGAACTATTAGCTAGAGGAGCATAGAAGGTAGTTTCATAACTAAAGCAAGGGTCAATGATGATCGATGAGTACATGGAGGGTTGAATGGAGACAAATCATCTACCTCCATAATTTCAACTATCATAATTTGAAGCAAAACATACCGTAGCCACAAGAGGGTGGAATGGAGACAGATACTTCCTTCATCTACTAAGATGATACGATGGTTGGATGCGGAAGAGGGGTGGTGGAAGATTGAGGGAGCAATGTCAAGAAGGTGGTTGGTGGGGATCAATGGTGTTCTAGTTGATGGGGCGATGAAGGTGCTAAGGAAGAAGGATGTGAGATGCTTTGGTGTTCAAGAGCAGATAATTAGTCTGTAGCAAGAGATGCGGTCGGTTGAGGGATAGGTGGCCTAACCCTATCATCGTGCCACTACATTGCAACATGATCAAGCTCCTAATCTCGAGACATTGTTGTTTGCCCAATCCTATTTCGTAAATCAACGATAAAAGTAGCATGTTATAGTTGAAAACACATATAGGGCCATATATGTATAACAATATAAATTAGATGGGTCCCTTGTAATTTTCAGAAAAAATGAGGGTATACATGTAATATAAACATAATTAGAAAGCATATGTGAAAAAATCTTTTCTATTTGTTTTTTATATCCTCCTTTTGCATTACGAGAATTTGTTAAAAAATAGCGTCTACGACCCAATACGGAAGTGTTCCTCCTTCCTCTCTGACTTTGTTGCGCCGATAGCAGAGGAGGAGCGATCGCTCGCGACATCTAGGGTTTCCTGTCGTACAGATCGAACGAGAGGACAACACTGAGGATATTCGGACTCGGCACGCGAACACATTCTTATGTCAGGTTATGTTTGGCGAGATTATTTTAAGGCTCCGTGAGATTTTTTTATGTTATGGAGATATGAATATGTTTCATCGTACTCACGATCTGCTTTGTGAACGCATCAACTTCCAGTGGAATCCTCCTTGCTAATGAGAAATTTCTCGTGATACTGTAAAATGCATTATATGTGAGTTATGATTCTCCTATATTTTTATCGTTTATTCGCTAGTTGGATGTGGACAAATAGATTAATGTGTGATGCAACATGAGAAACTTTACCGATTTTATTTCTTTCTTAATTTCATCTAGTTATGTTATGTGACATTTTTTAACTAGGTCTGAATTTTCAATTTTATTTGATTATGTAAAAAGACCCAATATATAAGACTTTATCAACTTCTTTTTTATTTTGTTATATTTAAAATAATTAGTTGGTGATTGCTGGGATTTATAGCTTATATAAAGCCCCCTCCATGGGAAACGTGATTAAATTAGAAATAATTATCCCCTTCGTCAATTCTCTCACTTCCACTCTCTCCCCCGTAGCCCTAGCCCCCTTTCTTTCTTCCTGATTCTAGCCCTAATCCCGTCTCCCTACCCACGCCGCCTCTTCCCTTCTTCCTCCCCACCCGCATCCTCAACATCGCCATCGGCCCCCTTCCTCCCGCATCACCTTCCTCTCCTTTTACCTACTCCATCGCGTCGCCCAACGCCTCCCGTGGCCCCGTCAACACCATCCTACGATTCCGCCGCCGCCATCTTTCTCCAACCCAAATTCGCCGCGGATCTACCACTGCTCTGCGCACTGCTGCTGGACCCTTTCCACATTGCTGCTGCTGCCCCGCTACCCGACGCCGCCACTAACCAGGTATGAAGCACGCCCGAAACCCCTTGTCGGTTGTGGTACGAATGCCTCTCTATGATATTGGGAGGGTGGACTGTTATGTTGCTGATTGGTTTCGTGATCCGTTGAGATCCAAAATTTTCGCAATTCGTTATATTTTCTCCATTAATTTTATAATTGTTCGGGTTGTCCAGAATTTGTGGTGAGATTTGTTCTTGAAATCGTGATTCCCGTGATCAATCGTTTTTCTAATTTTTTGTTAGGTTCCTGTGAGGGCATCATTTTCTCATCGGTAGGTTCAACTATTTCCAGAATCCTGTTTCATCCGAATGAATCCATCCTCTGTTATGGCAATTTCCAGTCTCTGTTTATTTTTCTTTGTTCTAATTGTTTTTTTAACCATTTCATTTCTGTTCCAGGAGTATTGCAGTGCATGACCTTTCCTTGTTTCATTAACTCAGTCATTTAGTTCAAAACCTATTCGGGACTGAAGCTTAGTCCAAGAGTACGAACAACTGCAAGTAGGTTGCATCAATGTGTGATGGTTGAAAGATTAGATCTTGAATGAGGGCATTGAGAGAATTTCAGATGGTTATGGCCTTGTTCTGGAGAAGGTGGTATAGTGGTTGACTAATTGACTCAAGTCTACAGGGTCGATTGAGTTAGTTGCAGAGAGATTGGGGATTTAGTTTACTGTTGTGAGAAGCTTGAGTCATGGATCATTCGATTGCTCTAGTGGGCGTAATTGATCGAGAAGTATTGTGTCAGTAGTTCTGGTAGGATTTGCATCCAATGGTTCGACAATCACTGGAGAAATACGTTCCTAGCCAAAATCATAGAGTGATTGATCAAACTTCTCCGATTGATCCATCAACCATGTCCATTGTTCCTGTTCCAATCTTTTAACCTTTTTAATATTTTTCACATGTTAATTCATATGACAGTGGATCAGTTCAAACCTCCGTGGGTAATTGGTCACTTCTGAACATAAGGTACTTTCATCAATCAAATGGAAAACTTGATCAATCAAAGGTCGGACGATGGCTTAAGTTTATCAATCAAATTGTACACGGTGTTTGACCACTTGACATAAAGAATAAAACTCTTAAATCAGTTCATATCCATGTTACTTGGGCCATCCCAATTCAGTGGTGACAGTCCTACCCTCATTTGGTATGAATAATTTACAGAATATGCGAAAAAAGGTGCTTATGTTCACAATACATCTTTCTTCATACTCACATGATCATCTACCCAAGATTACAAAAGAACCTTATGGCTTTAAGTGTTCCCATTTACCTGGGACCATGACAATATGTGGAACCAATAGTAGGTGAGGCATAATGAATTTTTACCTCCAGGGATGCTCCACATAGACTTAGTCACCTCCTCCCATATCACTCACTTGATGATTCATATGGTGTTGGTGGAGTTACAATCAGTTGAGGGAAACTAAGACTGTGGATTGATGTCTAAGCATTAAGGTGATCTTGGCTTCTCCTATAGGTTGGTGCCCTTGGATCATTGATTAGCCTTTTTCCAATGAGAAGGCCTTTTACAACTTACAATGGGGCTCTTGTGAGGTAATTGGTGGAGGACTTAAGTTTAGGGAAATAAGTGTCGAGTCATACACTCCATTTATACATGCAAAGTCTGATTCGGATCCTTGGTGGATCCTAAATGGATCCCAACCTATTTATACTAAAATTTATTTTACAGTATATTGAGCTAGGCTGCTTCTATTGGTACAACCCTGGTCTTATTGGAAACATGTTGATGACACACTTCTAACAACAGATTTTTGTCAGGCTGTCTTGAGTTGAAATTTTGATAGTCAGAAAAAGACAGGGGTTCACACCATATATTTAATGTTTGCAGTTTTTTTGGATTTGTGTTATTATTGCAATCTGTAAGCGATATCGATCCGCTGTGTTATTTTTATTTAAATGCAAACTTTCTATCCGCATACAGTCGAAGGAAGAAACAATCAAGTGAGAGATGGGGAAAAGAAAATCCAGTGCGAAGCCACCACCAAAGAAGAGAATGGACAAGCTTGAGACCGTATTTTCATGTCCTTTTTGCAACCATGGAAGCAGTGTTGAATGCCGCATGTATGTATCGGTTTGTTTTAATATATTTGTTGGCCCGTTGGGTCTAGGAAGTAGTTAATCATGCTGTATTATGTTAAGTTGTATGTAACAAATAACTTGCTATGTTAAATACATGTTACAGTGACATGAAGAATTCGATAGGCGAGGTCTCATGCCGGATATGCCAGGAGAGTTTCAGCACGATTGTTAATGGTACAGTGCACTTGAGATTTATCTGATTATCTCTGCAAGGATTCCAGTTTGGAAATTAAACCGTCTGCACTTTTTTCATGTTTAATTCATCTTTTAGAGGCCAAAAACTTTACTTGATTTATTTGATCTATGCTTTCTACAAGCAGTTCACCAGGAGTTTATTATTTATCCTTTTCTCGCTACTAGAACATGTAAAATGGCATTTGTTTCTGATGTAAACTTTCATTGCCTTCTTTGGTTGAGGTTGTCATGTAAACAAGCCCAGCAATCTTGGTTTTTTCTTGAGTTATGCTATTATGTAATGGTGTTTGGTTATGGGGGTACATCATTTCCTTCCAATCACTATCTAGTATGTTCTGACATGCAGATATTTAGATGCCAACATTGGAGTCATTTTTTAATGATGGCTGTTGAGATTCCCTCTTGCTGGTTTTTTGTGTTGATTTGCTTATGATGCAGTGGGTTGGTCACTGTAGAGACATTTGCATCCATTGGAGCGCTTGGTTGGAGGGGTTTAGACATGGCAACAGGAAGATTGTGTGGTAAATGTAGCACGGGTCTTTCAGAAAGGCGGGTTGGGAAGGCAATTGTGACCGGTGATGTTGAGTTTGATAAGATTTTTCTGACTTGGATCGAAGTTTCCATGAAGTAGATTGTCCTAAAATCTAGCTCTGAATTTATTTCATCCACCCACACATTCTCCCTCCTATTACCTACAAAGTCATTAGTGCGTGAGATTTGTGTGGGGATTGCATGACCTCGTAGAAATCAGATGACACACCTCCTTTGTCATTGTTGGCCTAGCACAGAAACCGCGACCAACTCTTTCAAAATTTGGCATGAGTATGATTTCAAGCTTAGAAAAAGTGTCGCACACATGAATGATAAATTGGAGTAGATGGTACTATCAATGGATCCTCGTTCATTGTTGCTACGATCTCCATTGGTTCACTTGGCCTCAGGCCATATTGCATCATCACCTCCACCATTGTAAATGAGGAAAGCACCACTCTAATTTCTGCCAATCCCTTGTCAGGGCCAATTCATTAATGGAGATTATCCACCAACTTTGAGGCTCGTGGTCCCATCTTAAAAGGAAGGTGGAGCGTGGAGGCCACCTCGCTACCATTGGGAAACCAACACTACCCCTCTGTCGAGAGCAACATCCTCCACCTCATGGAGACTTTTGGATGTATTGAAATAATTAACTCATTTATGCATCCTTCTCCACATACCCATCCTGCCTTGCTAATGGCAATAGACCGGTCACCATACAAAGGTTCTTTAGTGAACCCTCAACCATCTAAACTCTTTCAATATGATGATGAGTCCTGACAACAAACTCTCTCCCCTTTGCAATCCCTCCTTTGGTAGTTGAGGAATGACACTCAGACACCTTCGAAATGCAGTTGTCCCTTTGGTGTTCATGCAAATGACAACAGAAATATTCTCATTAGGAACAATATTAAGTAGATAAGTGCTTAGATAGAAGTCATGTTTGCACGATTTTGTTATCCAAATTTATATTAATTTTACTATTTAAAATGTAAGATATTACTATTTTTGAGAAATGAAACATTAAAAATGAATAGCCTATTTCTTTAAGTTTAGAACGAAAAACCACATAACTTTGCATATTCATCGCATACTCCCTCACATACTGCATTTATCTTTATCCATTGACTTGTCGACCCAATCCATATACAACATTTTTGAACGTTGTTAGGTATGTTTTACTCGAAGCCTTCTTTTAAGGTCCGAACGATGGCTCACACGGGTAATGATTAGATTTCTATTTTTGGCGGCTCACATTGATATCCTAAGCTGATTGGTTGCAACCTTAGAAGTGGTTTGACTTTCATAGATGGGTCCAGTGAAATTGTTGCTCGTCAGGAGAGCATTTGCATCAATGTTGGGTTGGGTCCATGTGTAGCAGTAGACTCACATGCAACATTGTGAGGGACCTGGTCACGCTTTAAAAGGACTCCCTCATCTTCTTTTATAAGCAGTGAAGGTTTGACTTATTGAGCTGGAGATTAGGTTACCTGAAAATGGTTCTTGGGATGAGGAAGCCTTCTATGCTAGCGAAACCTTGGACAATGGGTGGCAGTGCTGCAATGGTTGTTGTTGTGAAACATGCATCTTCAAGTGATGTTGTGGTGATAACAAGTGGCAACATGTAGTAAGGTAGAGGTGAGTATATTCCAAGAGGAGACGATTAATTGTGTGGGGATTCAGGACAATCCATAGTGTTCGTAAATGAAGCTTCCATCCTTGACGGTATGAGACATGCATAGTTAGATGGTGCTTGTGTCTATGTTGTTTGGATTAAGGAAGGTAGACCTTGATTTTTTGTGGGAAACCAAGGCTACATCTTAGGTGAATTTTATGCGGCGATTTGTCTCGGGGCCTTTAGTCTTCGAGTTCAAGGTTGTTGGAGCAGTAGGAAGTGTCAGAGGCCTTATCATAGGGTAGAATGAAGATGTTTTCTGATGGGTTGATGATATCCTTCCGATGGCCCTGGACAAGATCCAAGGCGATGCCTCATCGATTGTTACATTGTTATACAAGCTTCTGAGGGGATTCAGTGAACATTGGTTTATGGGATATGTTGACTGAAATCCGCATCAGATTTTTTAGGATACTTGGGTTTGTAGAGGTGACTTTGGGTTCAAAATATGTTATAATGATAAGAGGAACGTCGACTACTTTCTACTATGGATGGAGGATATAGAGATTTCGTCCATGCCTAGCATGTGATCAAATCATATTCCCTCTTGCTTGAATTTTGAGTAAGGTACTCATGTGCCCACTTTTTTTTACTTTATGCACTCTTGGATGCTAATTGATGGCAAAGTTCTAGAAAAGGTTGCATAAAATTTTCACACTTGAATGATCTAGTTGTAGAGCAGCGTGTCTACCGCACAAAAGACCGGGGTTCAAATCCCGCTCTTGCAAGTGTTGCATTAGGTAGTCGATGACCAACGCAAAAAATAGTCGATTCTTTTAACATGGTTTTGAGCAATGATCTATGTAGCCGACCCTATTTATTATGGCAGAAGGCTTTACCATTTTTTATTTTTATACAATTACTGTTGAAAATTTGTTGAGAATGATTGAGATAATTTATTCAAGGGTTAAGGGGTTTTTTATATAGCATGAAATCTTATAACCCAAGTGGGGTTAATTACATAAGACCCTGAAGGGTTACATGACCTAATAAGTAAGAAATAAAGAGACGAGATAATCAAATAGTTTCAACGTTCCCTCAAGACCCATCTGCATGCAACTCACTTGACACCCGAGGGACATTGTACAAGATCCAACATGCTATTGGAAGTAAGCGCATCCATCTCATTCATGACCTTTTTCCAACCATGGTCCCGAAGCGCACTATGATAATCAGAAGTAGTAATAGTCATAAGAGCACGTGTAAATTGCTTTTCATTACTAGATAGAATATCAATGGAAGTAAAATATGACAAGGGATGTATAATACATTGCTTTTTGGGCTTCCTTAAGGTAATAGATAGCTCAATAGAGAAAGATAGACCATCCATATTCATAGCATCAGAAGTAGCATTAGACAAGGGAACATCAGTTCAGTTGTATGGTCATCAGCTTGCAAATCAAACGGAATAGGTAAAGGTACCATCTCAGATGTATGTTTCTCCCTCCTTTTGTAAACATTTAGTGGAGGAGGGAACTCCAAAGGGATTTCTCCAACACTCTCAGTAAAGAAACTAATCTTTCCAAAGAATGTAACATTTGTAAAGACAAAATAATGATGGCCGATTGGATCATAACATCTATATCTCTTTTAGGTTCAGAATACCCCAAGAAGACAATTGATTACACACAAAGAAAGTTTGCCTTTAGCATGAAAATTGTGAACAAAACAATGCAACAAAAAACACGCAAAGGTAGCAGAAATGGCTTATATTAGGATAACGCAATGAGATTGGAGAGGAACTCCTAATATGGATGAGGGAACTCGGTTAATTAAATAGCTTCTTATAAGATATGTTGGGAAAAATAAGAGAGTTATTTATTCCTGGGAGCCTCATGCTCTCTTATAAAGAGGAGAGACCTATGTGTACATTACATAAGATAGACATAATGAAATAAATAACAAAAAAAGGTACATAGAAATATAGAAATATCTCTACACTCCCCCTCAAGATGGAACATAGTTATCGATCATGCTCAGCTTGGACGAACACTTCTGAAATGGCCAACTAAGTAATGCCTTGGTAAAGATATCCGTTGTTTGCTCTCCTGAACTGACATGAGCGGTAGAAATCAAACCCTTCTAAATCATTTCTCTAGTACAATGGTAGTCTACCTCCATATGCTTTGTTCTTTCATGGAATGTAGGATTATTTGCAATAAATAAAGCAACTTGATTATCACATTGTATTTGTATGGGCAGAGGTACATTTATATGCAAATTCTACTAATTCTGCTCGAATTCGCATAATTTCTGTGCTTGCTTGGACCTGCCTTATACTTAAATTCAACGCTTGATCTAACCACCACTGTTTGTTTCTTGCTTTTCTAAGACACAAGAGAGCCGCCAACAAACACAACGAAGCCTGAAATAGACTTCCTATCTTTAGGATATCCTGTGTAATCTGCATCAGCACATGCAGACACATACATAGTTGCTCCTTTTCTGAATAGTATACTGCACCTGGAGGTTGGAGAGGATTTTAAAGATCTAGCATCCATGTGAACATGTTGGGACTGCTCCATGAATTGACTCACCCGACTCACTGCAAAGGAGATATTAGGTCTAGTAATAGTAATATAGAGGAGCTTTCCCATCGTCTCACTATATCTCTTTCTGTTGACCTCATTTGTATCATCATCATATACCTTTATGCTGGGCTCCAGGAGAGTAGTAGATGGTCGGCAACCAATCATGCTTGTTTCAATAAGCATGTCTATAACATACTTCCTTTGGGTCATCGCAAGTCCCTGCACATTCCTAGCAAATTTCAACCCTAAGAAATACCTTAGGGTACCATGATCTTTGGTGACAAACTGATGACCCAAAAATTCTTTTGCCATCTTGACACATTGCACATCATCTTCTGTAACAAGTATATCATCCATATAGACCATAATGACAACTCTACCTCTAGATGTTCTCTGCACAAAGAGTGAGTGGTCTGCATTTGACCTCTTGAACCCTTGCCTTTCAATCAAATGCGAGAGCTTCTGAAACCACGCTCTTGGACTTTGCTTAAGGCCATATATTACCTTATGTAGTCTACAAACCTGCTGACACTCCCCCTTAGCAACAAACTTCGGAGGTTACTGCATGTAAACCTCCTCTTGTAGATCTCTATACAAAAAAAGTATTTTTAACATCCAATTGAAACAAAGGCCGATCATGCATTTCTACAACTGAAAGTAGGACACGGAGAGTAGAGTGACGAGCCACTGAAGAAAACATGTCCAAGTTATCCACAACGTAGGTCTGAGTAAATCCTTGTGCCATTAACCTTGTCTTGTAGCGATCAAGGCTCTATTTCTAATAGCAAACATCCATTTGCAACTGACAACAGATGCTCCAAGGTGAGCAGATACCAAACTCCAGGAACCATGTGATTGCAATGCAATTATGCAACCAATTCTTCTGTTATAGTGAGGCACTGCTGAATTTCCTTCAAAGCCTCGTGATAATTCCGTGGAATAGCCAAGATAGATAGAGTCATTGCAAATCTCTGAATTCCCCTGTCAGACGATGAAAGGAGACATGAGAAGCAGGAGGGTATGAAGCACAAGACCGCTTCTGCTTCCGAACTGCAATGGGTCGATCCAAGTCATTGGGAACCTCCTCCACCAGTTGTTTATTCTCCTGCTATGATTACTGTACAGATATATCTCTAAATCCATCGTTAGAAAATCATGTTATCAAAACAAACCTGTGCCATACGTGATGATGCGCGATGGTCATGGACAAAAGCAGTTCGATTGGGCAGTAGTAGGGGGTGGAGGAGGTGGTAGTGGATGAGGAGGAGGTGGTGGCAGTGGTGGAACCATAGACACAGGAGGAGGAAGTGACTGACTCGTAGGAGGGGGTGGCATGTAAACCTCATCATCTGAGTCTGATGAAGCCAACATGTCACCTGAAGGAGAGAAATACACAACAGACTCAAAAAATGTGACATCAACATTGATATAGTATTTCCTCCGCAATCGATCTGAACATCGGCATCCCTTCTGGGTCCTGGAGTACCCAACAAGCACACATTTGACATCTCTAGGAGAGAGCTTGTCAAGACATGGAATCAACTGGTGAACTAAAGAAAAAGAACCAAACACGCGAGGATTAAGTGAGAACAACTCCTCAGGGAAAACAAAAAAGAAAGGAATTTTCTCTCCCAAGATAGACGATGGAATGCGATTCACCAAGTAGCATGTTGTAAGAACTGCATCACCCCAAAACTAATGCGGGGCACGACTCTGAATAAGAAGAATCCGAGTGACATCAAGTAAATGACGATGCTTTCTCTCTGCAATACTATTCTATTGAGAAGTGTAAGCATGAGATGTTTGATGAATTATTCCATGGGACGAAAGAAAGTGGGATAGAGCATGACTACAGAATTCCAAAGCATTATCGGTCGGCATAAATTTCACAAAGGTAGAGAAAACATTCTGTGTGCACTTTAGTAATAAAAGTTTTGATTACAGGCCTTGCTTCAGTTTTATTTTTTTTAGAAATATCCATGACAACTGAGACAAATCATCCACAATAATAATATAAAAATGGTGCCGCTAGTAATCAAGGACAAGACTTGGACCCCAAATGTCAACATGAAATAACTCAAAAAGGGAGCTATTGCTCCGATCTGACGATTAGGAAAATCAGAGTGATGATACTTTCCCAACTGACATGCCTTGCACTGGTAAGAAGACCCTGGTGAAATCTGCGCAACATATGCCACATCTTCTGAAGAGGGAGGTAACCAAACCGTAGGTTCCAAGTATATGGAGAAACTAGTCCTATTGAATAAGAGGATACACCAACATAAGGAGTTCCGAACCATGAGATAAAGACCATCCTGCTCATGGCCACACACAATTACTCTGCCTATAAGAATGTTCTGAAATACAAGAGGCAATGAGTCAAAAATAGCTCTACAATGCAACTCCTTTGTAATTTGACTAATGGAGAAATCAGGAGCATGTAACACAGTCTACAGATGCATCGAAAGCATCAAACAAATCTCCCAATGTATAGTGATCGGGGAACGTGTCCCATCTGCAATCACAATATTTCTCCCTTGTGGAACCTGTCTATATGCTCTAAGTTGATCTCTGTCCCCACATAAATGGTGTGTTGCCCCAACATCCATAATCCAATCACTAATTTCAAATCTGTGACAGGATGTAAAAGCAAAAGTACTACATGAGGTACTAGTCGTAGCAGACGTACTGGCAGATGCGAAGGTTGTGACATCTGAATGACCTCCTGGGGATGTGAAGAAGCAGGTGGCATGATATCCTACAAACTAGCGACGAAGTCATCAAACCTTTGATTAGAAGTAAGAACAATAGGAGACTCAACCTGCTCTACGACATGGGCTGAAGCCGGAAAGCCATGCTTGGAATAGCTTGTATCCTCGATATGTCTTGGATGGTAATAGTACGTACATGGCTGATGAATGCGACCTCTACCACGAGGTCGACGTCCACGGAAAGGAGAGCCTCCTCTTCTTCGAGAGGCTATCATAGCGAAGAAGTCTGGCTAGTGGATGTGGATGGAATAGTAATCTTGTTTAGCATGCGGAACGCTTCCTCCATGGGAGTAATAGTGACATCCGCTAGAATCTGGGATTGGAAGCGAGCAACATTATATTTAGGATGAAGAGCTGCTAGGAATACACGGTAGCATTCCTATATTCTTCTGCTGCTCTAGAGTCATCATTAGCGGCATGAAATTGTGAAGCTTCTCAAACATCCCAATGAATGAAGGGGGCGTCCGTTCTCCTTGATAGTAAATATATCATGCTGGAGTTTGAGGACCTTCGTCACATTACTCGATTGAGAATATGTTGTTGCGGGGATATCTCGCATAGCTTTAGTCGTAGGTTGATGTAACACATCATTGGCGATCTCAATCATCAATGTATCAGAGAGCCAAACTTTGGTATATGCATCGTCCGCCTCCCACGAGGAGTTTACCCCAATTTTCTTCATCGGCTCTTCCTGTGTAAGAATGTTCTTCTTACCATTCGACTTCATAAGGCTCATGAACTGCATAGCTCAGAGCTCATAGTTTGTCCTATCCATTTTGACAATATGCACTGTACCTCCGAAATCGCTTGTGACGGGTAGATTGACCTTATTTTCTGACATATTGTTGGATGTAGATAGTGAATGTCTACACAAACATACGTGGATTTGAACACATATGTATGCTTATGCACAAAAATCCATCAGATAAATGAGGAGACCAACACCGACTATGGAGCAGCTAGACGGCGAGCCACGCATGCAGATGCTGCATGCGGAATAGACAACATGCAAGGGCGGCGTGCGGGGCCGTATGCGGTGGCGAGGCAGTGCAGGGTGGCATGGGGTGGTGCACACGTGGTGGTTGGGGCGCTTGCGGAGATGAGGGTGGAGGGTGAGGCTAGGGTTAGTGTTTTGGGTATAAGAGCTCCAGTCTAAGACCGCCACTCTGATACCATATTGGGAAAAATAAGAGAGTTATTTATTCATGAGAATCCTAGGTTCTCTTATACAAAGGAGAGACCTATGGGTAAATTACTTAAGATAGATATAAAGAAATAACATAACAGAAAAGTACATAGAAACATAAAAATATCTCTACAAGATAGGTGGAAGGACTAACTAATAAGCACGACATATCCTTCTCATACAAATACATTGAAGGACTTCTTCTTGACCCCTCCTGGTCATATGACTCTCTCGCATCGACAATTACTCAAATATAACTATGCTCTTTCCCTTGGCTGTATCATCGATCCCAAGCAAATCAATCATGGAATCCACACCGGTATGCGAAGTGAGTCTTAGTGCACAGGTCGACAATAATGCGTGTGAGTGAGTGTGGCTAGGTGATCAGCTAGCTGTTCAGCAATTGCTTGCCCATGATCTGTGTTTCGAGTGACAAATTGAAGGTCGATGGAAATGTGCCTGGGCTGTATCATCGATCTAAGCAAATCAATCATGGAATCCACACCAATATGCGAAGTGTGTCTTAGTGCACAGGTCGACAATAATGCGTGTGAGTGAGTGTGACTAGGTGATCAGCTAGCTGTTCAGCAATTGCTTGCCCATGATCTGTGTTTCAAGTGACAAATTGAAGGTCGATGGAAATGTGCCTGGTTGCCAGCTAGTCTTTCTGGTAATGTGGGTTTCTCGAACATTATTCTCACTATATAGGCGGAGAAAGCATTGGTATATATGTATTTGAGTTTTATTAAAGCACTGGTATACATGTATTTGAGTTTCATTTCACTTCCTAAGTCAGGGAGAACATAACCCTCTGCCCTCCTTCGAGGGAAGGATTTGAGTATATAGAGACCGCGAAGAATGAGTCTTCCATGTAGAGACCTCAAGAAAGGTTCTTAGATAATATTATTTTGGGAATTCTTGGGTTTGCAGTTTGACAATATAAAGTCATCGTTTGTTCCCTTTAAAGTTTAAATTGAGTGCGCATATGTTGGACACAACTGTGTTCATTCTTTTAGTGATGTACATAGGTTATCCCTTGACGTTGGTAATAATGTACGGAGGGGGTTGGATTTATATGTTGAAGAGTCTGGAGTGCAATGGTTGTAAGGCCAGGTTTTTGTTGGGTAGGGCTTGATTCTACTTATGGCAATTTTGTCGGTCATTTTGATCTATTACAGTATTACTTATTAATGAATAGAGTATCGGCTAATTGTTCATCGACCATTGGAGAATTTGATGAGGAGGTCTTTTGGACCATGTTTGGTTAGGTGAGGGGGGCAATAACCATTGTTTGCTTTGATGTGATTTCTAGACCTGTGGAGGAGGGTGGTTTGGGAATTAATGCAATAGGTTGGTGTGGCTCTTTGCTTTTGTTGCGACAAGGAAGGCTTCAACTGTGGATTATTGGTCCCCTTATGGGATTCAGGGAGGTGTGTGGTTGCCAATTGTTTCAATGACTTAAGAATCATGTTATGGAGTATGGATAGTTACTGACAGAGTTAAAGACTGAAAAGGACCCTACACAGGTAGTACTAAAAAGTTTTTGATTTACTTCAGTAGTACTAGAAAGATTTGGAGGGTTGTGGTTAAAATGTTGGACGTTTCTATCATGAGACCTGGAAGAGTTTTACATCCACCACATAAAATGCTTAAAACTAAGTTGTCAAGTTGTAATTCCACAGTTGTGAGTATTAGATCTGTACATGTGCATTCTTTAACCTAGTTGTGGTCCACGTACTTGTCAGTTATTGCTTTATAATAGATAAGAGTTATTGGGTGATTAACAATCATGGATGGACATCCTTCGTTTTTAAAAGATAATCTTGGTCTTAGTTTCTCGTTATTTTTCTCGCTGAACATAAGTAAGACAAATTTTTTTCGTTGGATTCAAATTCGATCTCTCTTTATACTAATAATTTTCTCATTGTTTTATTTTGCAGCCCTCTCTGAGCCCATTGACGTGTAAGTCCTTGCGTATGCTTTTGAAGTACCTAGCAGAGTTGATTACGGAGGAAAAATGCAATCAGTAATGCTTCATTTATGTCTATTTCTTAGTACAGGTATAGCGAATGGATCGACGAGTGCGAGAGGGTGAATAATTTGGAAGATGAAGATGCATGAAACCCATGTGCAGCTGTGGTGTCCCTGCTTCATGATTTAGTAGTGTTGTCCTGTGCACCACGAATAAAGTTCACGTATAATTTCGGCATAATGCCATAAACAACAGAGATACTGTACATATTACAATGTGCTTGATTAAGCTTGACTTTATTATAATTAATAGTGTACCAAGGTTTATCTGGAGCAATATATGTGATAGCAGCGAATTGCTTGCCTTTATTTTTGTCATGTGTACAATGATTGTCATCATTCTTAATCTCATTCAATCCCATTCCCACGCATAGATAGAGAACGTGGATCCTAGTTGTTTATGTTTTGTTTTGGCAGCAACCATTGTGCTGGATACAACAGTTTACGAGGTCATTGTGTGAATCTTCAGGATTTTCTAAGTGTGTTGATCGAGCTTTGGTTCTGTTGCTTTTTTTTTCTTCTCCGAACTGGATGTACTAATTGCAAATCTTGAGGATTTGCAAATATGCTGATTGAGTTTTTTCTGTAGAAGTTTTAGGAAAATGATGGCAGTCGTGTGGATTTCTCTGTGGATTGTCCCATTGGACGAATATTCTTGGATATCTTTTTGGTACGAGAATTATTTTCTAATAAATAGAGAAGCTTGTATGTAGGGTTGCTAATTGAATTGAATCATTCGAATTCAATTAGGATTCGTTCGATAAAAATTAAAAAAAAATTTGATTCAAAATCAAATGAACTGAATTTGAATTTGACTCGTGGATTCGATTCCCAAATGAATCGAATCTGAATTCACTTGGATTCATTCGATAACAATTCGATTCTATACACACACATATATAATATGGTCTGAAGCGTTATATATATATATATATATATGTAAATAAATATAGTATATATTTTGTAAAATCCTCACAAATGATACACAACTTAATATAATAAATAAAATTTTTCATCATCTTATTTTAAACATCCCAATTTTGGGATGCCTATTACATACACCATACCCCCTCTTTACTCCCCCAAATTATCTCTCACCTCTTGTCCCTGATAAGAAAAAACCCTAACATTTGCTTCTACTCTTCAACGCTGCCAGCTCCAACCTCCCGCTCCTGCTCGCTCTCTCCAGCGTTGCTAGCTCCAGTCTCTCGCTACTGCTTGCTCTATCCAACGTCGTCGGCTCTGACCTCCGCTTATTCTCGCTCTCTCCAATGCTGTCGGCTATAGTCTTCCCTTCCTGCTCGCTCCCACCACTGATAACACCACCCTCGTAGTCGCCAACCTCACCACCAGCTCCCACCCTTCCCCGTCATCGACAACGACAACAGTTCTAGACTCACCAACGTCGCCATCATCTCTTGTCACCCTCGCAACTACTAGTATTACCACACACCCCCTTTTACCTTAAAAACTTAAGATTTAGGTTCTATCCAAATAATTTATATTATTCTAAAATACATCATCTGCAAACAAACACATACTAAATTTTTAAAAACCATCCCAACGTCATAGGCTTCAAATTTCTGATAATATTTTCCTTAATCACACTCTTAATCCTCCAATCCATCATAACATCCAGATCTTATGATAAGGATAACCAAGCATTTGAATACAAATAATATCTTAGAGACAATTAAGGTATGAACATATTTCATGGATTTCGAGCTTTGCCTAAATGACTAAATGTGCAAAAGATCATAGTTGCAACTAAATTCCATTTCTCATCAATATTACAAGGAGACTAGGTTACCAAGAAGGAAATATCATCATAATCTTTAATAAGCCCAACTATGCCCCCCATAAGAATGCATTGAAATGAGGGCAGCATGAACTGTTCATGATTGATGTAGAAAAAATGATACATAATAGAAAATTGATGATCAGAGACATACCAACTGAGTTCTTAGTCAGGTCTGCCGGTTTTTATACACCTCAGATGCAGGATTCAGCTCCATAAGTCAGTTCGCGCCGACCTTTTATGATTCTGATGAAATTTAGTGATTCTTTTTTCTTAGATATCATGGAGATAGGTCACAATGGGGGGTAATATATGGAAGATTCTTTAGAAAAACGTGGAACACAATCTTCTGGTTATTGTTTTGGACATGTATATCTATTAATCTATATTTTGTATTTATATATTGGTATGGAATTTAAAATATAGTTGAGTATGTATTTTCATTTAGTTTTTAGAAGTCAAATTCAAACATACCATCTTCTCAAGATAGTGTCCATGAGAGGGTCATTGGGCATGATGATGATATTAATGAAAAAGTGGAAGAAGAGGGTGAAGAAAAAGAAAATTGATTCCTGAAATAATTAATAAGATTTATAGAAAGAAAAGATCAATGATTTGTGAATAATTTACCAAAGAGGATGCGAAAGTTGATGGAGTGTTTGTTAAAAGGTGGAGGTGCATTAATTGAATTTCCATCATAGGTACAAAAAGAAAAAATCAATGGTTTATCAAGATGTAAATAATTATTTTTTCTTTATATATTCAATTCACCATAGGTATAAAAAATGCAAATGAGGATTGCAAGAGACATACACGAACGACAAAAGTTAGGTACTTTAATGCAATTTATATTATCTATTGAATTTTATCATTTATGTTAAAAGTTTTTTTACTTATCTTAATTATTTTTTTTTCACAAATTAGTATCACAAAGTCTATTCAATTCTTTGAAACTTAAAATATTATAAATATCATTTTTTATTAGTTACATTATTAAATAAAATTCTAATTCGATATAAATGAATCGAATTTGAATATTCGAAACTCCAAATGAATTGAATTTGAATCTAGATTAGAAATTCGTTTAATATTCGATTCGAATTGGGATTCAAAAATTTTATAATGAATTAAATCTGAATCTAAGTGGATTCGAATGCATTCGATTCGTTTAGCACCTCTACTTGTATGTGAGAATAGCTCTTAGAATCAAGGTACCAGTACAGATGTTAGCTCTTAGAATCAAGGTACCAGTACAGATGTCATAATGTGCAGTAATGAACGGTGTATCTGTTCTTGATAATGTGTACAGATTGACCTCATTCTCCTAAACTCAAAAAGGTGCTGATGGTCGGGTTCAGGGTAGGTATCAATATATTTCCAAATATGTACTCATTTATAAAATCACAACTTATTCTTGCCCATTTATTAGATAGGTAAAATTTCTTGCGGTATCCATAGAGCAGATAATGTATACACCAAATACGTACCCACATATGATATATAGTAAAATCTTAAGCTATTCATAATGTACAATAGATTTTATACATTTTAAAGAGAGGGTGATCATGTAATATGGTAGTAAAGAAGGGGATGTGCAATGTGTGGGAATATGAAAGTTTATATAAAATATATATTTGACTCTTTTTGTTGATAATTTCTATTTCTGGAAAACAGAATATGAATAAATGTATGGAGAGGAGAACATTGATTTGATTTTTCAACACATAGATCAATACATATTAGAAAAGAAATGTGTTTCACTAGGTTGACTAAGACGCATCATATACATCGTTATATTTATTTTTTATTCATGTTTGGGATGGGTTTGGGTTCGGATACCCATATAGCAATCTCAAACCCATATTCATACTCGCATGGGTAGTAAATTTAAAATTAAAACCTATCTAAAATTAAATTAGACAGATTTTGGAGACTTAAATGGGATGGGTCGAGTTAGATGCCAATGGGTAGATCTAGATCGACGTCTCTAGCCAGCTGATGTTGGCTTTATTATTTCAGTTCTCCGTTATAGTCTATGAATTTATCAAAATTTGCATATTTTACAAATTCTTAATGTTCTTGTATGAACCGTCTAAATTTGCTATCATCGTAAGTGGATCATCTCTTTTCACCGTTTAGGTGTAAGAGTAAATTCCTTCTCAGTAGTTGATATTTGATAGACCTGCATTGAGCTCTTGGAGAAAATTTATGTTAACTTGAAGGAAATATGTAAAAGAAAATTGGTTTAACTCATAAAGATTCAACAAAAATATTCTAACGTAACAACATCATCACATAAGTATGTTAGAACAAACGTTAGTTTTCAGTAATCTAGTGATTATGGAAGTTTTATATCATAATTTACATTGTTTTCTTACATACATATGGTACAGATGAATTATTGCAGTTATTGTAGATTGTATAATATTTATTCCCATGTTAGATTTAATTTCATCATTAATTATATGCAGAAATTCAGTTCATAAAGATTGATTACATATTGTATCTTAAAAATGTGAAAACACATCTTGCCCTTTCCTTCTACCTATCAAAATATTTGATTAGTAATGGAAAAACTATAACGATAAAAAATTGTAAAATTGAATTGGAATTATTGTCAATATTCCTGATAGACGAGTCAATTTTCAAAATTATATGCTTTAATCAAAGTTTCAAAGTAAAAACAAAAAATTCCAAAGATGGTGAAAAAAGGAATGTAGGATTATGACGGAAAAAGACACAATATTGTTGTTTTTTTATCATATCGTGCATATATGTATGTATGTACGTATGTATATGAGAGAGAGAGAGAGAGCTGGGGAGTATGTACTCACGGGACTTTGTGTGTCCACTAAGTTTTAAATAACAGTCTTAGTGTGAACACAATCCAACATTAAAAACAATCAACGACTCAGATCAAATGAATACAACATCACTTGATTGATGGGTTACATAATTTTAAAGGACTTAAAATTTTAACACAGTGTGTTTTTTTAGAGTGAATCAAGATCAACATCTTTGATTTATATTTTAATTATATCCAATTTAAAGTCGTGGTATTACTTACTTGTATGTGCCCATTGTGACAGTTTCCTTTTTCTGTCATGTATATAGGAAAGGGAGCCTACTTCGGGAAGTAGATAACTTTACCTACTCCATGCCTATTTTCAGCTATTTTTTATTTTTTAAATGCTTGTGTGGATTTTCATGACTATATCGCTCTAATATGTCATTCTAATTTCGTTAGAAACTGAAACTCATATGTCCTCCATCTGGAACAAGGCGTTTACAACAATTCTGAGACTGTTAAAATTACTTGTCCTAGATGGAGGTCTTAGGAATCTCTGTTTTCTGATGAATTGAAATAATATATAAGCAGAATATAGTGATGAAAATACATGGTGATATTCCAAAAATATAAAAAAATGGTGAAAAATGAACATGGAGTGGTAAGCTTACATACTTCATGAAGTAGACTCCCTTTTCTCATAAATTAATAAATAAGTATATATTCCTTATTGAAACACGTGTCATGTTCTTATGTGCACTTCACTATTTTGTTAATATGACATATCATATAAAAGAGAAGAAGTACAAGATTGCGATATAATTGTAATGAGTTCAAATAAGAGGTATAGTCCATGAATGAGCACGAACTTTAACTTATTCTTATGCCTATCATAGTCTATTTGGAAAGAAAAAAAAATATGAGCATATCATTAGGTTTAATGGAGGTACCTTCACGGCGAGTCAACTTGGCTACTCGCACTTTTATTTTTATTTCTTAAGATATTTTTTAAATCACCTGAAGATATTTACATAACTATATGAAACCGTATTCTCATTCAAATTTTGATTCAATTAGAGACGCGTATACCATCCCAAGGTTTCAGAATCAAACCGTACATCAAATGGGGAAGGTGTTGGTTTTGGATTTATATGGCCGGACCAATGCGATTGACCGGTCGAATTATTGATGATGTCAACACCTCATACAAATGGGAAGAAATCGAACGGTTGCATTGTTGATTTGCTTTGTATGGATTAACTGGGTCTAATCGAATTAAATTGGTATTTCATACAAATAAATATGAATAGTTCTATATCATGTATTGTAAGGATTTTTACACTTGTGTCTTTTCATGTTTTTTAAATAATATTTATGCACTGCAAATACATGTTTGACCCTATATTTTTTACAAAAATCATAGTAGTGGATTTTTATTGTACATTTGTGCTTTTATTTTATACCAACATAAGGAGAATTGTTTTTTTTAAATACACAAAAGTACTTGCTAAAAAGTGGGGGTCATATATGTTAGAAATGACATGATATATATTTTTGTCAAATTCTTACAAATATACAAATGTGATGTGTTCAAATTAACAATTTTAAAACTATTCAAAGCATAGTTGAGGACAAATGTTTTTATTTACTACTTTTCAAAGTACATTGAGACATTGTTTGTTGTTATTGAAAGGGGACTACATCATATACAATGCGGAATGGTAGAGAAAATACTCGGAAGCAAGAAGAGAGAGTAATATTAGGTAATTGATACATGTGGAAGGAGAAGATACAAAGGGGTATGATAGTAAAGGTTAGAATGAAACCTAGATTATGAAAAGTTTTCAACTATTTGCATTTTATTCAATAATCAAGAACTTTTTTGGTCAAAAATAGATGGTTGAACATGTGGTTTGATTCAATTGGTTCAACCGGATTTTGATTAATTTTTATTTTTTGAGTAAAAACTGGATGGTTCATCCATCTTTCTTTTAATATTTGAAGTAACCGGATGAACTGACCAATTCGCATTATTATTAAAACCTTGTCCCATTCAACAAGCATGTCAAACTTTAATGGTTTTAGAATTGCAGAAATCGATTCATTATAGATGAATGAGTTGGGAATGTCTGTTTTACGTGAAATTTGAATGATAACATGATGCCATATAGTGATCTAAATCCTGAAAGGTGTTTTTAGAAAATAGATAATGGAGTTACCTCTAGAGGGAGCCCCCACCTATTTTTTTATTTCTTGAAGTATTTTCTGAAAATACATGGAGAGATTTACATTATTATATGACACCTTGTTCTTATTCAAATGTTGACTACATTAGAGAGTCATATCCATCCATCAATCCTGTTAAAATTTAATGGTCTCAAAATTGATGAAATCGACACCATTTTAGATGGACATGTTAGGAATGTTTGTTTCACATGAAATTTGAAGGCGAACATATCATATAGTGATTTAAATCCCGTCAGCTATTTTCTAAAAAATATCTAAAGAAATAAAAAAATAACGGTGTCATAGTCAAATTGGCTTCCCTTCCAGTATCTTGATTTATATCTCATATATAATGACCTTATTTTCAATATTAGTCTTTGACTCAAAGACCTATTTCATACAATATCAATGTGCCCCCTAAACTTACGAATGTGACAATTTAAGATAAAATTATTTCTTGTAATATCATTAGAACCAAGAAGGGATCACAATGTTACCTTTAAAATAATTTAGGATTCAGATCTTTACGTTTTTTTTATTTGAACAATGTTGATGTATGATTGACAACTCAGTAGATTACTCTATCAATTAATATTGGCTGAATAAATTAATTAAAATTAAAAACCTTGATATAGTGGTAGAAAATAAGTTTATCATGACTTTCCCAGAATTCGGAAACATTCCCTTTTATGTTAAAAGAAAAAGTACAACCACCCAAAACTGCACAGTAACCAGGGATGCAAATAGTTAGCTACATATAAATGCCGTACATATCATATTTATTTTTAAATAAGAATACAACTACAGACATATTGATGTATATGAAAGCTATGTTATCATAATCTTAAAAATGGATAAATGTGCAAAAAGTATACTATAGACTAGCTTAAATATGCATGCACATGTCATAAATATACCAAACCTACTTATATCATATCAGTTATATTAAATATGATGAAAAACAATATAAAATTATGTTATACAAAGTTAAAGATAAATCTAAAAACTATATTCACATATGAAAATATGTATACATACACATATATTTGAGGATATCAAAGTGATTTCCATACCATGGTCTATTTTAAAACTGCTACGAATACAATAATGGTGGATAGGATATGGATATATCTATAACCATTTGCGTTTCAAATATTAATCCACCTACATCCCCTTGGCTTTTCCATCCTTTTCCTCTCTTTCTTTCAAGTAAGATCTTTTGTTGCAAATGTCATTTTCTCATATTTGATGCCCAAGGGCTATTTATGCATGCACTTATATCCGATGTAGACTATGTAGTTCTGAATGTATACACATTGAGCACATGAGCAACCTTCACGATAGAGTGAATTAAATTTGTCTATACACCATATAATATTTTATACCACTAGAGATCATTTGCACATGTATTCTGTGAAAAAATTTGATTGAGTTTGGTTCATTTATGAGAGGATCCATGACATAAAATCGTGATCGTTCTTTTGAAGATTACTTGGGGTGGAATAAGAAGACATGAGAATGAATAAAGACCTTTACACATTATTAGGACAAGTTTTAAATGTATCGTATTTAGAGCTTGTACTATATGAATTGCATCATGACATTATTTTAAAAGTATGGGTTACCGTATTCATTCGGACCTACATGACAAGAGATGATAGTAGTTTCTTTACAAAAATTTAGAGTCAAATTACAATCAATTCATAATTCTTATAACATGTCCATCTCGAAAAAATGACAATGGTCTTAAGAAACTTAAGATTTATTAATAATATTTTGATCAGTTGCATACCATGAAATAATAATTTATATACATTATTAAAAATACAACATGGTATTAATAAATTTATCAACAAATTTACTTCTTCTAACAAATGCATAAAAACTAATACTGCACACCAATTTTGTCGAAGATTATAAAAACCTTATTTAAGCATTATATAGTTTAACTGTATCTCAACATTCCCGCTAAGAGAAAGAAAGTTCTCCATGCCTTCCTCTCTCCTCAATCATGCATTAACCACCACTATCTTCCTTGGATCTTCTCTGCAGGTTCCTTCTCCCAGTGCATTTCGTCCTCGTGTTTGTTTCCAAGCAAGATCCCTTAATCTATACAATGTTTTCTCTGATTCGACGTTTTAGAGGTGTGATTGGACTTTGAAATAGTTGATGTAGGCAATATTGAATTAGAATTTCAAGAAATTTCACAAATTCTTTAATACTTTATTAAAATTAGACATTAAAAAAACATGAAAGTATAAAAAACTAAACAAATTAATTTAACAAAATAAAAATATAAGATCTTTAGAATGAATACAAAGTTTGTACATATAAAATATGATTAGATTTTAATTTTAAATTGAAGCTTAGGTACATTATAAAATATTAAGGATTTAATGAGGCTCCTCCACGGGGAGACCAACATAGCTACCCCTAGTTTTTGCAAGGTATTTTTTGAGAACGCCTCATAGGATTTAATCCATTAGATTACAACATATAGTCATTCAACATTCGTGAAAAAATGACATTCCTAACTAGTTCATCTATAGAGGGGTCAATTTAAGCAACTCTGAGATCGTTAAAATTTGACAGGATTCATGGATTGTAGTCTAGAATTGAGCCGAAATATGAATGAAACCATGATGTCATATAGTTGGATGTTTTTAGAAAATATCTTATGAAATAAGAAAATTAAGGGGAAGTTAAGATATATCCCATGAGGGTAGCCCCATTAAACCCAAATATTAAAACATTGTAAAAACCAAAATTTTCTCAGTCATTTCTAAAGTTTAACTTTCTCCTAATGCTATCAAGAGAAATAAAGTTCTTTGTGCTTCCTCTCCTCTCATTTGAGTAGTGACCACCCCCATCTTCCTCGATTCTTCTCCATTTATTCCTCTTCCCAGCACCGCCCTTCCCTGTCAACATTTCCAAGTAAGATATCTTTGCTCTCTATGTTGTTTTCCTTGATCTGATCCGTTAGGGTTGCGATCAGAGTTCGTAGTTCCGGATGTATGTTAATCAAGAGAGGGAGCGACCTCGATGGAGTCATTTGATTAGGGTGGTGCTGAAAAATTAGGTAGACACGAATCGTCACCAAGGGTGGTGGGTGCTAGATTTTGATTTTTGATTGTTTATGAGATGAGAGGTATTTAGGGTTTACAATTTTTTTGGATTGATGTTATGTTCTTGTTGCAATCTCCAAGTGATCTCGATCCACTATGATGTAATTATTTAAATGTAAACTTTCTTTCCGTGTACAGTCGAAGGAAGAAATAATCATATGAAAGATTGGGAAAAGAAAGTCCATTGCAAAGCCATCACCAAAGAAGAGAATGAACAAGCTCGAGTCTGTCTTCTCGTGTTCTTTTTGATACCATGGATGCAATGATGAATGCTACATTTATGCATCAGTATATTATACATATATTTTTGTAGGCATGTTACTTTTTTTAGGAAGTAGTTAATCATGTTGGATTATCTCAAGTTGAACGTAACAAATAACTTGCTATGTTAAATACATGTTTCAGGGACATGAAGAACTCGATTGGCGAGATCTCATGCACGATATGCTAGTAGAGTTTCAACATGACTGATAATGTACAATGCACTTGAGATATGCCATTTTTATTATATGTAATCGATATGTTTCCACTTTACAATCGCATTACTCGTCAAAAGCTTAAACTTTATAACAATATGGCAACATATATATCATTATTAATAACTTGACCATTTGTATCCCGGTCTTGATGTCGTGCATAGTGTAGTTGCTCTCTATGTTGTAGATTTTTGACGATGATTTCAATAGTCATACTCTATAGATCATGTTTGAAATAATTTATTTTCAAACATCAATAGGTATCTAAAACATGTAAATTTAATAAATTGTTTTACATATGGTATAGGTTTGATACCATATATACATAGTTCTTGGTAGAATTTTGTAAGAATTACAACGTGCATGTGTAATTATAATATTTTCAAGGGTACAAATGTGAAAATTACCTTGAAAGATACATTATTACTCAAAACTTTGAATATTAGCGGGAAATTGACGATGAATAATATCTATTTTATATTTGAAGCCATGTAATAATAGCTTCTTAGATGATCATTGTGATGGATCCAATTCATTATTCCAAATATTGCATGTGTCGTTCATAAGATTGCCAAAGACATATAAATAATGTGATAATAGGATGAAACTCGAAAAATCTTTCCTTCTTATTTTTTTCTAGAATTATCAAGGTCATATATTTAATGTAATAATGTCTTTTATAATTGAGAAAACACTAGTTATAAAAATAATATACTATGTGTTTTCGTCCAGAAAATTAATAAAAAAAACTAAAGCATAGGACTCATTCAAACCTCTCAATGTGACAACCTACGAAACTCTGCATGGACAAGTCCAAGGAATTGACATTCACTGATTTAGTTGAAAACATATAATGACCCAAAATTCCAAATCTGATGGAGACCACGCATATTGAATTTTATTTGCACTATGCATACTTTTTCTTTTCTGAATAGAGATTAAAATGAGATACATTGGAAAGTTTTTTTGCTATACTTATATAGTTAGATTGATGTATCTTATATTAGACACTTACATATAATTAATGATAATGAAATAAAAAGTTCCATCATATGTTATTTCTATTACTATCATATATTTAGGATTTTTATCAGTTATACCCGCTGAGATATTATAATATAATTTATGCCCTTCCCTTTTTCGGAATATCAGTTGTACTCCGACTTTTTGTCATTCTATCACATGTGCCCCTCCGTTACTTTAACCGTCAATAAGTTGATTTTAACCATGGTTTTTTCAAACCATGATTAGGTATAGAAGGTCAAACCTGTCCAAACACTCTCCCCATCCATTCTCCTCCTCCTCCTTGACACCTTCTTCTTTCCAATCAAAACAAAGAAACCTTTCTTGATACCTTCCTCTTTCCTATCATCCATCTACGATCACGATGAACTCTTCCTCACACCCAAAACACCTTTAATTCACCTCCAGGTCGAGCTCTGTGCTCGAGGCCCTCGCAATATTCGCCTTCGATACACCTCACTTGGGGAGTGGTGGGAGACGTCAGCATAAGGGAAAAGGTTGTAGGAGCAGGAGGCATGGGGGGAGGGGTCGGGCAGGGGTGGCGGTTGTGGAGAGGATCAGTATGAGGGCCTAGAAGGGGTGGACGATGTCGCAAACGATGAGGGTGGACTTGGGAGTGGAAGTGGTGGGAGAGGATGCAACATCGCCTCATGTCCTTCACGACCCTGATTCAGCTAAACACCAGTAGGAAGATCAGTTTCGGGAACCGGTTGAAGTAATCTGCCACAGGATGCATATGAATCCTAGATCAATTTGGGGGAAAGTCCACTGGATCTCCACCGGCTTGAGACCGTGGTGGTTAAGCAAACAACAAACCGTCGAAGAAAACAACAAAGGAAGACCCATCATCGAAAGCTAGCGAGGTGATTCACCTGCATCACCCGCTTCTTATCGATCCTGATCTTGAAGCACGAATCCTTGAGGTCGACGGTCTCGCACTCGATCACAATATCGTAGAGATTGGTCGTTTTCTAGAGTTGGGCCTTGGTGGAGTGGGTCCTCTTCTGCAAGGCGTGCTCCCTCTTGGTGATGAGTACGACGTTGTAAGCAGGCGGGCTAGCATTGGGCTTGTGGTAGGCCTCCTTTATGAGATACCCAAGGAGGAGCACCATCTCCAGATCGAACAACACATAGACAAAGAACCCTTCAATGGGCTCTGATCCTAGAATGCATAGGGGCGGTGGGGGAAGACACGATGGAGAAGAGGGAGTTCTAGGAAGAAGATGGTGGAGGAGCGGGAGAGGAGAAGAACGGTATGGAATAGGAAGAAGATGGGGGAGGAATGGGCCCGGAGGAGCTCGGGACGGAGGAGCGGGGGAAGGATGCGGTGGAGAAGGAGCGGGAGGCGGGGGAGGAGAAAGAGAATGATTGGAATAGGAAGAATATGATATGGACGGCCACTACCCAAGGGACACATGTGCTAGAACGAATAGAAGTCACGGGCATAACCGATATTCCTAAAAAGGGAGGGGCATAATCGCTATTTAGTAATGGCTCATGTATAGAAGGATGGCTCTTCCTATCACTCATCACATGAGGAAGAGGGTAACATTTGTCCTTTGATGTTTTGAACAGAGTATGATGAGAGGATTTGGAATCTCTCCAAAAGCACCAGATGACATACGCAACATACTAGAGATCGAAAGTGGTGTGATTTTTGGGCACAATTGTACTAGATGAGCTCGAGTTGTGGATGGACCTTCTATCCAAAGTTCTTAGGATGATCCAAGCACTTGATAAGTCTCGGCTCTCCTTTTTGTTGATCAGACATGTTGAATGACGGTGGCATGCCATTAGTACATATACTTAAAGGAGCCTATTACAAGTGATATTCTTGTGGACGAGTTCTGTAATCATTTCTAACCTAACCACCAAATGGAGGAGCATATAGTCAATGATGATCGATGAGTACATGGATGGTTGAATGGAGAGAAATCATCTACCTCTACAATTTCGATGGTCGCTATTGGATCAAGATATACCTTAGCCACAAGGGGGTGGAATGGAGACGTATACTTCCTTCTTATGTTGAGATGACATGATGGTTTGATGCGAAAGAGGTGGGAGGTGGAAGACGGAGGGAGCACTATTGAAATGGTGGTTCATGGAGGTCAGTGGTGTTCAAGTTGACGGGGAGATGAGTGCGCTAAGGAAGAAGGTTGTGAGATGCATTGGTGTTTGGTCAAGGGTGATGAATTTCGGTTTCATCACCTTTTATTGTTTCATTTTGGCCTTAAATCCCTAGCTAAATGCATGTAAATAACATAATTTTTACAAAAATAACATTCATTATCTATCTTATAAACATTGTCTAAATCTATTGATTTTATTCCAAATATATATAATAATAAAGGAAAGGAAAAAATGAAATACCAAAGGTATTGAATGATCCTAAACCCAAAGACTAAGTCAAGAATTAACTTGGTCAACAATTAATAAAGTACGGGGAGATAAGGGCTAATAGTAACTCAGAATTACTAATTATATTCCTCAATAAATGCCACTTTGGCATGCATTTTATTCTTTATTATTTACATCTCAAATCAATAAACTTTGAACGTGAAATACGTAATGATGTATAGAAAAATAAAATAATACACACTGTAACTGGGACACACGAAACAAAAAGTCGTAAACCGAACTTTACAGCCATGTATCTTCTCCATATGAACTCCAAATTGACCAAACTCACCTTATTCTTCATAAAATTTAATTATTTATTTAATAAAGTTTGACTCATTAAAATCATAATTAAGATGTAAAAGTTGGCTTTTTGGGTCCCTATTGTACTGTATATCTGTATATAATATGCAGAATATTTATTCTTTTCAATGAACTCTTTCGTTTTTTTATACCCTTATATATGTTGTATATATCATAAATAAAATAATAAATAAAAAATTAAAAGCATTAAAAATATATTAATTAATTAATAAGTCTTTAAAATATATATGAAAAGTACCTATATACTTAATTCACATATTTAAATAAAAAATAAAAATAATATATATATATATATATAAATATGCATTTAAATATATTATAAATAAATAAAATATTTAATTATAGTATTTAATACAAAAAACTTAAATAAAATTAAAAAATACATTAAATATAATTAAATAAATACTTAAATAATAATATATAAATAAAATTTACTATTAATTTAACTTGTAAAAATAAAAAAATATAATAAAATACTTCATAAAAACATTTTTATGTTTTAAGTTTTAATTAATTAATTGTTTTGTTTTTAATTCTTTATTCTTTTATCTCATATTTTGTCTTCTAGCGGTTGTCGTGGCCTAATCAAGGGGTGTTGATTGAACTGAGGTCAACTCTTCTGACCTCAATCGCCCCTAGTCAGACCTGGGAAACATATTGTCTTCATCGAATTTTCCCGTTTGATCAATGACTCTATGACCCCATTTTCACATGCAAAAGTTTCCTAGATGCATTCTCAATCTTGCTCAAGATGATTCATGGTCAAAGATCCACTGATTTAAGCGTAAACCCTAAAAAATCCACTTCATCGTCATTGCTATAAATTGAAACCTAAAGTTTCGATTCGAGTTTGATCCCTCTTGAATAAGCTTTTGACCCATTGAATCGTGCCCTGGAGCATCTCTTACTGATAGGAAGTGCTACCCTATAATCCAAAGCGAGGAGGAGGTGAATCAGGGGAAATCTAGTTTTCGTCGTAGCTCCGCCATGCGAGCCAAGTTCTGTGGCCTCCTGGTCAAGTGCATTTTCAATTTTTTGCTCATTTTCATTTGCATTTCATTCCTTAACATACATTTAGTTTTAATTTATCGTAATATTGCATGTATTTGCAAAATCCCCAAATCTTTCATTCACTTGGAACTTGAGCTCCATGTCAAAATCACCCGAAATTCCAATCTTAGAAGGACCTATTTGAAATTTTGCAAAATCGGTTAGGCCCCTTTGTAAATTTTCCGTGTAGTGTGGGGATCATTTTATAATTTATGAAACCTGATAGGTCCTTTGTGCAAAATGTCCAGGTGTGCCTGTGATTTACACGTTCCTAGACCCCTTTGTAATTATGGAAAGGCATGGAGTGCTCTCTTCAAATAACCCATCCCCTCACATGCGGGGCATACGAGAGGTCTGGATCGGGGGAGGTGCTGCTTCGGTTGGTGACATGGCTGACACTAGAGCTTCGTCCCTTGGCTCGGTGCTTGGCTCGGGTCTCTGGGGAAGTAGGCTCGGCAGGCGCTACGTGGTGACATATAGACCGTTGGATGGCCGCTGGGAGGTATCATCCAACGGTGCCTGCTCTTCATCTCTGTCGGAGGAGCGACGACGTACTTGGAGCTCCGGCGTGCACGCCCAAGCTCCGAAGGGCTCCCCCATGTGTCTTGATCCTCACCGGAGGACCGTGGACGTCTGGAGAAGCCATA
Source organism: Ottelia alismoides (assembly GCA_037367405.1). NCBI lineage: Eukaryota > Viridiplantae > Streptophyta > Magnoliopsida > Alismatales > Hydrocharitaceae > Ottelia > Ottelia alismoides. Next base: position 1,015,885 of record JAZKJV010000777.1, read on the forward strand.
TGACTGGAGCTGAAGATGCAAGGGTAGCAATAGACGTTAGACCACGATGCATCGTCAGAGGCGGTGTAGTAGATCGAAGATGGTTCTGGAACTCTAGCCATTGAAGATCTGTAATGGTTAGATAGCCGAAGCATACATTAGTGAAATGCATGTGTTACGTGAGGTGGAGTGGGGTGAATGGAGGGCCGGGGGCGACTGGAAGTGGTGGCCAGGAGCTTCTTCTCCGCAAAACAGGGAAGAAGGTGGGTCGGAGCGGGGGTGGTTCTAGAGAAGGGAAGGATGTGAATGGAGGCATCAACGTACATGACTGTTGGATGGCAAAGCTCGTGAGGTGGTCACACGTGGGTGATGGGGAAGGTGGGATACGGAAAAATTGAGAGATAAATCAAAGAAAACATGGCAAGAGAATACCTTGTTGGAGAGAGAAATTTGGTGAAGGAGGCGGCCCGGGCTGAGCTCGCTTGGAGCTCAGGGGTCATCGCCTGGCACGACCGTGCATGGAGCTGGAGCTACCGTCGGTGGTGTCGGAGCGTACATGACCGGAAGGCCATGGATCTCAACAGGGGATAGGGTCGTCGTCGCCTCGACACTGCCCTCCGCTGTCACCGGAGGGTAGAGGGAGCTGGGACAAAGCCCCTTAGATGATGGATGAGGCGAACAGAGGACGGGGGAGAAGGGATTTATAGGCACCGGAGCTCGGAGGTTACGTGGTATTGATGAGATTTTGAATGGTTGTAATGAAGGTTGGGGATGATGGCGAGAGGAAATGGGGTTTACACAAGGTTGTAGTAGGAACGATCGAGGTCGAGGGCCATTAAGGAGTCGAGAGATGATCAGAGGTACCTTCCAAAATAGGAAGGGGGTGAAGGAGACGTGAAGTGAAACAACTGGGGGTAGGGGATTACAGAGGTAGGAGATGAAGTCTGGATCATTGGATCATGTGATCTGACAGTCTAGATGCATGGGTGGATGTCTTAGATCAGATCATATGATCTGATCTAACGACGAGGGTAAAGGTGGAGGCGGTCGGCTTGGATGGGATTTGAGGGCTTATCCTACGGTGGGGGGTGGACATGTGACGTGGTGAGATGAGGGCCACATGATACTAAGGGAATCGGGTGGCTGTGAGTGAGGCACGAGGGGGTGGATGGGATCTCATATGGGATCAAATCTAGCGGCTGGGAGCGAGTGGAAGAGGAATGATGGAGATAGGGGTAGGCGAGATCGGATGGCTCCAGGAGAAGCCGAGTGGCTGATGTGTAGTTAAATACGATAAATAATTTGCACACATTGTAGTATGTGTACTTAGCGATTCAGTCAGAACCGAGAGAATATCTCCGTGAAGAGTGTCTCGGCTTTAATTTATATCCTGGGCAAGTCCGGGGTCGAACACAGGGAGGCAAAGGAACAACTTCGGGTTAATTTGAAACTTTAGATGTAGACTTCTAGTGCGTTTTTTTATATTTTTATACAAAAACAAATGCAAATGCAAATGCGGCTGAATTAATGCACTAAGAAAGCATACAACTTAGCCAAATTAATTTGAATAGAAAATAAGTCCAATTTAGCCATGTTATATTTTTTTCCCTAGAATCCTAATCCAGTGATGAATGCAAGACACTTTTTTTTTGGAATTTTACGATTTAAAATGTAACAATTAAATATGCACACTTTTTATGGGTATTTTCACAATTTTTCACAAAAATAGTAAGTAAAAATTACGAAAAATTTAGTGGAATAAAAACATGATGCAAGGAAGCTATATTAATATTTTTGAAATTTGTTGACAAAATATGATTTTTTTATGGGTTTTAGTGAAATCAGAGTAACATTGAGTAAATAATTCCTAATAAATCCACAATATCAAATTAATCAAAGTGTGAATTATCTCATATAGATATTTTCATATGACATCCAAGAGGCTTGAAATTTTGTGAAAAGGATGTATGTGGATTTAATATAAAATAAAATACTAAAATCAATCTACAATTTATTTTAGGCATAAGATAACTCCTCTTTGGATGAAATTTGGATAGTAAACTAAGTACTCTTCAAGACATCATATCTAATTTTTGTAGAATTTTTATAGTAACCGTGAGTTAGATATCAATTTATGATCGCTGATTGGGTAAAATATGGAAAATTTCAGTTAAACAATTATAATTAATTATCCAAAGAGCACAAAAATACAAAGAAATATTCACATGGTAGACAATTAGTTGCTCAACACAATGATATTTTTCATTAAATAAAAAGATGCAAGATTTAGGTCCAAATTAATCCATAAAGACGAGGGTGTTCATGCAAATTCCAGAAAACAACTTACAAAAGAAAACATGCACTGGGACTGTTTTGTAATTACAGAAACTTATAGGAGAACATATGCAACTTTTACAAAATAAAAAAAAATGAAAATAACCTTTCTTCTACCTTGAGCACGATGGGGGAACCCAACAAGGGTGAAGTCGGCGACGGCGGAAGAGGGCGGCGCCGGTGCGCGGCGGTGGCCTGGTTGGACTGCGGTAGGGGTAGGGGCGGCGGGCGGAGCGGGTCGGAGGAGGTGATGGTGGCCGACGCCGCTCACGTAGCGGCGGTGGATCGCCGCGGAGGCGGCGGCCCTCCGCGCGTGGAGGTGGCACGTCGCAGGCCGGCCGGCGGGCTGGAGAAGGGGGAGGGGCGGCGGGCGACACCTGCGCCTGCTGCTCCTTCCGATTTTTTTATTTTTTTCTTTTTTTTCTGTTGTAATAATAAAGAAAAAAACTTTTTTTGTTTTAATTTTGTTTGTTTTATTTTTTATTTTCTTTAAACAGGAAACAATATGTACATATAAAGGGGAAAAATGGTAAATGGTGGAGATGGTGTGGTGGAGTGATATAAAAATGATGGTGATACAACAAAGGGCACAATATTTGATAAAATAAAATAACGAGAGAAATGAGGAGGAATACTTACCCGATTCTTCGCCGGATTGGCGGAGCAGCTACGCTGGACTCCTGTCCTCGCCTTGATTTGATTGGCGAAATAAAATCGAAGAGGCTATGCGAGCTCGATAGGGAACTCGTGACGCGGTGATGGTGGTGCCGCGGATCTCGTCTGAAGGAGGTCGTCGCTTGAGGAAGATGATACGTCGCTATCACCGACACCACGTTCCGAGCTCTCTCCTTTTTCTATAAGAATGGCGGATGGGGAAAAATGAGGATGTACAAATGAATATAAAGAGAAGAGAAAGGGAGGTTAGAATGGTGGTGGTGTTGAATGGGAAGTTGTATTATTGGTGGAGTTGAATGGGAGGTTGGTGGAAGAATATTGAGTAGAATAGGAGTTATTAAAAATGGTGGAGTTGAATGGAAGTTGGTGGTAGAAGAGAAGTTATTGTAGAGAATGGAAAATAAATAATAAAATAAATAATGATATAAAGTAGGCTACTAAGATACAATAAAAATAAAGATAAGAAAAAGAGTGGAGAATTTACAAAAAAGATATACAACATGTACATATTTTTTTGTTTGCTTTTCTTTTTATAATTTTTTGTCCTTGTAATAGTATCTATGTACAACAGGAAAATACAATAAAATACTACAATTAAAATACAATACTACCATGATTTTTTAGTATTTTTAATAATTAAGAAAGATAAAATAAAAAATGAAGAAAGAATGAACATATACATAATATACAATGTACATCTAGGTCCCAAAACCCAACTTTTGCAAATGAGCTCCGATTTTAATGAAACCACTTCTGTTGGATAGATAATTTTCTAACTTGAACTTTAAAAGTGAGTTTGGAGAATTTGGAGTTCATACGGAGCGGGAATTTGGCTTGGAAGTTGTATTTTACAGCTTTTTCTCTTTGGGATCTAGGAGCATTTATTTGAGATAAAATTTGTTTTGTATTTTTATATTTTTATATACATTGTTGTGAACAAGTTAGAGAAAGAATTAACCAAAAAGGAGTTGAAATGAAATTATTAAAAATACATGAACTTTTGGGTTATTTACATGTGAGAAACTCCTTTGATTTTGCAGCTTTTTTTGTTTAATTTATTTTGTACAATCTAATACACAATAATTAGTATTTTTATTTACAGGAGTTATTTTGTTAATTTATTGATTTTATGGACATTTTTTCTGGGATTTTACTAGGGGATTTTGCTAAGATCAACATCTTGAGATGATGAATCGTGGATTCATCCGTGGCAGAGAGAGAATGAGCCACGTAGGCGGCCCAGAAGGTACCACGTGGCCCAATCAGAAAATTTGAAAATTAAAAACAAAGATAAATCTAAAATAAATTAGTTAAAGGTAAAATTTGGAAAAAGTGAAAACATAAAAGTTGTCGATCTTGATGAAATCTACAACTTTTACGCTGGATAAAAGGCCAAGAGATGCCATTTGTATAAAAAGTATTTTTGGGGGGTAAGGAATCTAACTTCTCTAATTATCAAACTCTCTGTTTGTACATATGATATAAGGATATGAATTTTAGTGTACTTTAATCATGAGAGTTGAGTCGAGGCATCACCCGAAGTTCCAATCCTAGAGACTCTCCTCTAGACCTAATCCTCAACACTAGAGAATAAGTCTATTCTTGCTTCAATCAACCGTCTCTTTAGTTTGTCAATCTTGAAAATGTAGATGGACGGCCAGATGATGGAGGGCGTAGGATTGTGTCTATTTTTCTTTCCCTCACATTGGAACAAGGGGCCTCGAGTTCCTTATTACTCAACACTTGTATATTTTTAGTTTGTTAATTAATGCGTCCGTCAAGAGAATTCAAGGTCGTCTGCATTTGTTTTTCTGGGAGTACATCGGGGTCTGTCTCTTTTGAGTATCTAAGATACCTTCAACACCGAGACTTGTATTACTATACGATGCAGAGCCCTGCCCTTTTATGGTGCTAGCCCGACTCCTTGGTCCTAACAACCTTTGGTCCAAGTGGACACTTTAAAAATGGTTGGGAGCGCTCGTGTTTGGTGAAAGCTCTTTTTGAAGTTAATTTGGCAATGATATAGCTTTTTCTTGTATGAGAGAACTTCTCTCTATTTTCATTTCATTTGTTTAGCTAGCTCCACTACTTTTATCAAAAGTTGGTGCACATTGATCAACAATTAAACTAAGTTTCATCACACCCTGGCACATAGGTAAATATCAAATGATAACACGTGAACTTGTTCACATAGTGGCTAGGGTTTTGCTGACACTCAGGTTTCTTGAAGCCTTCATTAATTTTATCCCATCCTTTAATATCATTAGATCGGGTATAGACTCAAATCCCAAGTTCTAGTTCCTCTGGTGATAACTTAGCTCATCAAATCAATCATGCAGTTGTGAAAGTGATTGTGTTGATCATATTCTTTAGAGGATATAGATGAAGAGTGCAATATAGCGCTCAAATCTTTTAAACTAGGGAAGTGCGGATTATTAAGTTTAAAATCATAATGACTAAGGCATATTAACTTAGACTCTCAAGATCACAGAAATCAAGTGTCCTCAATTCCTTAAGCCTTGAGTGAATGTGAATGTGCCAGGAATACACCAACTCCTTGGTTTAGTGAATTTTTGTGAATTTTTTCTTTTGCAATTTTATGGATTTTAATTTTTGATATTTTTTGGAAAAGGTTAATTACAAAAAGTTAATCCCTTAATTTCAAAAACATTTTACAAGCATTTTTACAAAACTTAGTTCACTGGTTTACTTAAACCTAGCTGAAAAAGATTTTCCAAAAAGTTAAAAACATAAGAGCTATGATAAAAGTAGATATACAATACTATACGGAATACCCCCTATACTTAACTTTTGCTATGTCCTCATAGAACAAGTGATATGAAGCCATGGCTCAATTAAATATAGTGTGATATAGCGCAAATGGGGAGGTTCCCCCTATACTTAGGTAAAAATGATCTAAGTGTAAGAAGATCGAGCGAGGGAGGAATGATGGGTCGGGTTCCCCCTATACTTAGGCTGAAAATAGCCTAAGTAAAAGATCTATAATAAGGGGGTGTAATTTTTTTACAACATGAAAGGAGAGGACTAATCTTACTTTAATTCTTCATTGTTTCTTTTGCGGCCTTCTCAACGGGAGCTCCCAACTCCATGCCTCCATGGAGATGAAGCGTCCTCGATCTTCATGGGCCCTGTCACAAAATAAAATGTTAGAAAAATAACAAGAAAAATAATCAACAAAAATGATGAAAAATGCATGATGAGAAGATCTGCAAATTTTGAAAATATTCTCAATAAAAATATATCAAAATTCGATAAATAAATAAAGATGAGCCGCGTCCGCAGCAACGACGCCATTTGATGAATGTCAAATTTGCCTCTTTAATAATCGATAATTGTCATAGTATGGGAAGCCGATTTCGGTTCAACAAAAACCACACTCTTTGAATGTTGTGGAATATTTATACTTGGCAAGTCTACCAAGGTCGAACACAGGGACACGAGCCTCTTTAACATATTCATCAAATTTTAAACTTATGTGTGAATAGATTCTTATTTATAGGTCTTCGTGCAGATATTCACAATAAAATGCAGAACAATGCAATTATATGATGCATGTAATTTTTAGTTGATTCTTCAATAAAATTTTAATATGATGCATGGTCATGATATATGAATTAATGGAAGGGATAAACATGCAAATAATGGATTACAAATATGCCCTAAAAAGATCACATAATTAAGCATCATATTTTGATTAATTTCATAATCAAATCGAGCGCTGAAATCAAGATTTAAAAACTATTAATGACAAACATCTATAGAGCAAAAAGCACTATTAATCAACCAAACATTCACTCATTTAATTAAACGTCCAATCAGTGATTAAAATATGCCATAAAATAGATGATGAAACAAGCTTCAAAATGAAACTAAAATCATGCAATTTGGAATTAAAATGCTCAAGATACGAAGTTAATAGTGTAAGGGCATATATGCAATAAAAATGCTAAAATAAAACATAGATAATTACAAATAGGTCCATGAAAGGACATATTTGCAATTTTACATAATCACGGGGCCCCTTTATGAATTTTCCATGTAGTGCAAGGACCATTTTATAATTTATGAAACCCGGGAGGGCCTTTGTGTAAAATGTCCTGGCGCGCACCTAATTCATGCACGCTTGGACCTCTTTGTAATTATGGAAAGGCATGAGGTACTCTATGCAAATAACCCAACCCTCACATACGAGGCACGCGAGAGGTCCGGCATGGGGGAGGTGCTGCTTTGGTTGGTGATGTAGCTGGCACTAGAGCTTCGTCCCTTGGCTCGGGTCTCCGAGGTATTAGGCTCGGCAGACGCTACATGATGACATTTGGATGGTTGGATGGTCGCCAAGAGGCACCATCCAATTGTGCCTACTCTTCATCTCTACCAGAGGAGCGACGACGTACTTGGAGCTCCAACGTGCATGCCCGATCTTTGCCAGGCTCTCACGTGTATCATGGTCCTCGCTGGAGGACCATGGACGTCTAGCAAAGCCGTATGACCGGAGCTGAAGATGCGAGGGTAGCTGTATACGTCAGACCGTGACACATCGTCGGAGGTGGCATATTAGATCGGAGATGGTTTTGGAACTCTAGCCATTAAAGATCTGCAATATTTAGATAAGCGAAGAGTGCATTCGTGAAGTATGTGTGTAACGTGAAGTGGAATAGGGTGAATGGAGGGTCGGGGGGCGACTGGAGGCGGTGGTCAGGAGCTCATTTTCCAACGGAACATGGAACAAGGTGGGTCAGAGCGGGGGTGGTTCTGGAGAAGGGAAGGATGTGCTTGGAGGCATCGGCGTGGATGACTGATGGGTGGCAAAGATCGTGAGGTGGTTAGGCGCAGGTGATGGTGAAGGTGGGTGATGGAAAAATTGAGAGATAAATCAAAGAAAACATGGGAGGAGAATACCTTGTCGGAGAGGGGAATTTGGTGGAGGAGGTAGCCTGGGTTGAGCTCCTTGGAGCTCGGGGGTCATCACCCGGTGCAGTTGTGCACGGAGATGGATATACCGCCGGTGGTGGCGGAGCGTACATGACCGGAAGGCCATCGATCTCATCAGGGGATAGGGTCGTCACCGCCTCGACACTGCCCTCCGCTATTATGAGAGGGTAGAGGGAGCCGGGTTGAAGCCCTTTGGATGGTGGATGAGGCGAACGGAGGGCAGAGCGAAGGGATTTATCGGCAACGGAGCTCAAGGTTACGTGGTGTTGACAAGATTTTGAACGGTTGTAATGAAGGCTGGGGATGATGGCAAGGGGAGATGGGGGTTGTGCGAGGCGGTAGGAGGAATGATCGAGGTGGAGGTCCATTAAGGGAGTCGAGAGATGATCGGAGGTACCTTCCAAAATAGGAAGGGGGCGGAGCGGATGTGAGGTAAAATAACCGGGGGGTTACAAAGGTTGGAGATGAAGTTTGGACCGTTGGATCATGTGATTCGACGGTCCAGATGGAGGCACAGGTGGACACCTTAGATCAGATCATATGATCTAATCTAATGGTGAGGGTAATGGTGGAGACGGTCAGTTAGGATGGGATCTGAGGGCTTATCCTACGGTGGGGGCTGGACATGTGATGTGGTGAGATGAGGGTCGTCAGATACTAAGGGAATCCGGTGTCTATAAGTGAGGCACGAAGGGGATCTCATCTGGGATCAGATGTAGCAACCGGGAGCGAGTGGAAGAGGAACGATGGAGATCGGGGTGGGCGAGTGAGATCGGATGGCTCCAAGAGAAGTCAAGTGGCAGAGAGAGAATGGGCCATGTGGCGTAATCAGAAAATCAAAAAATTAAAACAAAGATAAGTCTAAAAGAATTAGTTAGAAGCAAAATTAGGAAAGAGTCAAAACATGAAAGTTGTAGAACTCGATGAGATATACAAGTTTTACAATGGATAAAAAGTCAAAAGAATTCATTTGTACAGAAGTATTTTTGAGGGGTATTTTTAAAGGGATAAAAATACCGATTTGGGTCTTTTGGTTTTTTTGTATTTTTATCTCTTTTAAATGTTAGTATCATTATAGACAATTAATTATCCTGATTTTTATGGGTTTTTAATAAGAATGAAAATAAAGAAGAAAAGAGAGTTATTAAATATAATAAATAGAGTTATAATATATGCAAATATACACAGTTTATATACAAGATAATAATGGGGAATTATTAGTGAATTTTATTGAATTATTTAAGCAAGGAGTTTAATATGTCGATTTTAATATGATGAATACGAGATTCATCAGTGCTGAAGACCCCATGTGAGAGGTCTCGACATCAAGAAGGAACCCCCATGAAGCGTCGAGCTCCAGACCCCCATCGATAGGGCACGAACCACTTTGAGGCATCCAGTAGCTACGGAGGACTCCCCCGAGTGTACAGAGCACCTGAGCATTGAGAGAGGAGCTCAAAGGAGGTAGAATCGATCATTCAAAGCATGGAAGTAATGGAGTTCTTACATGTTCTTCGTGGAGAGCAGTGACCGTTGGATTGATGGGATGACCCAGATCTGATCGTGGACGTGAGATCACAACAAGCCTCAGTTGTTCGATGAAGTCCAACTTCTGATACTGACTGCTGATCGGCGAAGTGGTACCACACGATCACAATCATCCGCACCTTAAGTAGATCATCCTTAACCGTTGGATCGCGCACACTTAGGGGGTATATTGCACTTTCCGCCCCCTCACTTTTTCTATATTAGTATTTAATATTTAGACTTTCATCTGTAGTTGTATTATTTGTAATATTTGCATAAGAGACTGACGAGTCCGTAAATCGCGGCTTTAAGAATTGTTTTTATCTTTCGTGTTAAAAGAATAGAATGTCGTTCGTTGTAGGCGGCGACCGGAATCATTCAAGAGATAACCACAAATATTATTCAATTTTTAATCAAGTGGTTTTATGTTTATTTTACTTGGGCAAGTCCCAAGGTCGATCACAAGGAGGCAAAGGAACAACCTAGAGTTGCGTTTATCAAGATTCGTGCACGATTTTCAAGGCAGACTTTTTTTATTTGTTTTTTAAATTTGCAAATTTCCAGAAAACAATTAATTATTAATTAATGGTTAATCACAAAAATATCCACATTTTGTGAATATGTAGAAAATTAAATGACGAACATCATGTTATTTTTCTGATAATAAAATAATGTACTAGAGATGTCTAAAAATGAAGGAGAACCCAGGGGTACAGATGCAATAAATAAAATAAATAGAATGTAAAGGAGGACTGAAATGTAAATACCGAAACTATGGGGGGGCTCTACAAAATTACCAGAGGGTCACGTGCGACGCACGTGACCTCTGGCTGGAAGGGTTGAGGCGCGAATAGTGGAATCTCCAGGGGGCTTCTTGCAACCACACGTGACCTGGGGGATGAAGCAGGTGCTGACGTTTCCCACGCACGTGCAAAGCACGTGCGGGGGACCTCGGGTCTAATGCCCGGTCGCGCGACTGGAGGAGGGTGTGGCTTCTGGCAGAGCGGCAATGCGATGGCCGGCGGCGTTGGTGGAGCGATGGCCGACGATGAAGTCGAAGCGGGGTTGGAGATGGTGTCGGGGAAGTGGTCGGCGGTCGGGGAAGAAAGGTGTTTCCCCTTTGCTGGTAGCGGAGACCGGTGAAAGAGCAGCTCGTGACCGACGAAGGCATTCTGGGCGGAGCTCCTGGTGGTCGGTGACGCTGGAAGCTCTTGGCGACGGAGATGAAGGTCGTAGTTGGGGGTTTGGCGATGTCGAAGAAGAAGGCGGAGTCGGTGAAGAAGGATGATCGTTGGCTCGACGCCAAGGTGGAGCTGCAGCAGTAGGCGGCGTTGGCCGCACCTGCGATGAGGCGCAAGCCTCGGACCTAGCCGGAGAAGAAGGGGGTCGGGTTGTCACCCCAATCCTTTCTTGCATGCAGTCAGCGGATAGTCGTCGGGAGGGGGCATCGAGGTCCTTTAATAGGTCGCAGAGAGGTTGAACGGCCGGTGGGAGACCCGGAGGTGGCGGTCTAGGATGTTGTGACGAAGGCGAGGTGGTGGTTGCGGAGATAACGGAGCGGTGGCACGGAGGCTGAGGAGCGGCGGCGGAGGTTTCAGGGTAGGGGCGCCTAGAGGTTGAGGATGATCAGCGGCTGTTCGATCGGCTGAGATCGAACAGCCGAGATGGAGCCATGTGGCGGAAAGAAGGGGCAGAGGGCGAAGCACGTGCGTGGTCTTTTATTTTTTTTATTTTTTTTATTTTTTTAATAAAAACGAATTAAATAAAGCCCAAAAATTGCTGACACATGGCGGCCTCTGGGGCGGCCACGTGTCAGCACCAGAAAAATCCAAGAATAAATATTTTGTAAAATAAAAAAGAAATAGTAAATGACCTCGGATCGAAAAAGTTTCTTCACGAAAAGTGCTTGTCTCGAAGAGATCTACAACTTTCATAAAGACATCAAAGCTAAAATCGATCAAAAACACAAAGTGAAGTTTTGGGTATTCTATGTACATAGAACACCTTGATTTTTGGGTTTTATAATTTTTTTGACATTTTTAAATCAGATAAAAAAATTCGGAAAAAATATGGAGAATTCAAAGATAAGTAAAGACACCTAAATCTATTTTTTGTATTTTTATTAATTAAGGAAATATGTACATAAAATATCAGGTCAAAAACCGCTAAAATACACAATGTACAAAAGAGGCCCAAAATCCAACTTTCACATATAAGGTCCGATTCACTTGAACTTGGTCTTGTTTTGAAGGTAACTGAATGTACATTAGTTCAAAAGTGAGTAGGATCAAATCGGACACTGATGGGGAATATATGTGGCTTTTAATCCGAACATCCTGAAACTAGGGTTTGGGTTTTTGGGTCCACTTATTTGGGTTAGTGATTTTTTTTATATTTTCCATTTATTCTTGTTAGTGATATGTACACAGTGGAGGTGGTTTTGGGTTATTCGGAGTTAGCATGAAGGAGTTAAAAATCCGGGAAGTTAGGCTATTTACAGGTCAAAATTGGCTTGGATTTTTGGCTTTTTATTTTGTGCAGAAATTATGGATAAAATGTCATTCTTATGAAAACATGCATGAATGATAATTATGCAGAATAGATGCAGATATGCTATTGATTTTGAGGGAATTGAGCTTAATAAATGAGATTTAGAGTGATGAATTCAAGATTCATCATCCCCCTATACTTAAACCATGCTCGTCCCTGAGCATTAAAGAGAAGTGCCATGAGGTGAAATGAGATTGGGTTCCAAATTAAGACCATGAACTGAAGGTGAAAGTGAAACTAAACTCGACCTTTGGATTATTTGTGTGTCGGAACTTCTATGAGACTTAGAATTTTAAAATCAACAACCCTCAAGTTCTACACATCATTGTCACAGTTTCGGCTCAGAAGTCATCTTAGATCAATCCTCTTCCCAAAGTATACCCTATGAACATTGAACAACCAACTCATGTATGTGAAGGGTTTTAACTCTTCCCATCCAGAATGTCGGACTACTATGCTCCTCTCCTCTCCAGTAACTCGACCTCGAGGAGTCAGGTATTTCCTTCTAAGGTCTGTCTTGTTGTGTTCACAATCGAATTGGGGGAGAAGATAGAAGAAGGGGAAAAGAACTGGAGGGTGGCCAGTGTAGTCACCTCTCCTTGTGAAGATGGCCAGTGTAGCCGAATCTTCACCAAGATCTGCAGGTTTCTTGAAGCTTGGACCTTTTTGGTCGGATTTTATTTGGTAGTTGCTTCTTTGTATTTGGAATTTTTTGGTGGTTCTGCTTGGATCTTGTTGTTCCCCTACGGATATAGATTCTTTTTATTCCGTACATTTTTTGGGATCTTAGAAAAAATTGAGCCCAGCCGTCCATCCCTTTTCCGAAGCTTTATTTCAACCCGTACTCCAGTCTTTAGATTTCCACGCTACCAAAAAAGATTCACACAGTCTTCCAACATCCCATCTGAGTTGAGCTAAGTGCATAGTGCGAGAGTACAAATTAATTCCCTATTCCAGAGTTGTACCCAGAATAAAGAGACCAGGTTAGACACTAAGAGTCAAACGCTGCACATTATCATGTGGAACTTAAAGAATTAAGTCAAAAGACCTGAAGCTCTTAAAATCCTATTTCTCGGTGAAGTTCCTTTGAAAATTAGGTGGATTAAGGTCAAGTCCAGACCACTCTCGATTTCGGTTTATAATTCGGTTCAGAACACATTGACTTTTCACAGATGCAGATGAATGCGATGCTGGATGAAGTGCAGGTGTGTGAAATGCAGACACATATTTTTTTTCTTTTTATGCAAGGTTTTTTTAGTTAATGCAAAAAATGAATAAGAAGCAATTTTCAGAAAATTTTTGGGCAAAGTCAGTGTTAGTAGCAAAATCTTTTTTTTACAAATACCCACCCCGTAAATACATATAGACTTACACAAAAGTACGAGATATGGGTAAAATATATACAAAGTATATACATACTCCCTTATACTTAGCGAGTGTTGTGTCCTCAGAGCACAAGAAGCGTAATAGTTCGGGCTAAGCGTAAGAGAGTTAGAAATTTATATACAATGGTCTGCCCCCTATATTTAGACTGTAAAAAGTCTAAGTATAGAAGAAGAGCGGAAAAATGAAGCGGTCGGGATATGTGGATGAAGAGAGTATATACAGGTGGGTGTCGGTTCCCCCTATACTTAGGCTCTGGTCAGCCTAAGTGTAGAAGAAGGGTGGAAGTGAGGTGATCAGAAGATAGGAGTGTAATGCGGGAGAATGGTATATACAAATGGCATTGGTCCCCCGCTATACTTAGGCCTTGGCCTAAGTAGAGGAAGAAGCTGTACAAGGGGACTGACGTGGTCGGGAGGGAGGGTGGGTAGCCGATGATTAAGGTGGTTTTCGGTTGATCTTCTTGTGAGCCTGTGGTGGGAGATCGTAGTGATGAGATGGAGATGAGGCATATGATTCCCAACCATTGTCAGTGTCATCCTCAGAAAAATCATGATGGATAGTGGATGAAGTGTTTGAGTCAGATGAAAGATATCCACCGTCGAAATTATCCTCAGAGGAGTAGTATTCGAAAGTGGACATACTCCAAGTATTCATGTCTTTTTGTTTCCTCAGTTGTTTCCTCAGAATTCATTCCTTTTTGATGTTAATCGTTTTATCCTCGGATGAATACTCAGAAGCACCGGTCTCAGTCAGCTCATATGAAATAATTCCAGTGTATTTAAAGAGGGCAGGAGCATCAGCTTTGGATGAGTAGTAGTTAGGAACGGGAGTTGTCCAACGAGAATCGATTTTTGGATCCTTGCGAGGATATGTCTTTAGAGCTGCCGAACAGACTTCACTCATGTATACTACCTTTTCCGGACCGGATGAGGGATTGTCAGCTGATTCCTCTTCCGAAGGGTCAAAGGTGAATCTCTTTTTATTTCTTCGTAAAGGTGTCGGTTCACTTGAGTATCCAGATGAATAGCCATTGGGATTCTCCTTGGTCGGTGTTGGGTTTGAGTGCTTCTTCTTAGTTTCCCGAATGTTGGTGCACTCTCGATTTAGGATGATTTGGTCCAGGTATTCAAAGAATGTTGCTCCAAGGTGCGACCATGCATAAGTCTCAGGATCATAGAAGAATGATTTTGAGATCCTCGGGAATACGGGGGAGAGTCTCTAAACCAACCGCTATCTCAGATGTTGCATCGGGGTAGGGCTCTTCTACCTCTTCATGGCTGCAGCTATCGGGGACTTCGTGGGTTTCTTCAGAAGATCGTGGTTCCACAAAGACATGGTCCGATCTAAGTGCTTCCAATGCTTTAAAATCGATATCCCGAGTCTCACAATCAATAGTTGCCTTAGCCAATGCTAAGAACGGCTTTTCGAGAATGATTGGAGACTGGGTAAATTCTTCTTGATGCTCAATATCAATGATCGTAAATTCTACTTTGAGCGGAGCACCTTGGAATTTCATGATGACAGATATGATTCCTCTCGGTCGTTTTATCGATCGGTCTGCCAATTGAATAATCTCTCGTATCTTCAGAATTGGTTCGAGTTTGAGTTCGTGAAATACAGAGGTCGGGAGGATATTGATCGGTGAATCGTCATCAATCCGAGCTTGGGTGAAAATTATGTCTTTGATTTCCTAGTCAAATCTGGGTAACCACTTCACTATGCGGCTCTTGGTTTTTCTCCTCAACACCAAGGAGGAGGCCATTGACAAGATATGTCTTTCTTTCTTTGTTCGTATCCTACCCGACTTTTTGATCATTAATTTGTCCATTAAAAAATTCTTGAGGTCGAGGAAGTGTTCAATGGCATGTATAAAGGGGAAGTTCAAACATCAGGCGTTTTTCCATTGCTTCCCATACGTCGGATCCAAATTCCTCAGATCATCTTCAGTTTCAATTTTTATGAAATTTTCTAAATTTTCAATTTTTGTGGTTTGCAAATATTTCCATTTTTGGTATTTTCTGTGTGGTGTGGGTGTGTGGTGTGTTCCTCAGATGAATAGGTGTTCGGGTGCTCAGATTGAGAGTCAGTGGCATAGTCATTTCTAGGGGAATAATATGCGCAAGTGATATTATCAGAATCGTCCCTAGGTTCCTGAATATCCTCAAAATTTTCAATCTCAGATCCAATCATTTCCTCATCCATTTTTATGTTCGATCCACCATAGAATGCGATTAATCAGTTGGTGAATTTTTGCAATCTATCCTCCATTGATTCAAATCTTTTATTCATCCTCGAAATATCATCCTCAAAAAAATTGTTCATGATGACTTATGGGAGCAGTCGATGTGTGTTCTTGTGATTCAATAATTTCATCTTCCATTTTCCTATATGGGCTAGAAGAGGAGTTTCTTGTAATGTCCAATGTATGATTCTTATTTTCTGAAAATATCTCCTCAATAATTATGGAAGGCGGCTGCTCATATGGTTCAGACATGTGGAGTTGGTCCGAGTAGAATTTCTTCCGTTGATTGGTCGGATCTTGATATGGTGTAGTCAACATATAGGGTTCCTGTGTTTCTATGTATTCAGTCCAGTCCTCTATATGATTGTCATGTCTGAAAAGGAGGTTGTGATGGTCAATCCAAGATGATGATTATTCATGTATGTTCACTGGTGGGGACGACGAGAGATATGAAAAAGTGTTGAGTTCAATCATGTGGTTATCATCTCCCATGAATGACGGATTGACATTTACTGAATAAGAAGGATCAATTGTATGATCGGCGTAGAGAGGATTGATATATGAAGAATTGGAGACCTCAGGTGATTGTGGGTTCGTTAGGTCCGAAAACAAAGGACTGTCATTCATGAAGCAAATCGGATTTGTGGAGAATGTTGGTGATTGAGAGTCTCTTGTTGAAGTTGGAGGAGGTGTTTTGGGTCTAACCTATACAAATTCGTTTTCATAGTACAGTTCTGATGGATTCTCGGTCATTTCTAAAAGAGTTGAAAGGAATGAGGGGTTGGGTCTATAAGAGTTTTTGTACAAGAGTTCCATGATGAGGTTTAAATCAAGAGAGGAGAGAGATGATCGCACGGGAAGAGAATTTTTATCAAATGTGCGGCTTTTGATCTTAGGTATCGGTTCACGTACACCAATGCAAACACAAATCAAACCCCGAGTTCACCAACTCACACAATGAAGTTGTAAGAGTTTGGCTATTATCTTTTCAATTTTAGTTGGTGATAAATCAATCTTGGCAAAAATTTAGCGAGCTTGTTAGGTGTCGGAGCTTGGTTCTAACCTTAAGTGTCATCTCTCGCTCACTCAGAAAAATAAAATCATCCAAGGTCGGGGTTGCTCTCCCGCAAAAATTCTTGATTTTATGGGTTCTTAAGATCGGCTATATTTAGCAGTCCCAATTTTAATGAGGTGATCACTGAAAAATTATATGAGCACAAATACACGTCTACCGTCCAGTCCCAATTTCCATTAAAATTTTGTGATAAAACAAGAGGAAGGAGTTCGAGAAAAGCCGATGCACGCGAAAACAATGATGTATGCTCGGTTGGAAGACTTACAGTGCTTCCTCGCAATCTCCATGTGGGATGCAATACAGAATTGAAAATTTATTCTAAATGCGTGCAAGCCAATGAAAACCGCACCTAAGCAGAAAGTTCTATTAGCGGGCAAGAATTGATTTAAATTTTGGCTAAGTTGAACGATCTATGTGCGTCTCAATTAAAGTGCAGTGTGGCCTTAGATCTTACGAGCACAATCAAAAATGTAAATGCTCTGGAAGGACTAAAATTCAAATTAAATTCACCACGAGGTTTCCCTATAAATTTCCCACACGCACGGGGTAAAAATACAATTATTTAAACCCAGAGGGGTTGGTGGCAATTTACCTTAGGTGCGCGTGGTTTCCACGTGATGGCAGGACCTGAATATAATTTGAAGAAGGACGAGGGGCCTCCCTGCAAAATTCCCCATACCCCATATGACTGGGCACGTAGGGCGAGGTTCGGTAGTCGATGGAGGCTCAAGATGAGGCTCGGAGGTGTCTCGGGCCACGCATCACCTGGAGATGTTATGCTGAGGCACGGATGCGTCGAACCTATAGGCCCAGTGTTGACGTTCGGAGCTAGCGACATGGACTGCTTTGGACCGTCCAATCTCAAAGATTAGACGGTAGCTGGAAGCTCAAGGTGATGGCGACGTGGTTGAATGTCTGTCGTTGGATGTCCACCGGGAGGGTACCATCCAACGGCAGCTGTGCGTCCTGGACCTCCTTCCTCCGCCGTGGGGGTGGGCGATTTCTGATCTCCGATGATGATGTGTTGGCTCCGCCGCCTTCTATTGAGCTCGCTGAAGCTCCAAAAATGATCTGGGAGGCTAGGCGAGCTACTTGGAAGCATGGGCAAGGCACATGTCGGCCTGGAGGAGGCCAACGACCTCTCCTTGTCAGAGGCGGATCTCATGAAGGTTGCTCTGATCGAGCTCCGGCCATTGAAGTGTAGATCCTGCAATGTTAGGCCAACTAGTCGAAGCGAATGTTTTGTGCGAGGGAATGGAATGGCAGGCCATGTGGGCGAAGAACGTGGCGGCTGAGACATCTTCTCAGGCGAGCTTGGAGGAGAGGGGGGAGGAGTGGTCTAAGGTTGCGGAGGAGCGAAGAGGTGATCAGAGGGTAGCGCGTGGATGATGGGAGTAAGGTGAAACTCGATGGATGATCAATGGGAGGTGATTGAGTATGTGTGAGCCTAATTAAAAAGGATAAAATCAAAGAAAAAGCAGTAAGAGATTAAGAGGCTTACCTGGGGTATTGGCGGTCGTTGGACCTGGGCTTGAGCTCCTCGACGAAGCTCGGGTCGTCGTTGAAACCCATCGGCTGGTCGGAGCAGTTGATCAGCATCGTGGAGCCGAGGTCCTGGCCTAAAATGGCCAGAGGTCTCACTGGAGGCTCCAACGTCGTTGCGTTGTTGATCTGGCCTCCCCCTGTCACAAGGAGGCGGAGAGGGGATGTTTGGAGCCCCACGTACAAGTGGACGGGGAGAATATGCGACGACGGGGGCTATTTTTAAAGGCTGGAGGTTGGAGTGTGGATGATGGACGTCGTGGGTTTCATGGGTGATTCAGAGCGAGGTTGAGGGGATTGTGGGGCGAGTCAGCTCCCACAAGGAAGAGGGAGAATAGGTCTTCGCAGGAGCGTGGTCAGCGAGACGAGGGAGAGGCTGGAGAGGTGGAGAAAATGAGAAGGGGGTGAGGTGTGCGTGAGGTGGAAGACATGGGAGAGGGGGGAGGTAGGAGATGATCTCTCAACGGTTGGATCTCATGACCCCACTGTCGAGGGAAGGGCGCTAAAGAGCGGCTAAGATTAGATCGATGGAGAATTGATTGAGGGCTATGGGCGTGACACGTGTCAAAATGAGAAGTAGGCATGGGCGAACAGATGAGATGAACATATGAACCTTGATTGGATGTTGGGAATCGAAGGCAGAGGTAAACGACTGGGATTGAAAGTTTTGGAGAATATCGGGCAGCTACAGAGATGGATACGTGGCATGAGGAGAGATGGACAGTAATGGACGACCCAAGCAAGTGGATCGGAAGGCTAAGAATGAAGCGGGAACGTGCGGCGGGCATCAAAGGAGAAGTGAGCGATCGAACGGCGGAAAAAATGGGGACACGTGGCGCGTAAAGAAGCAGGCCACGTGGCTCAACCAGAAAGAGCCACCTGGCTCAATTAGGTTATTCAGATAAAGAATATGAAAACGGAGGGAGAAGGAGGCCGGATTTGGAAAAACTCAAAACATGAAAGGTGTAGATCTTGATGAGATATACAAATCTCATGCTGACCAAAAACGAAAACGAGGTCAAATGAAGGGAGAAATATTTTTGTGAGTGTTTTTAAGAGTATAAAAACACTACAATTCTCACTGTTGTTATTTTTTTTGTATTTTTATTTTATTTAAAGGCTCGGATATATACAGTGATTTATCTGGTTTTTATTGACACTAGTCTAAGCTAGGGGGTTAATATTTGCGAATTAATACAATGAAACTGAGTTTCATCACTACCGTCGAGCCTTCACTCTTACGATGGAGAAGAAATCGAGTGATATATTTTTCAAAACCAAAAGGACTCACATAGAGCGACTGGCTTGGAGGAGATAAAATTTGAGGAGATGAAGAGATTTCTTCCGGCTTGGTGCATCGAGGACACGTGTTTTTTTAAAATTGATAATCTCTTAAAATTTATATTATATCTAAACCATATTTTGATATTTTCGTAGGTGGATTGGCTTTTATCACTCATTCTATTCTGATGCTGTGTTTGGGAGAAGGTCAGCAACAGGTAGATCGAACATCCAAAAGCAAAAGATTAAATCGATAAGTAGCTCTAAAGCACAATTAAATACGGGCTAAACTGGCCTATAATTTTAATAAGATATTATACAAAAAAATGATGTTGATTTCTGACATATGCGTTTATATATTGATAAATTATATCTTTAGGCCGCTAGGTTGGAAAGGTAATCATCTATTGATGAATGATGGGCCAAGACACATAAGTGAGGAAAAGATGGTGATTTTGATTGCTCTACACCTGAGGCAAGAGAAGTGATGGTGTGTTTTTTTAATTTGTTGTAAGTAAACATTGGAATTCAAAATGGTATTATATATTTAATTCTTATAAATTAATTTCAATTTCAGGAACGATATATGATCGTTAATGTTGAAAAGTGAGCCAATACTCTTGAAGACCAACGACACTCATTTGATAAAATCTTATGGAAAGTGGTATATTGACGTATATTTAAGTGATTAAATGTGTATACACTATGGATTACATGGTTATTAAATTTGACTATCAGTTTTGGAGGGAGAGGGATGTTGGTTTTGTCAACAGGAAGCAGCACTTGGTGATTTTCCTCCATATTATGTGGAGGAACATCGACACTCTTACTCTGCTTATGGCCAACCATCATATTCCTATCCTCAGCCATCATAGCAACCATCGCCATCTATGTAGTCCCAGATGGCAATGATGGTTGATCAATTAACCAAGCTACGAGAAGATTTCACTGCATACATGTATATATATATATATATATATATATGGGAAAAATGTGTATGCCCCCTAGGGGGAGCTAACTTAGTTCCCCCCGCCCCTTTTTGACATAATTTTTTATTTTTTTTGAAATCTAAAACCGTGTAAATTCATTATTAAATCTCTATATTATGTCCAAATTTCATGCGAAAACAGAGACTCCCACGACCTCCATCCAAACGGGGTTGATTTAAAAAATCCTGTTACCGTTAAAAAATGACTGTCTGGGATGGAGGGCGTAGGAGTCCCTGTTTCACACGAAATTTTAATAGCATAATATAGGGATATAGTGATGAATATTCATGGAAGAAAGTTTCAAAAAAAATAAAAAAATGGTGAAAATGGGGCAGGGGGAGCCGAGTTAGCTCCCCCCTAGGGGGCAGCCCCATTTATCCCTATATATATATATATATGGGTCATATGTGGCTGCCCCCACCTTATTTTGGAAACTTTTTTATTTTTTTTGAAAAATAACACCATGTATATTCATCCATATATCCCTCCTATATACCTTTCGAATTTCGTCAGAAACAGAGACTCCTACGGCCTCCATCCAGACAGTCATTTTTAACGGTAACAGAATTTTTTAAATCGACATCATTTCGATGGAGGTCGTAGGAGTCTCTGTTTCTGACGAAATTCGAATGACATTTAGGAGGGATGTAGGGATGAATATACACAGTGTTATTTTTCAAAAAAATAAAAAATTTGACGAAAAATCTGGCGGGGGCAGCCCATTTTTTCATATATATATATATATATATATATATATATGAGAATAATGGGGCTGCCCCCGCGCCGATTTCGGCATTTTTTTATTTTTTTTGAAAAATATCGCCATGTATATTCATCCCTATATCCCTCCTATATACCATTCGAATTTCGTCAGAAACAGAGACTCCTACGGCCTCCATCGAGATGGTGTCAATTTAAAAAATGTTGTTACCGATAAAAAATGACTGTCTAGATGGGGGCCGTAGGAGTCTCATATATAATTTAAGTATATTCTAAATATTCTGTTTTCTTCTTTACTTGCTTACATTTATTAATTCTGATAGGTCACAAAGACCACCAATGCCTCAAGAGGAGAATGAAGAAGATAAAGAGGATGAAGAGGAGGAAGAGACTAATCATGAAGAAGAAGCCCGAATGTATACAAGGTTTAAAGAAATAGAAAAAGAGAACAAGAAATCAAAGCAGAGTTTGATGACTAAAATCTTTCGGGCAAAAAAAGTGAATAGGCTTTTCTTAACAATATAATAAATAATGAATTTTCATTTGTATGAATATTTAAATAGTGTTTAATATATTTTATCTACGTACAATGATTTTATGCTTTCCATTGATTTTTTATCTGTTTAGTTTAAGATAATATTATTAACTATTTATTTCTTATAAATTAACTTTGATGTAGATGATATAATATATACATGGATTATTCGTATCTTGAATATTCAGTTACTATCTAAAGTATGGATTTTGAACTAGTTAAACATATGCAGTAGTTTAGAGTAGGTAGTACATGTTTGACAGGGTTTCAAAACCCTGATGTACCTGTAATTTTTTTTGCAGTTCTGTTGTGGGCGATCACGGGTGCTCGTAAAAGGCGCTCTCCTAATGATGACTACACTATCATTCAATACTGGTTGAGCGAGCACACCGTCCTCGCCCATTATCGCATGCAACGATCGAGAGTGCACATGTGCTCACGTAGTTGAGGTTGCGTCTACCTGTGTTGACACACAAAGCGAGGGGGCACATGTGCTTGCCCATTGCTCCAGCAAGCACTTTATGATTACATTGCGAGCACTTAGCGTGTGAAAATGAGCTCGCCGATATTGTATCTTTTTGTAGTGCCGCCACCATGCCACCTCCCTCTCCCGCCCCCATTGATGAATCTCTGATTCATCACTCTAAAAGTTGAAAATAAAGCTTTGTTCCCGAGTAATTAGATGCATATTTCCACTTATATTGCATAATTAGCATTCATGCATGCAAGCATAATATCTGCATTTAAGCATTCATATTTGCATAAAATAAGAAGCCAATTTCACTTGTAAATATTCACCTGTATATTAGATAAAATACCTTATTTGTATATATTTTATATTAACTCCGAATCTAATAAAACTAACTCTATTGTGTATATATGACTAACAATAATTAAAGAAAAATATCAAAAAAATACTAACTTGTAAAATTGACCAATAAAACCCCAATCCAAGTTTGAAACTAGGAGCCTTAAAATATGCATATCTCTCTCATACGGCCTTCGAATTAGGTCTACTCACTTTTAAAGTAATATACATTCAGAGACCTTCGAAACAAGATTAATTTCATTAAAATCGGAGTTCGTATGCAAAACTTGGGTTTTGGGCCCCTTTTGTACATTATACATAATGGCCGTTTTACCCCTGTATTTTATCATTTTATTTTATTCATTATTAAAAATCCAAAAAATAGATTAAATTGTAAATATTCTTCTCATATTTTCTATATTTTTATTTTAATTTTTCTCTTATTGAAAAATGACAAAAAATTACAAAAAGAAAAATGTGGTTGTGGTATTTTATATCTATAAGGTACCCCCCAAAAATACATTTTTGTACAGATCACTTCTTTTAATTTTCGATCCTTCACAAAAGTTGTAGATCTCGTCGAGATGAGCAACTTTTGTGTTGATCACTTTCTGATTTAATCCCTTTTGTTATTTCTTTTTAATTTTCTTTACATTTAATTTTTGAATTTTCTAGGAGCGACATGTGGCAGCTCCAAGAGCCGCCACGTATCACCCCATTTTTTTATTTTATTAATTTCGGATTTATCTTATTATTTTTGGATTTAATTTTTATTATTATTATTTTATTATTGATATTTTAATTATTTTTTGTTGCCTACTATATTATTTTATTATACTATTTATTTTACTCCCTTTTACCTCTTCTCCCTTACTTTTCTTCCACTCCAAGTTAATAACTCCCTACTACCCTACTCTCGCCATTCTTTTCCAACTCCCTCCTCCTCTTTATATTCTCCTCTCCTCCTTCATTCATCTTCGTCCGCCAATTGAGAGACGAGAGCCATCAGCCCCCACATGTTGTAGGTGACAGTTGCGACACATTCAGGTAGAGCAATGACGGCTATTTCCTTCGGCGAGATCCGTGGATTTTTTTATTCACGTTGCAGTAGAACTCCACATCGGCTGCCAAAGCTTTGAAGCATCCGCCATCGGATGTCATTTATTGCTCTAAAAATTGTGAAAAATTGTGAAGGATGTACTTTAGTGTTCTTTAATTATAGTTCAAATTTCGTACAATTAGGAGTTGTCTTGTGCATAAAATAAATTATAGAGTGATTTATGTAATTTATTTTTAATTAATTACATGAATAACATTTTTGAGTAATCTCAAGTCTCTCGGATTCCTTATTGAAATATATATATATATATATCTGAGATAATTAATTCTCTGCATGACTTAACTTCGTGGATTTATTACGAATTAAATACCCGCAATCACTCTGTTTTTAGTAAAAAATTTATAAAAAATCATAAAGTGTCAGAAAATTCCAAAAATATTAGTGTAGCTTCATTTCATCATATTTAACTTCCAGTAAATTTTTCGTAATTTTTGAATATCAGTTGCATGAAAAATTACATAAACACCCAAAAAAAGTTTGCATTTTTCATTTGTGCATTTTAAACCCAAAAATTCCAAAAAAATACATTTGCATTCATCATTGGATTAGGTTTACAGAAAAAATATAATTTGGCCAATTTGGACTAATTTCATATTAAAATTAAATTTGGCTAAGTCGTTGATTTTCTTAATAACCTAGTTCATTCATATATTGCATTTGGTATTTTTATCAAATAAAAAAATGCAAAAAAAAACCACTTGGAAAACCGCAATCTAATCCCTCTAACTTGATCCCGAGTTGTTCCTTTGCCTCCTTGAGTCGACCCTGGGGCTTGCCCAGGCTAAACAAACATAAAACCGCGCATTTGTTTCATTCGACGATTCATCGATTTGTGCGGTTAATTTTTGATCGACGTAGATCTATCCAACTGCAACGAAATCGTTAATTAGACAACATTAAAAGGGTAGGTTCGTGGCCCGTCAAATGGCGCCGTTGCCGGGGAGGCAAACGGCTTAGGATCACTTTAGGATCTTAGATTTATGTTTTCCAATCACTCGGGTAGTCTGACCCCCGAGCCGCATCGTAATTATCTGTTTTTTTCTTTAATTATTTTTCTGACCATTTTTGTATATATCTTTCTCTGACTATTTTTATCTTTTTGTGCGAGGGCCCGGTGGACTTGGAGCGGCTTTTTAGAAGTTAACGTATCTCGAAGTGCATTGGAGGCTGACGATTCTTGGATCAAGTTGGTTGTTGGACGTCAAAAAGATTTTTGTAACTTAAAAAAAAGGAGTGTCTGCATTTACAACGGTTCCTGTTTGGGTTCTCGCGCGTGTAAGCATAGTGGAATCGTGTCCCCGTCTACTGTGTGGATTGAATTTCTAGACTAGGTTTGCACTAGCGGCTCCTCGAACCACTTTAGGATTTGCTTGTGCTCGTAATTTTCTAGGACCACACATCACTTAAAAGACACACTTAGACCGCAGATCTAATCAAATCAAACCGTTCTACACTCGCTAATAGAACTGCTTGTCTAGAAGCGGCTTTTCATCGATTGCATTCATTTAGTGTAAAATTTTGAATTCAGTATTGCAGTGAGTTAGAGGCACTGTAAGTCTTCTTACTCACGCATTCATCATCGTTTTCTCGATTGCATTGGCTTTTTCCGATTCTCTCTCTCTCTCGATTTTCTAACCTAGGATAAAGGAATTGGGACTGGACGGTAGACGTGATTGCTTGTGTGGATTAACATCAGTGATAACTAATCTCTAAAATTGGGACTGCTAATTGAATTTGACCCAAAAAAATTTAACTAAAATTAACCCTTATTTGCGGGAGATTAACCCCGATCTTGTTTTCAGGCTGAGTGAGGGTACTTGAGTGTGTGTGAACACCTTAAGGCAGAGCCCAAATCCCCGCCTTCCATATCATGTACCAACTGATCCTAGCAAATATCACGAGTTCAATATTTTCAGGTTCATCGACTAGTACTAAGTAGCCTTCGCATGTTTACAGGTAGTCAGGGGTGAACCAGCGGTACTTCACGACAAGTTGCTAGTAACCCTTCGGGGCGAAGTTCCAGCCTTGTCAGCCTCCGCCTGCTTGCAGGTAGATAGGGGCATGGTCTTTGAACCCATCAACTTGGGATAGGAGCGAAGAAAGGAAGGATCGGCGGTATCTTAGGCGACAGATTAAACAGGGGAGATGCATCCGGCTTTTTAGCCGACTCCCCTATAGGCCGTGTAAATCCTTGCTATCTTGCTTGAAAAATCACACTTAAAATTAACAAGATTAATTGGACTCGATTTCGAGTCCTTCACCATGTTGAGTGTGAACTCAGGGTTTGCTCTTGTGTTTGTCTTTGTGTCTGTCCGTGTGTGTTATCCTGCGTAATTGCGCATTTTCTACCTCGCTCTACTTACATTCATCATTTCCTCCTCAAGATGTCGGGATATTGGTCCCCATATCCTGTGACCTCTAGTCATTCCTCCTCGACCATAAACCGCTCATTTTCGCCTTCTCCTTCTTCCATGTATCCTCTGCCATCCACGGGAGACCCGTACCCGTGGTCGGTTCCACCTCGACCCGATTATGAAGTCAGAACTCCGACTGACTTCTCCACTTCTTCGCATTTCTCATCTACTCCATATTCTAACACTCCGGATCCACTTTCACCTTGGGTTGAATGTCCTTACTCTCGAGAGCTTGTAGGAATCAAAGAATCAAATGAAGAGCAAGCCACTGCTGAGACAGATGATTGACAAAATTATATGCCCCCACATACTTCATTTTCACCTCAAGTAGGGACCATACAACAATTTAAATATACACATCCCGACTTGATCTTAGGGCATAACTTGGTCGATCAAACAACCCGAATGGAGAGGCCTGAACATCATGATTTCCCAGACTTGATTGACTTTAGTGATCAAGCTTCCATTAACCAGCCGTCATTCGGAGAGCCTATACATTCACAAGATTGGACTCATGAGCTAGACTTATCGGTCCACGTTTCATCATATGAGGCTCCAACCAATATTTGCCATCTAGATGGTCCATACTCGACCCAGCATTACATGCCAGAGTCTAGGTATGTTGAGTATGAGACCTCAATATCTCAGCAGTATCCTCTACTTGAGCAGAACTCCCCTGTGATTTGTCATGGGAATTTTGTGGAGGATGACATCTCTAGACTTATTAAGAAAAATGAATCATTTGGTAACAAGTTGAGAGATGTCATGGGCAAGTTACACTCAATTTCGGTCAGCCTAGGTATGAAAGTGGAGAAGGAAGTAAGTAGATTTGATGTTGAAAACCGAGCGAGCATCAGGGAATCCACACATCATGTACAGCTGGAGTCCATTCTATCTCCCTCTTCTACTAACCACTTACCCTCCAATCCAGAGTCTGATCATTCATCCATCAAAAACACCAAAAAATTGAAAAACCAAAAAATCACATAAAAATTGAAAATGATTTAAAAAAATGGGATTCCACCCTAAGGGAAGCACTTGATGAGGAATTGATTTTTAAACTCCCCTTAATAAAAGCCATAGATCACTTCCCCGACCTCAAGAGATTTGTAAAGAGTAAATTGATGCCCAACAGGTCGGGTACTAAGAGAACAAGGACTGAGAGACATATAGTGTCTATGGCCACCTCCTTGATCTTTAGGAGAAAGACCAAGAGCCGCAGAGTGACGCGGTTGCCCTGAGTTGAGTGTGAAATCAAAGACACCATCTTTACCCATGCGGGAATCGATGATGACTCGCCGATAAATATCCTCCCGACCTCTGTGTTTGACAAGCTCAAACTCAGGCCAATCAGGAAGTCAAGAGAGATCGTTCAGCTAGCTGATCGATCCATCAAACGGTCTAGAGGAAATATTTCAGTCATCATTACTTTCCAAGGTGCTCTCCTCCAGGTGGACTTCACGATCATTGACATCGAGCACCGAGGAGAGTTTACCCAGTCTCCGATTATTCTCGGGAAGCCGTTCTTAGCCTCAGCTAAAGCGACGAAAGATTACAAGACTCGGAGATCGATTTTTCAGCATTGGGAGCACTCCGACCTCACCCATTCTTTGATGCACTTTACTCTAAGGTAACCCACATCCGCTGACAGTCGTGACCATCGAGAGGTAGATGAGTATCACCTCTCTGCTACACCTGAGAAACCGACTGCTCAGATGATTGTTGGTTTTGAGACTCCCCACACCTCCACTTCATCAACTGCTTGCACCACCACCACGATAGCTTCTAAGGAGGACTCACAATTAGAAGCTATCATTAAGTCGGACATGACCTTTGTTGGTTGCCTTGACCATTTTGATGATCCAACACAAGAGCATATTGCCATGCCAACTGAGACCACTAGCACCTTCCCGAGACATGTGCTGACCCTTCAAGAATATTATAATCTATATGGTGACTCGTCTGATGAGGAACCCATGGTCAGCACCACACCACCTCCCGGGCCTTCAAAGGAAATAACCAAGACTAAATTGACTCCACATAAAAACACGGTTTCTCCCTCTTCTAGTCGGCTATCTAGTGAGAGGAAGTCGAGAATTGATTCCTCGAGGAGTTCCCCCGAACCTCTCAAGGCGCGTCTCTCTCATCTCCCTCTCAATGATTCGGGTTCTAGAAAACTGACTAAGAAAGTTTCCTTCAACACACCGGAGAAGGAATTTTCTGAGGAGTCCTCATCTGGTCCGGATAAGATGATTTATATGAGTGAGCTCAGTTCGGCTGTCCTCAAGCCTTATCTAAGCAAGCAGCCGTGTGTCGACCCTCGTTGGACAATCCCTATACCTCACTATTATTCATCTGAGGACGATTCCGACAGTGACACATATGTATATTATCCACCTCCTCGCGTCCGCAAGCAGGTTCGTCACAAACCTTCTTAATCCTTGTATATTCCCACTCTTTTCTTGTATATACTTTCTCTCCCTCCCTCCCTAGTGATTCGAATCACTCGCCCCGACTCATCTCATTTCATTTTATGACTATACTTAGGATAATCAAATCCTAAGTATAGGGGGGAGAGTGACCCGCATCTATTCATTGTACATCCTCCAGATCACATCGGTCCTCATACTCACTCCTATCCTATACTTAGGCTGACTAGAGCCTAAGTATAGGGGGGACCGATGCCCGCCTTGTATATACTAATCCATTTCCCCTCTTACCCTCGTCCGCCCCATTTTTTGATCTTCTTCTACACTTAGGCTGTCAGAGCCTACGTATAGGGGGGGCGGAGCGGCTTTTATACTTTTTGTAATTTTAGCTCTCATACGCTTAGCACGAGCTATGTCTTTTTCTTCGCTTCTCGTGCTCTGAGGACATAGCACATGCTAAGTATAGGGGGCGTGTATATATTACATATATACTTTACCCATAGCTCGTATTTTCGCGTGTTTTTATATATATTATGCAATAATTACGGGGTGGGTAAAAATTGATTTTTTTTAAATTTTGTACTATATGTATAATACTTGTATAAAAGGTTGTAAAATTCTTGTAAAACATACTTTTGTAAGATTTGTTGTAAAATAGGACGTATATCAATAAAAAAATTCATGTATACTATGTATATTTTGTACAAGTTATATAAACTAAAAATTGTTGTAAAAAAATAAAAAAATTGTTGTATGCCAGAAAATAATGTTGAAAATAAAGGCTTCTAATTTACTCTTGCATATCATCCTTGCATTTCAAAAAAAGTATTGCATTTCATTTCATAGCTTGTCATCTTCATCTCATCTGCATATCATGCATACGTAAGGTGAAAAGCTAGTGGGTTCTGAACCAAGTTATGAGTAGATATTGAGGATGGACTTGATTTGACCTTAATCCACATAATTTCAGAGGAACCTTATAGGAGTTGGAGTTAAGATTTCTCAGGTCAAGTGACTTAATTCTTTGAGTCCGCAAGTCTATGTTCACATGGCATCTTGATTAGTCTAAGTAGAATATCTTGTGCACACGCATGATTCTTTTAGACAGTGACCTAACTTGGACAAGCACAATGCATGTATCTCTTCATTGATGAGGTGGTGAGGAGGTAGAATCCTTTAGCTTGGAGTAGCACACGGGTGGAAACATCCGTCCTCCTCTAAGGAGGGTAGTGCATCTCAACCTAGTCTGGTGGTGTTGAAGTCTGAGGACATGATGCTGTGGGTTGAAATAATGCTTCAAAAGAGGGATAGTCTACTAGCTCAAGAGGAAAAACTCCTGATATACATGCTGCACCCTGTATATAGTTCGAAAAGAAAAAAGAAAAAAAAGGAAAAAATGCAAGAACTCCAAAAAAATAGACAGGCCAAAAAAATTGCCTGTCGGAGTATGTATATTAGCAAGAAGTCTGCAGCTGGATGACTTGGCTACACTGGTCAGGCATCCCGGGATAGGTAGCTACACTAGCTACCGTCCATTCTTTTCTCCACCCCCTCCTCTTGAGATGGTCGCACTTGAACTTAGAAGGGAATACCCCGCTCCTCGAGGAAAGAGTTATTGGACCGGGTTATTTTAGTTACCTTGTTAGAGGAGGCTGCTTCTGAGCCATTTCTGATGTGGAGAGCTATTTATCACTTACACAGTACAAGTAAGAATCATAGTCATCAGAAATTTGCGTTTGAGGATTTGTTCTGACCTGATTGTTGAAGCGTCTTGAATAGAAGACTTGTGGAACATAAAGTCTGTTAGGTCTTAAATTCAGATCCCAATAAGGTTCCGCCACACAATTAATCCAAAGGTCGAGTCAAGCTCCATTTTCAACTTTTGTTCATGACCTTGGTATGGAACCAAAAATCATTTCACTCTTGCATTTCATTTTAGTTGCTCGGGGACGAGCAATGTTTAAGTATAGGGGGTTGATGAATCTCTGATTCATCACTCTAAAAGTTGAAAATAAAGCTTTGTTCCCGAGTAATTAGATGTATATTTCTACTTATATTGCATAATTAGCATTCATGCATGCAAGCATAATATCTGCATTTTAGCATTCATGTTTGCATAAAATAAGAAGCCAATTTCACTTGTAAATATTCAGCTGTTATTAGATAAAATACCTTATTTGTATATATTTTATATTAACTCCGAATCTTAAAGAAAAATATCAAAAAATACTAACTTGTAAAATTGACCAATAAAACCTCAATCCAGGTTTGAAACTAGGAGCCTTAAAATATGCATATCTCTCTCATACAGCTTCCGAATTAGATCTAGTCACTTTTAAAGTAATATAAATTCAGAGACCTTCGAAACAAGACCAATTTCATTAAAATCGGAGTTCGTACGCAAAACTTGGGTTTTGGGCCCCTTTTGTACATTGTACATAATGACCATTTTACCCCTGTATTTTATCATTTTATTTTCTTCATTATTAAAAATCCAAAAAAATAGATTAAATTGTAAATATTCTTCTCATATTTTCTCTATTTTTATTTTAATTTTTCTCTTACTGAAAAATGACAAAAAAATTACAAAAAGAAAAATGTGGTATTTTATATCTATAAGGTACCCCCCAAAAACACATTTTTGTACAGATCACTTCCTTTGATTTTTGACCCTTCACAAAAGTTGTAGATCTCGTCGAGATGAGCAACTTTTGTGTTGACTACTTTTTTGATTTAATCCCTTTTGTTATTTCTTTTTAATTTTCTTTACATTTAATTTTTGAATTTCTAGGAGCGACATGTGGCAGCTCCTGGAGCCACCACATGTCACCCCATTTTTTTATTTTATTAATTTCGGATTTATCTTATTATTTTCGGATTTATTATTTATTATTATTATTTATTATTGATATTTTAATTATTTTTTGTTGCCTACTATATTATTTTATTATATTATTTATTTTACTCCCTTTTACCTCTTCTCCCCTACTTTTCTTCCACTCCAAGTTAATAACTCCCCACTACCCCACTCTCGCCATTCTTTTCCAACTCCCTCCTCCTCTTTATATTCTCCTCTCCTCCTTCATTCATCTTCGTCCGCCAATTGAGAGACGAGAGCCATCAGCCCCCACATGTTGTAGGTGACAGTTGCGACACGTTCAGGCAGAGCAACGGTGGCTATTTCCTTCGGCGAGATCCATGGATTTTTTTATTCACGTTGCAACAGAACTCCACATCGGCTGTCAAAGCTTCGGAGCATCCGCCATCTCCTTGAGGCCACGACGGAAGCCGCACGACGCGGCTTCACTTTCGGCGAACCACACAGGTAAGTACTCTATCTTCATCTTGTCATTTCATTTTTATCTGACAAATTTTCTTCCTTGTTGTTTTATCATCATATAAAAATCACTCCACCACCACTATCAACATCATCACCACTATTTCTATTTCCACATCTATTTTCTTATCTATCAAACATTTCACAAACATCACCATACATCTCACACACACACAAACCACTTCATTTCAACTCTCCATTTTTCTTTCCTGTTAAAAAAATATAAAAAAATGTAAAAAAACAACAAAAAAATAAGTTGCTGGTCCGACGTCGCCTTCCATCCCTCCTGCCATGCGCCGCGGCTCTGTCCCGCCAGCCGCCATGCGCACGACCACCCCTCCGGCCAGCCACCAACTCGTCCTTCCAGGCGCGCCACAGTTGCGGCTCCGCGCAGCCTTTCCGCAATCAGCCGTGGCCCAGCCACGCCTTCGTCGGCCCCCGCGCACGCGGCTCCTCCCAGCTCCTGGCCGCGGCTCGGTCGTCGCGCCAACCACCCACCTGCTCGCCGTCTTCAGGCCGCGCGTGACCGTGCACCGCTGCACGCCGCTTCAAACGCCACCTATCCGCCTCGCCAGGCTGCGGCCTCCGCCTCATCCCGTGGCGGCGCAGCCGCAGGCCAGCCCACACCACCGCCCAGATCCGCGCCCAACCTCACGCCGCCACGCCCACGAGCGCCCCCGCGCACCGCCGGCGCCCCGCTCCAGGCCGCGCCACCCTCTCGCGCGTGCTCCTTCACCTCGCGCTTTGTGCGCTTCCCCCGCGTACGCCGCCTCCGCCTTCGCGCGTGACTGCCGGCCCCCGCAACCCCGTGCGTCGCACGCCCTTGTGCCCTAGCAGCGTTGGTAAAGAAGCTTCCTTTTTTATTTTTATATTTGTGAACTTTGCATTTCTCTCCCTGCAAGTTTCAGTAAATTCCAAAAGTGCCCTTAGGCACAAGTGTTCTATTTATTATTTCAGATTGTAAGGATAACCCTGTCTTTGAACGTTAATTTGGACACTATTTTTGCATCATTTTATTTCATCAAAAATAGCATTTTGTAGATCAACTAATTCCTTATCTTTTGGCTATGTATTTACATTTTTGTGAGCATTTGACATTTTATTAAAAATCAGAGATTGAAATTGAGTGATATTTTACCCATTTACGCTCTGAACTTCGCACATGGTCATTTATTGCTCTAAAAATTGTGAAAAAATTGTGAATGATGTATTTTATTGTTCTTTAAATACAGTTCAAATTTCGTACAATTAGGAGTTGTCTTGTGCATAAAATAAATTATAGAATGATTTCTATAATTAATTTTTAATTAATTCCGTGAATAACATTTTTGAGTAATCTCAAGTCTCCCGAATTCCTTATTGAAATATATATCTGAGATAATTCATTCTCTGTATAACTTGACTTCTGGATTTATTATGAATTAAATACCCGCATTCACTTTGTTTTCAGTAAAAAATTTATAAAAAATCATAAAGTGTCAAAAAATTCCAAAAATATTAGTGTAGCTTCATTTCATCATATTTAACTTCCAGTAAATTTTTTGTAATTGTTGAATATCAGTTGCATGAAAAATTGCATAAACACCCCAAAAGGTTTACATTTTTCATTTATGCATTTTAAACCCAAAAATTCCAAAAAAATGCATTTGCATTCATCATTGGATTAAGTTTACAGGAAAAATATAATTTGGCCAATTTGGACTAATTTCATATTAAAATTAAATTTGGCTAAGTCGTTGATTTTCTTAATAACCTAGTTCATTCATATATTGCATTTGGCATTGTTATTAAATAAAAAATACAAAAAAAACCAATTGGAAAACCACAATCTAATCCCTCTAACTTGATCCTGAGTTGTTCCTTTGCCTCCTTGAGTCGACCCTGGGGCTTGCTCAGGCTAAACAAATATAAAACCACACATTAATTTCATTCGACGATTCATTGCTTTGTGCGGTTAATTTTTAATCGACGCGGATCTATCCGACTTCAACGAAACCGTTAATTAGACAATATTAAAAGGGTAGGTTCGCGGCCCGTCCTTTACCCAATGCCTGTGATGAATCTCGGATTCACCACGCTAAGTCTCATTAATTAAGCCCAAGTCCCTCAAAATCAACTGCATTTCTGCATTTATTCTGCATAATTAGCATTTAGGCATGATCTCATAAGAATTGCATTTTAGCATTAATTTCTGCATAAAATAAGAAGCCAAAAATCCAAGCCAAAAATGAACTGTAAATAGCCTAACTTCCCCTATTTTTAACTCCTTCATGCTAACTCTGAATGCCACAAAACCCACCTCCACTGTGTACATATCACTAACAAGAATAAATAAAAAATACAAAAAAATAATTAACCATGTTAAGTGGACCAAAAACTCAAACCCTAGTTTCAGGATTTTCGGACTAAAAGCCCCATATCTTCTCTATCTAGTATCCGATTTGATCCTACTCACTTTTGAACTAGTGTACATTCAATTACCTTCAAAACAAGACCAAGTTCAAGTGAATCGGAGCTCGTATGTGAAAGTTGGGTTTTGGGCCTCTTTTGTATATTGTATTTTTCGCGGCTTTTGACCTTGTATTTTATGCATAAATTTTCTTAATTTATAAAAATCCAAAAAAATTAGAATTAGGTGTCTTTTATTTATCTTTGATTTTTTTCATATTTTTCCGGATTTTTATCGTGTTTAAAAATGACAAAAAAATAGAAAACCAAAAATGAAGGTATTCTATGTACATGGGATACCCCAAAAATTCACTTTTTACATTTGACCGATTTTGGCTTTGATTCTTCATGAAAGTTGTAGATCTCGTCGAGACGAGCATTTTTTGTGAAGAAACTTTTTCGATCCGAGGACATTTGCTATTTCTTTTTGATTTTACAAATCTTTTATTTTCGATTTTTCTGGAGCTGACACGTGGCAGCCCCAGAGGCCGTCACGTGTCAGCCATTTTTCGCATATTTTTTATATCATTTTTATAAAAAAAATAAAAAATAAAAAAATAAAAAAATAATAAAAATCAAAGGGAACACACGAGCGTTGCACGTGCCTCCCAGGCACGTGCTCAGCACGTGCTGCGCCCCTCTCTTTTGACCGCCACGTGCCGCCTCCAGGGTCGTCCGATCTCGGCCGATCGGACGGCCAGCACTCTTCGTCTACCTCCCAACCACCCGCGACTTCTCCGCCCCAAATCCGTGGTCGTTCCTGACCGGACTCGGGAATCGGTTCATGAAGACTCGGAGGATCAGCCGGAGGATGCTTCCGAGGAGGATGAAGAAAGACACCTGAAGATCCCAGCACCAGAGAAGGGGAAAGCATCTATGGAGTCTGCAGAGGACCTTGAACCTCTAGTTGCTGCAAAAATATCTTTGTCATCTTTTCAGCAACCTGATTTTGATTATTATCAAAAATCCGATGATTGTAATAAAAACTCCAAGTCTAATAAAGATGCTCGTATTTATGATTCTGACCTATCCCCTATCTCAAATGCTTCCATTCCTTTCCCCATGCCCTCAAGAAAGGAAAACAAAAGAAAAACATTCGGGATGATCCAGTAATGGAAAAATTCTGCCAGCAAAACATCACAGTCAAAGTACCCTTTGACCAATATGTGGCTAATAATCCTGCCTTTCAGAAATATTTAAAGGCAAAATGCACTCCCACCAGGACTCGTACAAAGCGAACAAGTCAATTTGTGGAGACGCATATCTCGACAGTTGCCACCACCAAATGTGTCAAGAACCAACATCTGCCAAGAAAGAAAAGGGATCTGGGCGCCCATTATGTGGAGAGTCGCATTGGCGGCATTGTGTTCACACGCACACTCCTCGACAATGGTTCTTCCATAAATCTTCTACCCTTAGCCTTATACTATAGATTGGAGTTAGGCCCTCTCAAGAAATCATCATCTCTACTCCAATTTGCTGATAAATCCACCAAAAGACCTAAGGGAGAAGTAAAGAATGTCATCATCATTATCGAGGGTACAGAATACAAAGTGGACTTCACTGTCCTTGATATGGAAACCCCGAACCATTGGAAGGAATCACAAATCATTCTTGGAAGACCATTCTTAAGAACCGCCAAGGCTGTATTTGATTACGGTTCTGGCATGATGAAATTCCGATCTCCAGGAGGGGAAGTAGACTTGGAGATGAAGCAGACAAAGTGGCAAAGACCAGACTCCGAGTCCACAACTGAAGAGGCCGAAACATCTGAATGCAATCTCCTCCGAACCACGGGGCCGTGGGACCAACTTCCAGATATACAGACTGAAAACACTTCCTCGGAAGAAGAAATGATGCACAATGCATTTTGCGAGATATTTCCAAACATCTCAAAACACACAGACTACTTCACCATTAATGACACAGAAAGCCTTTCGGATGTGTCAAGAAAAATCAATGACGAATCGGACGCGGCTCTAGCCGAATTACCATTCTACTCTAGCAATCCGACCCATCTGACTTCTGAATTGGTAGCCAACATTTCACACAGTGACTCCCCACCAACCGACACTGAACCAGAAACAAAGATAATTCAGCCAGACTTGATTGATGATTCTGAATTACCTGAGCTGAAACCATTACCCCCCACACTGAAGTATGCATTTCTCAATAGGCCCAAAGAGAAATTTCCTGTGATCATTAGCTCATCCTTGACACTAGATCAGGAGTCTAGACTACTCGAAGTCCTTGAGAGAAATCGAAAAGCCATCGGTTGGACCGTGTCGGATCTCGTGGGAATAAACCCCGCTCTCTGCTCACACCAAATTTATGTTGAAGATAATGCAAGGCCTTCCCATGAATTTCAAAGAAGATTAGACCCCAATCTTCGGGAAGTAGTGAAGAAAGAAATAGAAAAATGGTGCAAAGCAGGATTCATATACCCCATTTCTGACTCCAAGTAGGTGGCCCCCCTTCATGTCGTCCCAAAGAAGTCGGGAATCCAGATGGTCACCAACGAGGAGGGGATAGAGATCGCGACCCGAGTACCCACATCGTGGCGTGTCTGTGTCGATTACAGGCGCCTGAATGCTGCGACCAAGAAAGATTACTTTCCACTGCCATTTATTGATCAAATCTTGGAGAGACTTGCAGGGAAAGCATTCTTCTGTTTTCTTGACGGGTACTCAGGCTACAATCAAGTAGCTATCGCTCCTGAGGATCAGGAAAATACCACTTTCACATGTCCCTTCGGTACTTACGCATTCAAGCGCATGCCATTCGGGCTATGTAATGCCCCAGGCACATTTCAGCGGTGCATGATTGCCGTATTTGCCGAAATGGTTGGTGATTTCCTGGAAGTCTTCATGGATGACTTCTCGGTTCATGGTGATTCTTTTGATACATGTTTAGCACACTTGGATCGAGTCCTTCAGAGATGCAGGGAGGTTAATTTGGTACTCTCCTGGGAGAAAAGTCACTTTATGGTGACTGAGGGTATCGTGTTGGGGCATGTCATCTCTAAAAAGGGAATGGAGGTCGACCCTGCCAAGGTGGATGTGATCAAGAAACTTGAGCCACCAACCAACGTCAAGTCAGTGAGGTCTTTCTTAGGGCATGTTGGATTCTATCGAAGATTCATACCTGATTTTTCAAAGATCGCCCGCCCACCGACTGAGCTCTTAGGCAAAGACACCGAGTTTATTGTAAATCACAGGTGTCTAGAGGCCTTCGAGCTTCTGAAAAAGAAAATTTGTGAATCGCCGATATTACAAGCGCCCGACTGGCCTCTTCCCTTCGAGATCATGACTGATGCATCGGATTCTGCTGTCGGAGCGGTACTTGAACAAAGAAGAGATGGAATTCCTTATGCGATTCACTACGCGAGCAAAGTGTTGGACCCTGCACAGAGAAATTACACAGTGACTGAAAAGGAGATGCTCGCAGTTGTTTGGGCCCTTGAAAAATTTAGATCATATATATTGGGCTCCAAGGTGACTATTTTCACAGATTACACGGCCATCAGATATCTCATGGACAAGAAAGACGCCAAGGCACGACTCTTGAGATGGATATTGCTAATCCAGGAATTTAATTTGGAGATAAAGGATAAACCCGGAATAAAGAATGTTGTTGCTGATCACCTTTCCCGAATAGAGCAAAACGATAATCCTGATACTGGACCAATCAAGGAGACTTTTCCAGACGAATCAGTTTGCGCCATTAATTCAACCCCATGGTATTCCGACATAGTGAACTATCTTGTCTCCAAGAAAGTTCCCTTTGGTTGGACCAAGAGAATGATTGATCGATTAAAGACAGATTCAAGAAAATACCATTGGGACGATCCTTTCCTTTTCTATGAGGGACCGAATTGTGTCTGGCGAAGATGTATTCCTCAAGAGGAATATCAGAGTGTCCTCACACATTGTCATTCTTTCGAGGCTGGAGGACACCATTCGGGAAAGAGAATCGCATACAAGGTACTCCAATGTGGATTTTACTGGCGGACCTTATTTCAGGATGCAAATGAATTCGTTCGGTCATGCCCAATTTGTCAAAGAATGGGAGGGACTGGCGGTCATCGTGATGAAATGCCCATGCAACCAATGATTTTCTGTGATGTTTTCGACGCATGGGGGATTGATTTTATGGGTCCCTTTCCCAATAGCAATGGATTTGAATACATCTTGTTAGCGGTTGATTACTTGTCAAGATGGGTAGAGGCTATTCCAACCCGAACATCAGATAGCAAAACCGTCTGTAAATTCATCAAGGACAATATCATTGCAAGATTCGGGATACCAAAAGTTTTGATTTCTGATGGAGGTAGCCACTTTGTGAACAAGGAGATGGGATCTTTGGCTAGGGAGTACAAATTTGAGCATAGAATAGCCAACCCATATCATCCACAATCTAATGGCATGGCCGAGGTTTCTAATAGAGAGGTGAAGGGTATTCTTCAGAAGTTGGTCCGTCCAGATAGGAAGAGTTGGTCTAAGCTGTTGGACCAAGTTCTATGGGCCTATAGGACAGCCTATAAGACCCCACTCGGTACTTCACCTTTTAGGATGATCTATGGCAAGCCATGCCATCTACCTGCAGAATTGATCCACAAATCTGAATGGGCAATCAAAAAGTTGAATTGGAGTTGTCACCTTGGGAAATTGTGTCGAGACCTAAATCTGAATGAACTAATTGAAATCCGAAATGGGGCATGTGACAACAGTGTGATTTATAAGGACAAGGTCAAGAGATGGCATGATAGACACATTCGAGACAAGACCTTTATCCCGGGGCAGAAAGTTTGGTTGTTTAATGCTCGGTTAAAGATTTTCCATGGGAAACTAAAATCAAAATGGTCGGGCCCTTACATTGTCATCGATGTGCATACCAATGGAAGCGTAGATATTGCCGAACTCAAGGAGGATGCACAACCTTTCTCAGTAAATGGTCAGTTGCTAAAGCCATATATTGAATCACCCAGAGAGCAGACAGTTCAAGTTGAGGCCATCTATTTCACGCAGAACGAGAATATTGAAGACATATCAGATCAAAACCGCCCACCCTCCCAACCACATCGGTACCCTTGTACAGCTTCTTTCTCTACTTAGGCCAAGGCCTAAGTATAGGGGGGACCGATGCCATCTGTATTTACCATTTCTCTCATCACACTCCTTCTCCTGATCACTCCATTTCCACCCTTCTTCCATACTTAGGCTGTCCAGAGCCTAAGTATAGGGGGAACCGAC
The DNA here is from genome assembly GCA_037367405.1 of Ottelia alismoides. Classification (NCBI taxonomy): domain Eukaryota; kingdom Viridiplantae; phylum Streptophyta; class Magnoliopsida; order Alismatales; family Hydrocharitaceae; genus Ottelia; species Ottelia alismoides. The sequence continues at coordinate 1,055,481 of JAZKJV010000777.1, forward strand.
ATACACCTGTTTATACTCTCCTCATTTACATTTCCTTACACCTCTTTTTCCGCTCTTCCTCTTCTATACTGAGATTGTAAATAAATTTTCCACTCTCTTACGCTTAGCCCGAGCTATGTCTTCATTACGCTTCTGGTGCTCTGAGGACACAGCACTCGCTAAGTATAGGGGGGTCTGTATATATACTTTGTATAAATTTTACCCATATCTCGTACTTTCGCGTAAGTCTATATGTATTTACGGGGTGGGTAATTTCTTTGAAAAAAAACAAACAAATAAGAAAAAAAAGAGAGAGTTTTCTACTAACACTGACTTGCTCAAATTTTGTGAAAAAAATCTGCATTTCATACACCTGCACTTCATCCAGCATCACATGCATCTGCATCTGTGAAAAGTCATTGGGTTCTGAACCACGTTGTGAGTCGAAACCGAGAGTGGTCTGGACTTGACCTTAATCCACCTAATTTTCAGAGGAACTTCACCGAGAAATAGGATTTTAAGAGCTTCAGGTCTTCTGACTTAATTCTTTAAGTTCCACATGACAATGTACAGCGTTTGACTCTTAGTGTCTAACCTGGTCTCTTCATTCTGGGTACAACTCTGGAATAGGGAATTAATTCTCACTCTCACACTATGCACTTAGCTCAACCCAGACGGGATGTTGGAAGACTATGCGAGTTTCTTTTCTGGTAGCGTGGAAATCTAAAGACCGGAGTTCGGGTTGAAATAAAGCTTCGGAAAAGGGATGGACGGCTGGGCACAATTTTTTCTAAGACCCCAAAAAATGTACGGAATAAAAAGATGCTATATCCGTAGGGGCAAAACAAGATCCAAGCAGAACCACCAAAAATTCCAAATACAAAGAAGCATTCTACCAAATAAAAAATCGACCAAAAAGGTCCAAGCTTCAAGAAACCTGCAGATCTTGGTGGAGACTTGGCTACACTGGCCATCTTCACAAGGAGAGGTGACTACACTTACCACCCCCTCCAGTTCTTTTCTCTTTCTTCTAGCTTCTCCCCCATTTCGATTGTGAACACAGCACGACAGACCTTAGAAGGAAATACCTGACTTCCCGAGGACGAGTAACTGGAGAGGAGAGGAGCATGGTAGTCCGGCATTCTGGATGGGAAGAGCTAAAACCCTTCACACACATGAGTCGGTTGTTCAATGTTCTTAGGGTATACTTTGGGAAGAAGATTGACCTAAGATGACTTCTGAGCCGAAACTGTGACAATGATGTGTAGAACTTGAGGGTTGTTGATTTTAAAATTCTAAGTCCCACAGAAGTTCCGACACATTATTAATCCAAAGGTCGAGTTTAGTTTCACTTTCACCTTCAGTTCATGGTCTTGGTATGGAACCCAATCTCATTTCACTTCATGGCATTTCTTTTTGATGCTCAGAGACGAGCATGGTTTAAGTATAGGGGGATGATGAATCTCGGATTCACCACGCTAAGTCTCATTAATTAAGCTCAAGTCCCTCAAAATCAACTGCATTTCTGCATTTATTCCGCATAATTAGCATTTAGGCATGATCTCATAAGAATTGCATTTTAGCATTAATTTCTGCATAAAATAAGAAGCCAAAAATCCAAGCCAAAAATGAACTGTAAATAGCCTAACTTCCCCTATTTTAACTCCTTCATGCTAACTCCGAATGCCACAAACCCACCTCCACTTTGTATATATCACTAACAAGAATAAATAAAAAATACAAAAAAATAATTAACCATGTTAAGTGGACCAAAAACTCAAACCCTAGTTTCAGGATTTTCGGACTAAAAGCCCCATATCTTCTCTATCTAGTGTCCGATTTGATCCTACTCACTTTTGAACTAGTGTACATTCAATTACCTTCAAAACAAGACCAAGTTCAAGTGAATCGGAGCTCGTATGTGAAAGTTGGGTTTTGAGCCTCTTTTGTACATTGTATTTTTCGCGGCTTTTGACCTTGTATTTTATGCATAAATTTTCTTAATTTATAAAAATCCAAAAAAATTAGAATGAGGTGTCTTTTATTTATCTTTGATTTTTTCATATTTTTCCGGATTTTTATCGTGTTTAAAAATGACAAAAAAATAGAAAACCAAAAATGAAGGTATTCTATGTACATGGGATACCCCAAAAATTCACTTTTTACATTTGACCGATTTTGGCTTTGATGTCTTCAAGAAAGTTGTAGATCTCATCGAGACGAGCATTTTTTGTGAAGAAATGTTTTCGATCCGAGGACATTTGCTATTTCTTTTTGATTTTACAAATCTTTTATTTTCGATTTTTCTGGAGCTGACACGTGGCAACCCCAGAGGCCGCCACGTGTTAGCCATTTTTCGCATATTTTTTATATTGTTTTTATAATAAAAAATAAAAAATAAAAAAAATAATAAAAATAATAAAAATCAAAGGGAACGCATGTGCGTTGCACGTGCCTCCCAGGCACGTGCTCAGCACATGCTGCGCCCCTCTCTTTTGACCGCCACGTGCCGCCTCCAGGGCCGTCCGATCTCGGCCGATCGGACGGCCAGCACTCTTCGTCTACCTCCCAACCACCCGCGACTTCTCTGCCCCAAATCCGGCGCCTGCACCGGTCCCCTCCGCTTCCCTCGCGACCAGCCGCTCCGCCTTGACCTCGTCGTCTCCGCTTTCACCGCTAACGGCCGCTCCTCCTATCTCGCACAACCACCCCTCTCGTGCCCTATTTAAGAACGTCGGCATCAACCCCAGTCCCGCATCCGCCGAATACCCCTTGGCCCACCTCACGGCGGTGACAGCGCCGGCGAGCCGCCATCGCGGCGAGATCCGAGGCTCTAGGCCTCGTCGCAGCGCCCCCGCGGGCCTTGCTGCTCCTGCTCCTCCCCTTGGTGTCGAGCCATCGACGACATCTCCGCCAACTCCGCCACAACGTGCTTCATCGACCTCGAGCTCATCGTCTTCAACCAGCACTCCACCGATCGCTCCAGCAGCTTCAACGACTATCCTCCACCGACCAGCTGCTCCGCTCCGAGCTCCGAAGCTTCGTCGAGCTTACGATCATCGTCTTCGACAACCTCTGCCGCGCGACACCGCCTTCAACGGCCTTCGTCTCCTGCAATCTCCTACACCGCACCGAGCTTCATCTGACGACTCCGCTCCTCGCCGCCATCGACTTCTCTTCCATTGTGCTTCACCGACAAAACCACCGCCGCAAGCTCTAGAGCTTCTTCGCCTGCTCCATCGTCAACAACCTACGTCTCCACCTTCAACAACGTCATCTTCTCCGCCAACGATCAACACCTCCATCGACCTCCTGCGCAACACGCTTCACCGACCACCGCATCGCCTTCTCTCCGCTCGAAGCCACGCTTCTTCGATTAACTCCACCGTCATCAACCACATCGACAACTCCGCGGCGCTTCTCCCCCAGCTCCGCTCGCCGGCCAACGCCTCGACAGCCACCGGTCGCCACCACCGTCCCCCTGGCCGTGTGTCGGCTAGAGGACGGCCACGCCAGTCACCGCTACGCCTCCACCTGCGGTCGAGCCCCATCTCCAGCAGCATCATCGCCTCCACCGCTCGACAGCAACCAGCCCTTGGAGCCTTACCGGAGCGGCCCTCGACCAACTCACGCCACCGGGCCTGCTCCGCCTCGTCGATTGCCACGCCAGGCCGGGACCCTCTTCCATGCCGCCGGGCACCTCCACCAGGATTGATCGCCCTCCACCGTACCTTCATCGCCACCAGCCGCCGGGCTCGAGGCCCGAGGTCCCCCACACGTGCGAGACACGTGCGTGGGGAAACTTCCTCAGCACTCAACCCCAAGTCACGTGCATTGCACGTGACGTTGGGTAAATTGCAAACAGCCCCCCCCGAAGTTCCTCTATTTGCGCCTCAGTCCAAGACCAGAGGGCACGTGCTGTGCACGTGCCTCTTTGTGAAATTTGCAAGAAGACCCCTCCACTTCTGGTAATTAATTTTAGGTCCCGCACAACACTTTTGTTATTTATTTTGTTTGCATCTGTACCCTTGTCTTTGTCATTCATTTTAGACATCTACATTGCATTATTTTATTTATTTAAAAATAGCACTTTGTTCATCTCTTAATTCTCTACATTGTGAGCTACTGTGAACATTTTTGTGATTGACGGTTTATTAATAAATATTTATTTTATGGAAAATTGCGAATTTTGCCCATCTTATGCTCCGAAATTTTTAGTTTATTAATCGTCACTCTAAAAATTCCCGAAAAATTGCACAGTATAGAGATTATCTTGTTTGACATTGTGCCCAAAAATCTTTTCATTTGCATGCATAATTTGCTCTGTAAAAATAATTTTGCATCTTTCATTATTTAATTTTTAATAGGTATTAGACCCCACATTTTCGAGATTTAGGATTTTTCTGAGATCCATCACCTAGTGATAGATCTTAGATAATTTTATTTCTTGAAAATAAGTAGGTTTAATATTTATTATAATTAAATATTGAAAATCATTCTGTTTGCATTTAAAAATCCATAAAAATTTCATATTGCATCCAAAAATTCCAAAAAAAATTACAGTGCACGTATTTCATCATATTTTACATCTCGGCCAAGTTTCATATTTTTTGGACATCATTTGAACGTAATTCACATTTTAGTCCATAAAGTAGGCCGGATTTGCATATTGCACCCTCTATTGCACTGAAAAATTCCAAAAAAAGGACCGCCTTGAAAACCGAACTCAAAATTGGATAGACACAACTCTAGGTTGTTCCTTTGCCTCCTTGTGATCGACCTTGGGACTTGCCCAAGTAAAATAAACATAAAAACCACTTGATTAAATTTGATTAAAAATTGTGGTTATTTCGTGACTGTTTCCGATCGCCGCCTACAACGAACGACTTTTATTATTTTCCCGAACGAAGATTAAAAACAAACTTCTTAACGCGGCATTTTCGGGCTCGTCAGCCTGCAACCACCACTGTGCCACCTCCTCCTTCTCCCCCTCCGTCCTCACCCAATACCAACCACTGCCACCGCACCACACCGCCACCTCCTCCCTCCCTGAGTCCCTCCCCACTTAACGTAGGCCACAACCATCACACTTCACTCCCAGTCCGACAAACCACTCCTCTCCGACGACACATGTGGCATCCGCACAACCCCCTCTCTTTCGGTGGTCAGACTACCTTGGCTACGGGCTAGAATTTACAAATGGAGGAGGTATATCGTATACCTCTATTTTGTCATTTGTTATGCTGTTGTTATTTTATATGTGAATGTTGATATTAATATTGAATATAAATGTGAACCTAAAATAATAAACGGTTAGATTGTGTTGCAAATGTGTGCTTATATGCTATCTTTAAATTGGTTGTTTCAAATGTTTATTTTAAAAACTACAAAATGCGCAGGTAACTTCTCCATTGTGCAGATCTATTACTAATTGTAATATAGCATGCCCAATTTTCTGTGGGAATCATGGGTGACTTGACCTCGGGCCAGTCCATCATGAGTCAGGTAGGGCTCATGCTTGGACCCAACTATTAAGAAATTAGCGGGCCTGGGCATGGCCCGTGCCCGATTCTATAACTGGGCATAGGATGGGCTAGGTTGGGCCCAGACCGAGTCCGACCCATGCTCTACCCTAGTCGGGTCAACCCAACTCGACCTGAACCCTGACCCACTTAGCCCGACCCGAGTTCGAGCCCGCACTTAAAATGGGCGGGCCAGGAGCCTTGTTTTTGGCCTAATTGCAATTCAGGCTGGGCTCGGGCCCTATAGGGCCCCAACCCGAAAAACCCGTTAGCCCAAACCCCACATACAATTATTAACTATCCTTATGAACCACAATAGCCCATTTCATATTAACTGTATGTACTGATATTGATGGAGCTATACGCTGCATATCTAAGCCAATTGAATTAGAATTCCAGTGAATCTAGTTTCCAAGCAGTGATTTTAAATATATATGCTTCCTTTAATTGCAATATTAATTTGAATTCACAAAGTAAAATATAATAGGAAATGGGTCAAGAAATCATATCAGAATAGTAATTATATAGTCCACAACCTACGTGTACCATTTAAAACTAAATATGTCTGCATCTTCATCCTTGAAGGCATGTACTTTTATTATAAAAACCATATGGCGAATATTGAAATAGATTTCTTCAAGACTATCTCCTCAATAAAAAATACATATCCGTAATCTTATCTTTAAAAAGATATCCAATGCTTCGCTTATGGAATAATGTAGATATAATGTAGATATGAGGAACCATGTGTCCTCACAGATACATGGTTCAATGCTTCGTTAACATAAGTTTTAGTCAGATATCGAGTAAATACATTGCAGACGGAGCTGTTACAGGAAATGGAGTGGTAGAAATTAACTTGATTTGAATGTCATGAATTTTAAATTTTCAAATTCCCTATTAGGGAATGAGTGGCTGATCAGAATTAATCTCTCGGTTGGATTCGAGTTAGAGCTTATATTTTAGATAAAAAGGGGCTTAATCCGACCCGTTATCTCATATACTTCGGTGGACTAAACGACCCGGCCCAGCCCGATGCTCTACTCTTCCCGCGAGCCTTCTAAAACCCTCACTGCTCACTTGCTCACAGTCCCAGCTCTTCTACCCCTCCATTTCCTAAACCCTAAACAATCACAGCAAAATGGCCTTCTCATCTGCCTTCCGCCGCGCTCTCGCCTCCGCCGCCCCCCTCGCCGTCAGGGCTGCCTCCCGCCGGGCGGGTTACCACGCATCCTCGGCCGCCGCCCCCCTTCTTCGTGGACCCAGCGTGCCGCGGGAGGTCCGCCGCGCGACACTCCTCGCCCTTTCCTCCCAGAGACTCAGCTTCTCGTCCGTGTCCTCGGACTCTAACCTCGTCCGTGTGATCAACGCGGAGATCCAATGCGCTCTGGAGTCTGGTGATTCCGACGAGGTATGCTTCCCTAGTTATTTTACAACTCTAAGTCGTTATCTCTGTTTCTAACCATTCTCGCGTTTGCTTAATTAAAATAAACCGATCAAAGGAACGACCAACCTCGATTTGGAAGATGGTGCTGCCCTGATGAACAGAGGCGGCGTTTGGTTGTATGCATTTTGATTGCTTTTAGCCCACTTTTTGTCGGTTCAGTTATAATCGTAGATGCTTCTTGTCTTCAGATCCAGTTGCCTCCTGTGATCAGTGGGATTAATGTCAACTTAGGATAATATCAATCGAGAAAGAGGAGCGGATTTCGTGTCTATTCTTTTTAAGCCATTCCGTGCATTCTTTTTTTTTACAATTAGTTAGGTCGTGCGACCCCTCTTGGCAGGGGTTTAACTGGAACCATTGGCTGTAGGTGCTACGATTGTGATCCATTTAACGTGGCACGAAAAACAGATGTCCAAAGGGAATGTCCTACTGATTTACCGGGAACAACAGTTGATGTGCTGCAATGATGAATGTGCGTGGGACTGGTAAGATGAGTAGGCTGCGGGCTTACTTCGAGGTGCATAAACTTATTGTAACTAAACCGATGTTCATACCTTCCACCTCATGGCTGCGGTTGTAGCAATTACATGGGTTTTAGTTGATTATTACCTCATTGACACATATATATTTCCCGCATATTTGTTTCTAGCTATGTCCCATTTCTATTGACATTTAATGGGATTATAGGCCCATAACTATTTCTAGGTAGTGATGTGATTCCCAACAGACAGAGGGAAGATAGGAAACTGAGGATGAGAGATGAAGTTTGGGAAGGGAACTGTCAAGCTTGTTGGACTTCGAGGGAAATGCTTTAAAATTTGTTTCTAAGAACACACAAGGCCATGCACGTTAATGGCGAATGGGGTTCAGATCGCAGGTAGAGGGTAAGAAGAGGGTGGGAACTAGTGGAATGATGATAATTTGTGGAATGATGATACTATCCATTAGTCTAATCATCAATTGCATATTTTAACTACCATCAGTTTATATGGTCATCTAACATGGTTATTGGACTATTATGTAGTGAAAAACACGAACAAACCAAGCAAAATGCAAAGTGCCCCCTTTGATTGTGATCAAGTTTAGGGTCCCCTCCTTTTTGAGTTGTATTTTTTAGGTTCAGATATAGGGTTAATATCATGCAAGAATTTGTATCTCTCTAACCAAATATCCCATTTTAGCACCAAAATATGCCTAAATCATGCAAGAAGTTATATCCCACGTTACTTCCTCTATTCCTCTCCAACCCTTGTTTTGATTTATCTGAAGTCTCACATCACTCCTCCCTGGCTCCCCTAAGGTGCGGTGTTGGCTATCCTATGAATGCATGTCTCATCCGTATGCACATGCACTCCTTTAAGTGGATTTTGTTGCCCCTTCTACGTATGGACAATCCATCGCACAATCATCATACCCTCCTCCATGTGGATGCTATATTGAGTGTATGTTCCACCCCCTTAGCCTTGTTGTTGCTTCATCCATGTATGTTTCATCCTTCGTCAATGTGGGTGTTGTATTGGATGTATTCCACATACTCTATTTCTATTCATTCCATTAGATGGAAGACGCATCCTCTCCCTATATGGATTCTACATCACATAGATAGTTCATCCCCTTTTGACAAGCTTTCCATCCTATAAATGTCGCATCCACTCTTTTGTGTGTAATGGAAACTAAACCTTTGCGGTAGCACCCCTCACTCATTGCCCCTACAACAAGGAGCCTTCTCATCGACACCCTCCATCATATGCAAATTAAAAGCGTTCTTTTTTATAAAAGTTGTTCGCACATATAAATTAACTCGAATTGATCTGATTTTGGAAATGAATTATGATCTTGCTTCTCTAGATGGCATGCCTACACCCCTAGGCTTTAGTGGGATTGTGGGAGACATTTGAGAAAGAAGACCTTAGAGTTTCTTAATTGAAGGACGATCATGGAAGGCCATATCGATATAGATAGCATTTAGATATCGTGTCAATATGATATTTCGACGATAGTCGATGATATATCGCCCATATCGACACACTTTTGTGAAGGAAATGCCTTAAAAGAAGAATATATAGCCATATCAATATCAATATCGGCCTCATCTTGATATCGATATATCAGTGATATATTGCCGATATATCACGATATTTCCTTCCATGAGGACGATCAAGATGTTGATTCCACAAGAATGAGAGAGTGCGGGGGGATTTGTGGTGTATGAAATAAGCAACAAGCGGTGATTAAAGCAAATAGTAAACCATTTCCCTTCATGGCGCTTACGAAAATCATCATTTCCATCATAATATCCTGGAATGTGGTCTACATAACATTCTAGACAAACAAACAATGATGTAATTGTAATCTTTTTTCTTCCTATAGAAGCTAAAGGTGACTATATGCTTCATACCAACTCTCTCGGGAGGAATCTGTCCAACATTACTACATCACCTTTTGTCTCCAAAGAGATGGCACGATGCTTCATAGTCTACTAACCAATCATACTCAATGGGTGAATAAAAAGTACCTGATAGCTCATGAAATGTACTAAACACTTGAGCAACACACTCGATTATATTATCTAGATGCACACGTGTAAGTAATTGTATAAAGTTTTCTGTTAATAGCTGTTATGCATGCATTACATGAACATATATTGTGTGTTCCACACAAGTGCCCTAGATTTTACCATTTCTCGTCGAGTCGGCGAGGCTAATTTGTCTAATGGTGGAACTGATAAATATATTAGCTCTATTGCAACATCTATCCCAACTTCCTCTGGATGCACCTCACCCTCACCTTTGTTTAAAAGAAGCATCAAGAGTAGTTTGAGACTCTGGAATCTTTGTCATTTGGATGATATTGAGGTGATCGAGCATGCTATATGCATACTTCAGAGGGGATAGTGTGGTACCCATCATCACATCCCTTGCACTAAGTGGTAAACATGACTTGATTTTGTTAGAAACTTGAATCCACCAAGTTAGTTCTTGTATAAGAATGCATGCTTTGATTAAAAAAACTTGTGCATTTAGCTTGAAGCTATATCAAAACCAAGGGATCTAAAGGATCAAGAAGAATCTCAAGTATAAGAAGCTTAAAACTTGTAGAAGAGTGATGCAAATGGCTTTCGCGGCGTCGATAAATAATAATATTTTTTTGTGGTGGAATTTGGTAGAAGAACGAGATGGGTTGAGAAGAGAAATTGGAAGGGTTGAGAAGAGAACTCGTCGGTAACGAGGGGTTGAAGGAGGAGAACCGCGGAGATCACGTGGAGGGAGAAGAGAAAGAGGGAGAAACTGAGATAAACTCAATTTTGATTCATACTTGACTCAATAAAAACATGGGACTACCCTCTCTTTATATAGGAGAGATGGGTTTACAAAAATAGTAAACTAATTTAAATTGACAACCGACTTTATTCTAATTGACCTCTAATTATCCTAATTAGACTCTAACTTATTCAATTGACCAAAATTACAATTAAAATCTACGAAATAAACGTTGAGATCGCAGGCGATCTCAATTATTTAATTAGACCATTACGACCGCTAAAAACGTAAATAAAATTGACTACTAATTAATTAAATAAATGTGGCCCTATAATTTGGGGTCACGCTGCATCAACTCTCCGCCGCTTTAAAAAATTCGGCTCCTGACGAATTGCGGGATCTGCAGGCTTGGAAGAGGATTCGACGTATTTCGTCGTCTTCTGGAAGAGTTGATGTGGAGCGAACGGCGGAATCCATGTGCGGGCGGGGCAGGCGCGACTGTCGTGGTTGAAGAACATGTGCGGTGCGAACGGCGGCGTCGTCTTGATTGTTGGCTCCTTCCCGTGATGTTCAAAAAATTGATGTGGCATGGAGAATAGGGTCCTTGGAGAAGCCATAATGAAACAATGGCACAAGGAGAGGAGAAGAGGAGATGTGGCTAAGGAATGAAGCCATGGGGTCCTTATATAGGGAAAACCCAAGGTCCTAGTCCTATTGGGATAAGGAGGATCCCCAAATCTCTGATTTTCAGCCTCCTTTTTTAAAGATTTCGGCCGCCAGGGGTGTGGCCGCAATTTTCGCACCCCTTCGTTCTTCTCTTTTCTCATATTGCTTTGGACTTTTCTGTAAAGAGAGATCTTTGCCATTTTGATTTTGCAATTTTTTCCCTGTCAATATCCATCTCCACCAACCGTGGGATTGACATCCCGTAATATGCGCCCCTTTGTTTAGGGCTTTATTTGGGAGGTGCGGCATCGTGGGGCGGCAGGACCTGATCGGGAACTCGCGCAGGTGGCGCGTTGCCTCGCGTCGGTGCGGCTTGGGGCAGCGTTGTCGCTGGCGCGGCACTGCGGAGGAGCGGGGATCACGCGGGGTTCGCGCGTGGATGGGCGCGGGAATGGCGATGGCCTTCCAGGCGTGCGGTGAAGGAGTCGGCGTGAGGAGAGTCGGCGTGAAGAGGGGCGCGGGAATGAAGATGGCCTGGAAGTGTGGTGGAGGAGGAGGGTTGGTGATGCGAGGAGGCGCTGGCGGAGGGCTGGGGTTGGCGAGATGGGCGCTGAGCGTTGGTGGATGGGAGGGCGGCGCAGTCGGGGCGAGAGGGAGGAGGCCGCGAAGTCGAGGACGAGGCGGCGTGGCGAGGGCAAGGGCCTGGCGCGCGCGACGTGCGGTGCGGAGAGGGTGGGGTCTTGCTGGGTTTTCGGGTGAGGCGAAGGGGGGGCGGAGGGGAACTGGGGTGATGGGGAAGTGGTTGTGGGGTGTGGTGGTGGGGAATGGGGCTGCGGGTGGAGGTGGCGGCAGCAGGGGTGGGGATGGGGGTAAGTATCGGAGGAGGAGGGGAGTGCTGGGGAGAGGGCTGATGCGTGGGAGGAGGGGTTTGGAGGCGGCGGGGGTGGGTAGAATCACGCTCGGGAGGGCGTATGGCGCTGCGGGAGGGGTCACCAGCGGGGCTGGGCTCTGGATCGGGGCCGCCGGGGTTGAGGGATGGCCTGGGGAGCCCTGCGAAGGAGTCGTTGGAAGGGTGGGGCTCACCGGGGTTGATTTCGGCGGCGACGGTTGGTCTGAAACCTCCTGGACAGCAGCCCTTTTGTCGATTTTTTCTTCTAAAATGATCTGGACAGCAACGGATTCTTCGTGGGCAGCTAGCTTTTCGTCGTGGACGACGAGATCTTCGTCGGTTAGAGCGTCCAACCATGATTGAACCTTGATGCACGCTACAAGTCGCTGTCGGAACTTCTTTGAACGATACGGATCATGAGATGGGTGGCTGAGACCGAACTTCGAACACCAATAGTCGACAGGTTCGTCGAATCGTAGGAACGATTCGGTATCCATGCTCTGATACCAAAATGATGCAAACGGCTTTTGCGGCGTCGATAAATAATAATATTTTTTGTGGTGGAATTTGGTAGAAGAACGAGATGGGTTGAGAAGAGAAATTGGAAGGGTTGAGAAGAGAACTCGTCGGTAACGAGGGGTTGAAGGAGGAGAACCGCGGAGATCGCGTGGAGGGAGAAGAGAAAGAGGGAGAAACTGAGATAAACTCAATTTTGATTCATACTTGACTCAATAAAAACATGGGACTACCCTCTCTTTATATAGGAGAGATGGGTTTACAAAAATAGTAAACTAATTTAAATTGACAACCGACTTTATTCTAATTGACCTCTAATTACCCTAATTAGACTCTAACTTATTCAATTGACCAAAATTACAATTAAAATCTACGAAATAAACGTTGAGATCGCAGGCGATCTCAATTATTTAATTAGACCATTACGACCGCTAAAAACGTAAATAAAATTGACTACTAATTAATTAAATAAATTTGGCCCTATAATTGGGGTCACGCTGCATCAAAGAGAATGAGTTTGCAACTAAGAAACTCAAGCTCAAAGGAGTTAAAGTCAAGGCAAAGTTGAAGACTCCGTTTAATGAGACTTATCCTTTCTTAGTGTTGTAAAGAACCTCAATGTTAAAGCCAATCTCAAGTAAAAGAGCTAAACTAATCAGCCACTTTCCATGACCTGATCAATCACTTTTAATCATGACGAATTTCTGTTTACATCCTGACCAATCACTTATGAGTCCTGATCGGTCAACGTTTTTGACCACTCTTCATTGCTAGATGAAAAATGATTGATCAACTTGTTTCGTCAATTGATTACTTTTTGAATTCTGAGTGATCAATTTTGTTGACTGATCGATAAACAACATTTTTTTAAGAATGTTGTCAGAGGTTGTATAATTCCTGATTGGGTCCCTATTGTTATTATTAAGCCCCATTGTTTGTCTATCTTCACTATAGTAAAATCTACACCTCACAACACACAACTCATAAAAATTGCATCAATGAAATCGTGCAATAGTTTGCATGTTTCGCCCTTATCCGAATTTGGACATTTCTTCCATATGTTGTTTCGGATGCCTGCTCAACTTCAGCATTCTATTTAGTAACACAATTTTGAAGATTTTAGTGAGTTTTATTCTCTATCTCTTCATCTAAAAAATTGATCTTGATATGGAATAATCTCTACTTATTTTCTCCCTCTATTGTGCTATTTGGTTTAGGATTTCTCAAGATCATGTTTTGGATTTCTCAATACCTCTGCAGTGTCAATAAAAGTTAAGATTAATTTTTTACTTGCAAACTTGTATATTTATTAAATTATATCATGACGATTTAAGGTTAATTTCGTAATCTAGTTTGAGGTATGCCTAGTGTGTCGATGTTTATGCCAATATTCAACTTTATATGTGTTATAAATCAATGATTTCCAATGAAGTACAAACTCTATATATGTATATATATATTTATAAATTTGAGTTCATCGAGGGATATATATAGTTTTTTTTCTTAAATATGAATTTCAAGAGTTAGATTCCATGTAAATTAGGTTGATCTAAGTGCCATGAATTGGATTCGAGGTAGGTAATGTATATGGTTTCATCTATTATTGTGTTGTTGCTAAGCCTTCAAATTCCAAATCCGATTTTGTTGTTAAGTAGCCAACTTGCTGGTTGAAAGATAGGTTGGAGGTATGTAATGCTTGTTAGTGCTCCCGTTGGCATCAAGTCGATTCTTGCGATTAATTTTCGTGGGAGGTAAATTAGAGGAGTTGGAATCATGCGGTTGGAACAATATTTGACATGGCATCAAATTTCAACGAAGTTCCACCGAAATTCTCCAAAATTTCCATTTCTTTAGGTTACCGAAATCAAATTGCTCCCTTATTTCTTTTTCTAGGATTTCAACGAAATATCAGCAGAATATCATCGAAATTACATGTCATTTCGATGAAACAACAAAAATAAGAGAACCCACCCTTTGCTTTCATCGAAATTTGCATATATTAATGAATTTTCACTTATTTATTCACTAATGTATTGAGTTGTTAGAATGTTTTACATTGTTTAAAGAAGTTTCTTTAATTACTTTCTATATTTTAGATCTAAATTCAAACCAAACTCAAGATTTAAGAGTTAAACTAAATTTTAACCGAAGATTCTTATATTTTTGTTTTTCTTTATTTTGATATATATATTTTTAAATTGGTAGTTATCATATATGTCACATCATTCTTATTAAAGAGGAGCTCACGTGTCACCATTCTCTTCACATTCAAGAGGAGAAACCAATGACTTCTAATTATGGCTTAATTCTGGTTACGTTTCTAAGCAAGATAGTACTTTTTGACTGTTGGGACGATTGGATGGCAATTTAATGTAACAAAACATATTAATATCTTATTATTAGCAAAAAACTATCTTTCTTATCTCATTTATTGAGTTAAAGAATATTAGAAATCTTTATTTTTTAAAAATGAGTTTTCAAGTAATTTTCTCAATTTCCGGCCATTTCACCAAAATTCCATTGAAATTCCATCCAATTTCTCTTTCCATCTTATCAAAACGAAATCGAAATCCGACATTTAAGGCCTTGATATTATTTGGTTGGTGACCTCTGGAACACAATTAAATGCTCTATTTGTGTAAAACATGTTAAAATTGAAGTGAGGGATCACATAGAAGGAAATACTAAAAAAAGAGAAAGCTATAAGAGATGGAATTCACTGAATTCATGTTTCATAGGAAAATCAATGTTTTGTCGAAACGAAATCGAAATCAGACATTTAAGGCCTTGATATTATTTGGTTGGTGACCTCAGGAACACAATTAAATGCTCTATTTCTGTAAAACATGTTAAAATTGAAGTGAGGGATCACATAAAAGGAAATACTAAAAAAAGAGAAAGCTATAAGAGATATGGAATTCATTGAATTCATGTTTCATAGGAAAATCAATGTTTTGTCTGATTGTAGTACCTTATAGTATCCATTTAATATTCAGACCACACCCGAGAGAAATGCATATTAGCATATATGATGCAATGCGAAAGACCTTATGAGGAGAGAGCATGATAAACATGAATTCATGGGTTGTGATGGGCTTGGACTTGTTGGTGAACAATGAATATAAGACCGCAACCAAATGCTTCACTTATTTGTTGAATTTTATTGAATTCACGTTTCTAAGGGAATTCAATGTCTTGTCTGATTATGATGATTTCCATTCCATTATCCACCTAATATTCAAACCTCAATACATGAGTCATGTACGACAATAATGTGAGATATAACGTGGAGCGAGCATGAAAGATGGGAATTTGTGGGTTGTGATGGTCTTAGACTTGGTAGGAATACACGGTATGTTGGATTTAGAGGAGTGTAAATTCACCATTCCATCTTTCAGTGTTCACTAAATCGGCCGTACGGGCCGCATATGCGGCCGCATATGCCCGTGTGGCATGCAGACCACACCGATTACATGAATCAGTGCAATAAGCGCCCTCTCCGCATATGCGGCCCGCATATACCCCGCATATGCCCCGCATATCCCGCATATGCCTCGCATACTGCTCCAGCAGCTCCAACTTTTCAATCTTCTCATTCATGTCCTTAGTTCCGTAACTCTACCTCTTCCTTCATTCAATGGTAAGAATATGACATGCATTTCTATAGAGTTGTAATGCATTATACCATTATGTATATGCAATGTTTTATGATTTTCTCATGTATTGATTTCACGAGTATATGTAATGTATCGTCGAATATTTTTTATATATACCGATTGAGGTTTTGCTCCTATATTGCATGTATGTATATTGAAGTTTTGTTATTACGAATCATATAATGTGTAAAGTTTTATGGTAAATGTTTTTTTTGTGATTAATTATGAGGCAATTAAAAACATATATTTACACCCATTTAACATCAACCGTTTTTCTTAGATCTTATTTAACTCCACTTAAATACATAAATTCAGTGGTAATGTTATTCATATATATTTATTTATTTTTAAATTTAAAATTAGAAAACCGCTTAGAACCGCATATACCCCGCATATGCCCCCGCATACCGCTTATTCAGTATTCGGTGACCAGTCCGATCGCATACGCATACCGCTTTCCTGAACCTTGCCACCTATGTTTTAGTTTTGTCATAAAGGAACATGGATTTCACAGATCCATGAAATAACTCTCAGAAATCTTTTTCCCCTTTGGAAGATGCAAGAGTTTATTCCAATGTCTCATTTTTGGGTAAAATGGAATTCATTATTATAGGAACTAGGAAGAAACCACATCAAATAGAGACTTTTTCTTTTGACCATCTTTCGATTGTTAATATGAGATATAAGGACAACTACTACAAGTAGTACCACACCTTTGACTGTGGAAAAGCATAAAAAATTACATTTTTTAAAAATTCTCCAAAAAAACCCAGATGACTCCTGAAAATGTCTATATTGTGTGCACAATAATAAAAACATGTCCTAGCTGACTCCAATAAAAATGGTGAAGCTTTTCTCCTACTTTAAGTATGGTAAGTTTAATGGATTCTTGCTCAAATCCTTATTGACATATCTGACTATTTTTTATGTTGGTTGTCGGCTACCTAATGCAACCCAACAAGGAAGGATTTGAACCCTGGTCTTTTGGGTGATAGGCACACTGCACTACACTGGTTTTAGTCGAGTCCAATAAAGGTAAAACATGTTTCTGAAAATGCTATAAAATCGTCAAAGATCTTTGGTCCTATGGATCGATCTTCTACTTAGTCTATTCTTTATTTTGTATTATTTGACCTGTGTAACAAATTTATCTAAATCCGGTCGAGTTTTCACACCACGAAATTCACCATTCCATGAACTTTGTAGGAATCGTTTGGTAACATCATGGGGCGATTTTTGAATAGCTGTTATCAAGTTGTTTGGTTTGGCAGACATACAATTCACCTTTTAGCACCATGAAATTCGCCATTCCAAGAACTTTGCAGGAATTGATTGGTAACATCATGGTGTGAGTTCGAAAACCTGTTATCAAGTTTTTTTTGCTGGAGAATGTATTCCAATAAACATGACAATGGGGCAATTATTGCAGCATGCAAATGAGGACATACATTGTTGCACTGTGAGACCTGAAAGCTCAAATCCTTTATGGCATAACGAATAAGTATCTCCACATGGAGGAGAATGGAGTATTCATTGCTAAAAAGGCATGGGTCGAAACATCGAGCACACAATGATTGACAACATTAGTGATATGAAGGATACACATGGTATGATTTTTTGTTCCAACAAGTGTGGGATTTAGTACCTACTTAATGGTTTGTTGGTTGTGTAGTGTGCCTACAACCCAAAGGACCAATGTTCAAATTTTGGGACGGGCACCTATGGTTGTTTCCCCCTCTTGTTTAAAAAAGCAAGCGTGGGATTTTTTACCCTATTTGTTGTACATTGCATATGCTTGATCTTGAAAGATTTTGGGAAGAGGAAGACTATATGAAATAGGGTTGAATCCGGTTGATCAAGTATGGTCAATCATAACATTTATTTACAACTATTCTAAAGTTTTGACATTGATGATGACGGTGTGTGTATGACATTATAAGGCTTGGAATCACAAGATTTGCTACCAATTTATAACATTGCAAACCGTCCGACAAGTCAATATTGGTTTGAAGAAAATGTGTTGTCATTGGAATGGTTTGAGATGCATGTACTTCGCTTTGAACAATGGAGAAAAGTCAAAACCTTTATTATCAACATGAATTTTTATAAGGGATTTTTACCCAGCAGACCTTATAAACTTTGCCAATCACCTCCATGACCTTTTGCATAACGTAATTACCATATCGACCCTAATACAAGATCACAAATTTTGTTTGTTTCAAGCTATCTCTTCTCCTTGCATGGAGTACGTATAGAAATATGCAAGGTTTAACCTGGAAACAA
This sequence comes from Ottelia alismoides, assembly GCA_037367405.1. NCBI lineage: Eukaryota > Viridiplantae > Streptophyta > Magnoliopsida > Alismatales > Hydrocharitaceae > Ottelia > Ottelia alismoides. The sequence goes on from JAZKJV010000777.1 coordinate 1,073,699, forward strand.
AAACACAAACATTAAAAAAATAGGTCAAGTGCAAAGCACATAACCAAAAAGCTAAAAAAAGCCTCATGCTCGAGGCTTACGCA